>CM034710.1:78380717-78391545 GCA_020142125.1 Phrynosoma platyrhinos | reverse complement strand
TAAAAATCTGCTTCCTTCTCAGCAACTGGTGTCCCTGCCTTCCCTTTAAGAAGGCTGTTCTTTTAAGAGCCCCAGCTAATTGGGCAGGGCGAGGGAGAAGAGACATTCACATAGACTAGGGAGAAGCAAGCTTTTTCTCTGTGTCCCTGCCTTTGCCTCAGCAACTGTTTCTTTAAGAGCCCTGGCTACTTGCCCCAAAGAACCATGGGAAATCTGGCAACAAGTACAGAGACGAGGAGAATCCCGCAAATGGCTTTCACACTAGAGCAATTGCACAAAAAAAGCAAATTCATGAATGAAATGAAAATGAATTTACAGTATCATCCCAAAAATGCCTATTTTCTGGTTCATGTCACTTTCCTGTCAGATTCCAAGTGGTTTGCACACAACGTTGTTTGAAAACCATTTGCACAATTGCGCCAAATATGCTGGATAACCATGGGTTCTGACCTGTTTAAACTTCCAATTTTCCTCTTGTGATAACCTCCTATGTCAACAAAGGGAACTGGTCAATCAGGTGTAGTCTTAACAGACTGAGAGGGGAAGTGTTTCTCTTGGATGGCTCTTATTAGAGATGTTGCCTTTCTGGTTTGGACTCTGAACGGATGAACCTCTCAGTATTTCTTTGTCCCACATTTAGGTTTTTTTTTAAATGTCAAATTATTTCCATTCTATTTATGAAGAAATCAGCAGTTATTTCTACATTTTTATCTACATAAAATGAATCTCATCTGAACAAAATTCTCTCCCATTGGCAGGTCAGACTGTTGAATCCATATATGAGGAAATTCATGAAGTAGCCAATGACTCTCACATTGAGGTTCTCAATGACAATTATGTTTAAAAGGCTTGCCTATGTGGGCAAAGTCTGTTACTTCACCTTCACCTTGAGATTATACAAGGTGACTGTAACTGTAATAGAAATTGCTCTTGTTGGAAACCTGTCTTTTGAATGATGTTTTCTTGTCCAAGATACATCAAAAAGTGCAGCCCTCAGCACTATTGATATAAATTGACTATGCAAATATTCATAATGTGATTTTCCAAGTGATCTCTACTGTGTGACTCATATATAGTTACTTTAGGGACTTCTCAAAGACTCAAGTGCACTTTCTTGATTCAAGTAGTCGTTCAACTGTATAAAGAACAACAACAAGGGAACATATTAATCTAATGTTGTGTTAAAAGCTATCAGGAAAACTAATAAAAACTAATAAATCCAATACTCTCATCCACCAAAGCTGGCCTGAACATAGAAGCAAACATCAGCAGTGGGAAGTGATTCTAGACTGAAAATCATGTGCACTAATAAATACTGCATGCCTAGCTCTCATGATTGGATACCCATTTATCATATTTTTAATTTCAAAGTCAGTTATAATTTTATTATTATATTTATTATTACATTTAACAATAAATACAATAATAATAAAAATCAGTTCCTGTGGTTGGACTGGAAACACATGTCCATACTATTCCTATAGCTATTTTAGCACTATTTCAGCTTTTCCTAATACACAGCCAATGGTGGAATTCAAAATGTGACTTCTATACTCAATGGCATACTTTTTATAATACTGCCATAGAAGTCTTTGAAAAGATATTGGGTGTTTTGTGCATTTTTTGTTGGCTCAATAAAGGTATCACTGTTTTCTGGATCTTGGATATTACTGCATTTTTCTGTATGGCCAACATGTATACCCCTGGATAAGTTTTCTAGATCTGAGGATACAGTACTGCATTTTAGCTGCAACAGGAGAATCCAAAGAAGATCAAGCCAAGGGACTGGGATTTAACTCTTTGAGGTTTCTACGTCTAACCAAGGTAAAACTTATTTATTGGGACTGCATTTGGTGGGTTTTATCTATATGGCACGTAAAGGTTTTTCCAGATGCAACAGTATAGAGGCTTCTTGAGAAATTCAGTGTTCTCTGTCTAGGAACAGGACAGGTAGCCTCACCTAGGACAAAAACAACTTGGATCTCAAGGAAGTTATTTTTCTGTTGATAATGAAGTTAAAATATTATTGCTTGGATTTTACAACCCTTTGTCTCCCAGAGCCCAAATGGCCAAAGAGGAGTGGACTCTGCCTAGAGAGGTATTCCTCCAGCTCATCGTAACTGACAAGATAAAATAACATCTTGACAAAATATAGGTCTGTTACTCTAACATCATAATTCCCTCCTTTCTCGTGTATGATTTTTAACACCTTTGCCTGGAGAAGTAGCCAGTGGAACTTTGAAAGCTTGCTTGATGTATTTTGTGGATTTTTAGTTGGCCCAGTAAAGGCATTGCAGTTTTGTAGATGCTATTGGGTTAGATATCATTTTATATATTCATACATAAAAGAGACGGACCAGGGGAAACCAGAAGCTTCCATATCATAGCATTTGTGGGGTAAAGTCACTTGGAATTTTAAACCAAAATTTAAAGGTACTATCCAAGTTCTGAATGTCTTTTGGTGGCAGGGTTCACCACCTTGAGTAGCTTGTTTAAAGTCTCAAATAACAGTGTAGATTATCACCCTACTGACATGGAATCCATCAGTTCCCTCCATTTGAATGTAGAACTGCTCCCTTTTCTGAAGGGCCGTCCCTTTCTCATCACTCACTTTAATTTCTGTATATCACAATTAAGAACAGATAGTGTTGCAGGAAACATTTAACATTAGCCTTGCAATCTGCCCCACAAAATGTTTTAACCTAAATGCAACTATCCAAGTGATCCTCTTTGGATCCCACCTCTGCCATTGAATTTATAGAGCACATCAAGCTCATAGAAAAGCAATTAGTTTTAAACATGAAACAACCTTTATCACTACCTGTCTCCTGTTTGCATTTTCCTTCCATCTTTCTTTCTCTATCAGGAAGAAATTCTTCTATTTTTCTCCCAGCCATTTCCCCCCAGTCTGGCTCTGTGCTTGCTTCACATACAGGGTGTGTGTATGTGCCTTCAAGTTGTCTGTCCACTAATGGTGACCCCATGAATCTCCTAGGGTTTTCTTAGGCAAGGAATACTCAGAGATGTCTTTGCCAGTTCCTTCCTCTGAAATATAGCCCACAGCACCTGGTATTTGTTGCCAGTTTCCCATCCAAGTACTAACCAGGGCTGACCCTGCCTTAGTCAGTTTCCAAGATCAGACAAGATTTGGTGCCTTCATACTTCTGAGTTCTTTCCCATTTCCCTGACAACCTGCTCCTTCCCCCTGCCCCCTCTGCTTAGACATTTGCTTAGACATTTCACTTCTTTCTATAGAGGAATTGAATTCAATAAGATTTCAGCTCGTGGTGATTAAATTAAGCCCCATAGATTTCAGTGGGCAAATATTACTATTTGACATTCATTAGCTGTAGAGTTGGAGTGTGGGGAGAGCACCTATGTCGGGGGCTTTTGAGTGGTGTAAACTGAGCAAACTCAAACCTCTTCTTTGGCAATATAGGACAGACTTTTCTAGCTGGTTATATTTTTCCTTTTTCACAGACATTTTGGAAGCTGCAGTCAGTGATGATCTATCATACTAAGTGTTCTTGATTTCACTGTGCAAATTGTTTTTTTTATGGGCATCAATAGATTATACTGATGAAAACTATCTTCTTTTAGGTCTTTCAATTACCTTCAGTACCACTAGCCTTGACATATTGTTGAATACTTTACATTTGTGGTTTTGACCAACAGTTATGTAGTAATAGGAGCTAATCTTTCAAGAGTACTCAGATCTTTTTCCAAAGGAAGAAGCCTTTCAAACAGCTCTTTGAATTCCCAACTGTCGTATTTTGACCTGGGGTCCAAGAATTTTGCTCTCCAACAGTTGTTGCTGTTGTGTGCCTTATCATTGTTTAGGACTATAGATGACCTTAAGGAAAAACTACTTTTTCCAATTTATAAAGCAAGATTTGTTCAGAGTGGTTTTTGATTCTGTCTTCCTCTGAGGCTGAGAGTGTAACTTGTTCAAGGTCATCCAGTGGGTTTTCATGGCTGAGTAGGGACTGGAAGCAAACTATTGGTAGCATGGATTGGATTTCCATCTTCATCAAAGTGACTTTCAAAACCTGGCCAGGATTCACACAGTGGGACATAGAGGGCAAATGGAACTTTCTTTTTTACTATTCCAACTGTCGCTGTCTCTCTCTATTATAGCCATATTTTATACAAATAATATATAAATACAAGAGATTAAAAACTGTTATATGGCAACAGATATGTCTCATAGCAAGTAGATAAAGCGGCTGGGGATTAGTATTGATTTCTATTGAACTATGTAATGTTTCTTCTTAACATGCCTCAATATTTCTTGTTACTTCCTCATCTAGTTGCCTTACCTTTTCTTTTTAAAACCTTGCAGTAGAAAAGTGACTGCCATAGTATTTTCAGTTTCAATGTATGGTTGTGAAAGCTGCACAGTGAAAAAAGCTGATGAGAAGAGAATCAACTCATTTGAAATGTAGAGTTGGAGTTTTACAGATACCACAGATTGTGAAAAAGATAAATAAATGGGTCCTAGAGCAAAGCAAACCTGAAATCTTCATTTAAAAAAATGTCTAAAGTGAGGCTATCATACTTTCACATATATCATGTGATGACATGACTTATTAAGTAATATGGTAATGGTAGGTAAAGTAGAAGGTGGCAGGAAAAGAGGAAGACTGCATTGCAAGTGGCATCATTAAATCAAGAAATCTACAGCCCTGAATTTCCAATATCTTAAGAGGACTGTTAATAACAATCTCTCTTGAGGGTCTTTCATTCACAGGGTTGCAATAGGTTTAAAGCTGACTCAATGACAATTAACAGCAAGAAGTAACACATTTTATTTTATTTTTCAGCATATTGTTTCTTGCATGGGCTGTGATGTTAGATGTGAATGTTGTTCCATTGGTATTTCCAGATGTGTTGCAATCTACACATTTTCCTTCTGTTTCTCCTCCAATTCCTGATTATTATTATTTAATTCAGTAGAATTTTAGAGAAATAGTTAATGTGTGTGAAAAGATATTTCTGAGCATATGAGGTTACTGTTCCAGGGCTCTAGGGACATTTTTTAAAAGTTAAAAACACTGAAACATTAAAATGAGAAATAAGGGGGTGGGAAATAAAGGAATAAAGATGAGAAACATCCTGAAATTAGGATTGGACATACTGACTTGGATTGTCAAAATTCACATAAGGATCATATGTATTTTTTTTTAAAAAAATCCTCTTCACATGAAACAGAATACTTCAGAAAACTGTAGAGATGTATAAGAAACAGTTTAAAACACTGTGTGATTGGAAAAATATCATCTGGACCCCCCCTTTTTTTTTT
Organism: Phrynosoma platyrhinos; assembly: GCA_020142125.1. Taxonomy (NCBI): domain Eukaryota; kingdom Metazoa; phylum Chordata; class Lepidosauria; order Squamata; family Phrynosomatidae; genus Phrynosoma; species Phrynosoma platyrhinos. Next base: position 78,386,243 of record CM034710.1, on the reverse strand, counting down.
TTTAAAAAAAAAGTGAGATGTACAGCAAGAGATATCAATACTGTCCAATAAATTTGCCCCATCTGGAAGAATCATAGTAACTTTTTAGTAAACCTGCTGTCATCCCATCCCCATCTCTGACAAAATATGATGCAGTTATAGGTGAAATCTATGGCTATTTTTTTTAAGAACTAGGCTGTCAGATCCCTCATTAGACCAAATTGTCTATGTTCACATGATAACCTTATGTCATTAAACCACCCTATATTACTATTACAGATAAGAAACTAAGGATAAATTTCATTCAACAAGTAGCTTGTTCATGACCATTCAAATATTCTTAGGGCAAAATTCGGTCATTTAGAAATAAATGATATATTTGCATTCTCTGAAACTCATGTGGTAAAATTTCAGACTGTTTTTGATTATGTTATTCTCCTCCAGTGGTGTTACTAGGGGGGTGCAGTCATGCACACCATATTGGGTGATACCATCAGAGGGAGTGACACAACTAAGGAGGCAGTGACAGTGCTTGGCACCCCACGGAAACCTCATCTTGGTCATCAGGACCAGCATCTGGTGGGCTGCAAGTGCTCTGTTCTGGCTTTTGCCACCTTTACCCCATCATCTTCCACTGTAGCTGCTCTTGCCTGGGAGGAGGAGGAAGAGAAAGAGGATCCATTGTGCTTGCCCTTCTCACCCTAGCTGGGGCAGCCATGTATGTCCAAAGGCAGCATCCAGTGAGTAGCAGCACCTCACTGAAAATCAGGAATGCTATCATGCTCTGCTTCCAGAACATGGACATGGACTCTGACTCGGAGAATGAACAAGAGGACCTGCTGCTGAACCAGAGCAGCAGGTGGTTCCAAAGCCACATGTCTCAGATAGACCAGAGTGCAGTACCAGCTCTGGCAGAGAGTCCTGCCCATTCAGCTATAGAACACCACTTCCCCCTACCTACCTTTGCTGAGTGAAGACAACAAAGGAAGGGCTTGAGGACGTCTCACAGGATTTATAGAAAGCAGCAATTAAGCACCACCTGCATTGAACTGCTGATCTATAAATTCCCAGCACTGCTCTCCAAGAGTTTCTGGAGATTATCTGACCTACCTTGCTCCCCGCCATGTTCCTGAACACTGTACCTGACTTGGACTGTATTTATTGACTCTGGATGCTGTTTACCTGACTTGGAAATTGCTGAACTCTCTTTGGGACTTAAGGCTTGTATTTACTAAAGTACAGCTGCTGGCTATCAGCTGTGTAATAACCAACCTTCGACTGTTTGCCCAGACTGTGTTTGAGACAAATGTGTGATGTGGGAGGGAATTTTGTATGTGTGGGGCTCCTATGAGGCCTTACATGGAGAACCCAAGCATTGGTGGCAGGGGTTGTGAGGCATGACACACATTCATGTGGACTTTCCAGTTTCCATGACAGCTACCTCACTCCCATGGGTGAGGTCTGACACCATCAGTTATCACACTGGGTGACTCCAATCCTAGTGATGTCACTGCTGCCCTCCCTGATTTAGCAGCATGTTTGCAACTTGTGATACTATTAGATTAATCTCTGTCTTTGATTTCCAAGAGGCACTCATGCCCTGACTAACCAATTTAAAGGTTAAAGGTGTACTGGCTGCATAAGCTCCTGGTCCTGCTACTATTATTCATGCCATGATAATGTTCAGATTCAGTTACTGCAATGCAATCTAAACAAGGGTCCTTTTGAAAAGTGTTTAGAAACTTCCCCAGGAAACTTTTTTAGCAGTTTACTGGTGAATAAAGCTTTATATAACAAACTCTATAATCTATTGAAATACAGAACATGGGTCATGTGGATCAAATAGCAGGCTATATATATATATATATATATATATATATATATATATATATATATATATATATATATATATTGCTAAAATGCTGCCAACATATGCATATCCCAAATGTCCTCTTGGGATGCATGTAGAATAACTCAGAAAAGTGCAGAAATCCCCCTTTACAAATGTATTATGTGCATCTTCCCAATGAGGCTTGGAGAATGTGCTGAATGGTCAGTTATTATGCACATGAGGTCATTCAAATTCATGTTATCTTTAATGTATCTAATTCGTGTAGCAAATTTTCTTGTGGAGGTTGAAAAATCTGTAGATAGGTAATACAAGGTGGTTTACCAGGCAGAAAGAAGAAAACATCAAAAGATTTCCAAGCCCCTGAATGGCAATATCAGCTTTCTTAAATCTAGCAAAATAAGTATTGATTACATTCCTGAAGAAGTGTAATTGAATCTGATAACTCCGTGCAGATATATTTAGAAACCTCTTCTACAGATTTTATTGTTATACACAAGTAGGGAGATGGAGCAGCTCAGATTATCAAGAACATGGTTGAACCAGAGATAAGATGTCCAGTTATACATTTCTGCTCCTGACACAAAACAAATACTTCAGGTTAGTAAAGGAACTTGAAACAAATCTCTTCAGTGGGCGTCTGTGTGACCAGTTTCCCTGTCTTTGAAGTAAAGAGATGCTATCAGTGATGTTTATCTTGGGCATTAGTTACAAACAGATTAACAAGCATGGGTGAAATCAATATGTTTGTGGATAAGAGTTTGATGGGACAGTCATCTCTGCAACAGCAGAGGTTTTGACTGAGCAGGATCTTTAGTGCCGGCCTGTCACTATGGGAGTTTGCAGTCTCCTCTGATTGACTTGGCTTTAATACAGTTCTGATGCCATTTCGCAGTGCTATTTTGAGGACAAAGTGTCTCACTTCCCTGCCCTTGCTGACATATTCCTGTATCATTTCTTGTTATCATCTGGGAGTATTTATGTTCTCGACTCCTGCCAACTACAAGCTTCTTTGGTTGTCTCCTGAAGATCACTGTTCTTTCATGTCTTCTGCATTTCTTCTAAAGCTCTATTTAGGTGGTCTTATTTTACAGTTAAATCAACACGTTATGATGCAAGTGTCCTGGTTCTATTCTTTCCATTATTTCTTTGCAAAATGTAATGACTCAAAAGTCAAGAGATTCTTCTGTCTATGGAAGCTCACCACATGAGCCAAAACCCTGGATAAATTGGTTTAGAATGGTGTGAAGGGCCTTCATACAAGCAAGAATCTCTACATTTAGACTCATCACTTTTCACATTGGCAAACTGATGAACAGGGAAGGTGAAAGAATTCACCATTCTTCCCATGTTTAGTGAAAGTAGTTAGAATGTTGAAATAGGAGTCAAGGTTTCTGTACAACATGCTACTCTTTGATTGTCTTGATTGTCTTATCTTTAAAATGTCCTGAAGTATATATGTGCAAAAAGCATTTTGGGGCCTTCAAAAACTGTAATCTACCATTAGAAATTTCAACCTGACTCCATTATCTGCCTCTGCCCATTTCATTATTTTACAATAAATGCAATTCCTTTATGTCAGGGAGTGACATGCATGCAGGGTTGAAGGGCAGTTACTGATTCTTCCCATCTGTCTGAGAGCTGCACTGTTGTCATTCTCTGGAGCAACAACAAATGGGGGCACTTTTTGGTTGTTTTAGGGTAGGGCCTTCCAAGATAGGCAGAAAAATGGCACCCTCCCAAGAATCCTTTTTGGCTGAAAATTGCATTGGTGGGAATTTGTGTGTGTTAAATCAAGGCTAGGGGCATGGGACACCTCCCACGGCCACATGTAGCTGATGGGCCACATGAATCTTACCCTTTGCTTTCAGTCAATGGATTCAGCAGCCATGTCTATGCACTCCTGTTAGATTTTGCATTTCCTTCTCAAACTAGGGTCACATTCCACTGTTCTTCTGGAGAACCCAACTGGAATGAATGCACACTGTTACAAGAGCACAGAAGCACCCAGAAACTTCAATGGGCCTTGCATATGGGGAATTCCCTATGGTTTGTTCCTCGGATTTTTAACAACCACATTCTTAGCTTCAGTTAGATTCCTGTGCTTAGATGAGAACAACTTCAAATCTTTGTATCTGTTTTCATTGAAATTACCATTTTCTAGCACATTCTTTGACTTATTTGATAAGATAAAGAGGAATGCAGAGTGGAAAAAAATATTCTAGAAGCTTAATGACCAAGGCATCACATTGAAGAGTTTTGTTGGAATCTGATTTACTTAATAAAGCACTCCTTTATCATTTTGACTCCTTTACCATTACCATAATCATCATATCAGAGCCAGCATAGTGTAGTTTGAGCATTGGACTATAACTCTCGAGACCAGGGTTTGAATCCCCACTCGGACATGGAAACCCACTGGGTACCTTGGACATGTCACACTCTCACCCTCAGAAAACCCCATGATAGATTTGCCTTAGGGTAGCCATAAGTTGGAAATAACTTGAAGCCACACAACAACAACAATAAGAACAACAACTCATTTCTAAAAGCATTTGCTAATACAACCATGGTATAAAATGACAGCCATGCCTATGCTTTTAAATACTGATTTCCTCCAGACTTTCTTTTATCAAAAACCACACAAGCTAGAGAAAAAGCCAGCAAAGCTCTTTAAGCTGACTATGGGGCGTGTGGAGCTTGAATTTTATTCCGTGCCTTTGCCAGTTTCAGAAAGGCATTTTATTCCATGCCTTTGCCAGCTTTCTAATGTGTTTAAATAACTGCTTATGATTACAAAGGGATGACTTTTAATTGATTAGTGGCTCTGTTGCCATTTGAATCATGGCTAAGACAGAGCAAAGGATATGAATAGGATTATAAATCAATAGGAGGGATTAACATTTTAAAAATTTAACAAATGTCCCCATTGCTACTACAGGATCAAAGTCTTTAGCTAAGAGGCCACTCATGGCACCACTTTTGCTAAAGCTATTTCAACAGAACAACCTGAAATGGACACCAGTTCATTCTATTAATGATTTCAGCTGGTGAGTGTTGATAGGATAGTACCCAAAATGCAACAAACAAACAAACAAAAAAAACAAAACAAAAACAGGGATGTATCAACATGTTCAGGGGAATCACAATGTTTGCAAAAAATCTTTTTTAAAGGGGAGGGGGCAAAACACTATGGTGACTCACTATTTATTCCACCCAAAAACCAGCCAGTAAGGGCTAAGTATGTTCAGTGGACATGGAATGCTGAATATCTGTTGGGCATGGTGATGAAGGAAAGAAAAGAAATGTGGGTGGAACTCTTACGCTACAACATTTGATGCTGGTCTCATTTTGTTAACTAAAATGCTACTAGGTCATTGTAGGTGCACTAAGGCTGGTAGGTAAATTACATGACAGGGCTTCTGTATCTTTGTGTAGAAGAGGGAATTTCATTAGATTTTACCTGGACACCTAGCTTAACAAAACTACATGTGAAGGGGATCTAGGAGTCCTAGTAGACCAGAGGTTGAACATGAGTCAACAGTGTGATGCGCCAGCTAAAAAGCCCAATGCGATTTTAGGCTGCATCAAATGAAGTATAGTATCTAGGTCAAGGGAAGTAACAATGCCACTCTATTCTGCTTTAGTCGGGCCTCACCTGGAATATTGTGTCCAGTTCTGGGCACCACAATTCAAAA
>CM034710.1:78358880-78373718 GCA_020142125.1 Phrynosoma platyrhinos | reverse complement strand
TAGAAAAGTTACTTTTTATGACTGCATTTCCCACGATCCCCTGTGCTGCCTGAGGGATTCCAGGAGTAGTGGCACTTGCAGCTTCCATGTCAGTGGGATGGGGAATCTGTTTCTGGCTTTAGCCCAAACTTTAAAGCAGGGGTCGGCAACCTTCCCTTACCTGGGGTCGGTCCCTTCCAGCGGGCCCTTCCGGTGGGCCAGGGAGGGGAATGGTGGCACATGCACACTTACGTGCATGCACGTGACCCCCGCTGCCATGCGCGCTGCCACCACCGCTGCCTCTGCGCATGTTGCGGCCACCATTTTGGCAAACAAAATAGTGGCTGCGATGCGCATGGATGTGCGGTGGCCAAAACGTGCGGCGATGGCGGCGGTGGTGGCAGCAGTGGCGGGCAGGTGCGGGCGGCGGCAGGGGTCATCATCGGCAGCAGGGGTTGGCAGGGGCCGGTAAGCGGGGGTCTGCGGGCCGGATTCGACCCGCGGGCCATAGGTTGCCAACCCCTGCTTTAAAGGAACTATTCAATGTGCCAAACCCAGTCCCACAAATAGGTTCAGCACTTGGGATAGCATTGTTTCAGAGGAGCAGTAAAACCACTCCAGGTTTTAGCCCACGACCTGAAGGATTTATCCAAGGTACTGAATCTTATTTCTAGAATTAAAATTCCTTGAAATTATGGGCTAAAGCCAGAGTAGAATCACCATGTCAATTGACATGGAAGCTACCAGCTGCCATTGCTGGGAGCTGTAGTCTCCCAAAGCAATGTTTGTAATCTCTGAGAAAAATGTATTGTAAGAAACACAGAAAGATGCCTTTCTACCTATTTGTCAGTTTCACCCAGTATTGTTTCTAAATGGTAACTGCTCTCTGAGAGCTTAGGTAAGAGCCTTTCCTTACACTTTTTTCCTATTCCATTTAAAATAGCCAAGCATTAAAGCTAGGACGTCTTCCATGCAAAGTACATTATTACTACTGAGAAGGAACATTAGAAAATCAAGCAGATAAATGAAATGATAGTGGTTGATGGAGAAATAAAAATCGCAGGAATCACTGCTGCTCACGTTTACTTTATTATTTATCAGTTATATAATACCAGCGATATACACAGTGTACAGCAGTGATTTCCATATACAGAATTTTATAAACAAACCTTAAACAGGCCACTCTCCACAGGAAGCTTACAGTCTGAAAGTGTTAGATGCTTGCTCTGTGTTCAACATAAATATTTTTCATATCATCACTATGCGAAATAACTATCATTTTGGAAAAAAAATATGGTAAGCAACAAGCTCCGTGACTCAGGTTATTAGTATTTTAATAAATTCTAGGATCACAAGAGATCTATTTGAAAACTATCACTGCCAACAACCCCCCCCCAAAACAGCTAATGTTAAAGGGTTTCCTTTATTTTGCTTTTTGAAAATAAATTATGTAATATTATGAGGAAAATGCTAGGAAGCCAAATTCCACACACTTTTATTAACTACAGTTGCTAAGGCTGATGTATAGCAGACTGCAGATGGTTGTTTTCATGGTCATTTACTACTTTTAGTTAGAACTTGGAATAACTTGGTAGAGACAAATGACAAAAAGCTAATTAAACTCTGTTCAGGAGCCCTAAAGGTTACAATTTAAACAAAAATCCACCAAACAGTAATTATATGTAATTTTTATGCTGTAAACCGCCCGGATTGGACTACCAATGGGCGGTATAAAAATAAAATGTATTATTATTATTATTATTATTATTATTATTATTATTACCTTTATTGGCCAACCAAAATGCACAATATACTTGTTGTACATTTTGGTTAGCCAATAAAGGTATCACTTTTGGTGGATTTTTAAAGCTTATTGCACCAGCACCTGTAACATTCCCATCGAGTCCCTGGAACATAACAATATGGGAACGGGTGTTATTGCATTAGACTATTGATAATGCAATAGTAATGTTATGTGAACACATATTATCACACTGCATTTACTTTGTACCAGTACCAGTGCTAAAGTAGTTCCTCAGCCATCCCTCATTGGCACATGTTGTGGAAACCCTTATGTCCGCATTGGAAAGAATGCTACCGAGAGGTTTCGGTAGTGAGCATTCATTGTTTTTTCTCATAAACACGATGCAATTCAATCTACAAAAATAAAAAATATTTTTAAATTACCTGTGGCACCTTCCTTGCATCTACACTGGAAGAGTTGAGTTGAGTTGAGTTTGTGGATGTTCTAGGACAGGAGGGGAAGAGGTTGTCTTAGCCAATCAGAACATGAGGACAGATTGAGACCAGGTAGGATCATCACACACACATCATATGGAACGGTCTGTAAGTGTTCTTGCTGGCTGAGGATGCATTTTTACAGTTCTCCTGCTGGAATGGGCTAGGAACTGTCAGAGCACAGAATGGGAACTTGATGAGGATCATACCGTGTGATAAAATACATTCTGTTCCATTCTCATCACGTACTCATTACATTACAAGAACACAGTGTGATAAGCTTATTTTTTTGAATTTGCTAAATGGCCAACACAGCTACCCCTGCATGGGTACAATTTAAGTCTAGGGAGAAAGTTCAGGCAATTGCATTTGAAAGCCCTATTGAGTCTCATGGGCCTTGAAAGATTTCTGTATCTTGGAGCTGAACTTTCAAGCAGTTTGGTAACTTTGATTTATGTGTGTGTATGTGCCTTAAAGTTGCCTGTTGACTTATGGTGACTCAATAATGAAAATGTTAAAACAGAGCATTGGCTTTGGCAGCAGGATTATGGAAGGGGGCAACAGGAATTTCTTTTGCGTACCAGAACTAAATGTAGCTCACAGTGCTTCTACTTAAAAATCCACTTTTCAGTATTATAATTTTGTTTTGTTTTACAAGAGGGACAGTGTCATTTTGTTAACTTATTAGGGAACCCTAACGATTTATTGCAAATCAGCCAGAGATCTACCACATATCCAGATCTAACTTTGGCCTACTTTTGGGCAAATATCAGTGCTAAGAATTTCCTCCACATGCAAAAATCAGCTTCAAAGAAAATACTCTTTTTTGACATTAAATATGAAAATAGGTGTTCACCACTCCTCATTATCCTTTAATGTTATAAATACTGCTGTTCTCCAGTGCATAATACTATTATTTAATCACCCTTGACATACTTCTCCATCGTAACACTATTGCTATGAAAAGGACTAGACTGGATTAAGTTTAGTTTTAACCCAGGTATTCTTCATCATTAGTTGTAAATCTTCTTTATTACAATACCAAGAACTATTTGTAATTTTTAAGTGAGATCTGTTAGCTCTCAGTCTGCCCTACTTCAAACTATTCCTCAGGATCATCAAGAACAGTTTTTATTAAGGCTGCAGCAGAGGAAAAGGTTAAAATCCTCCCTTCCTGCTGCAATTTCAGTAATAATCAACTTCCTCCATTGACAGCTATTTGCATGAAAAGCACACTTGTTAAATGTGTGTTTGGAGAAACCTTTTTTCCAAATGGGACTCAAACTATGGCTTCCAAGGGTGATTTGAGGAGAACCACAATTTTTTTCAGCTGAATTTTTAAAAAATATTTTAGAGTCTGGGGAACATGATGTGGGGCACATAATTCTCATCCCTGTTGCAATCATATATATGTCAACTCAGAAGTAAATCTAACAGAGTTATAACAGCAGCTAGATTATTGTATGTTCAGAGATGGAAGGACAGGGCAGTGCAGTCACAGGAAGACTAGCTATTAAAATTGTATGATTTGTCTGAAAGGGATAAACTGACAAATTTAATTAGAGGAAAAAACCCCCAAACATTAGATACGGTTGGGAAAAAAATGAAATTAGTTACTAAATATTTGAGAAAAAGCTGAAGAAAATTAGTAGTTTTAACTTTTGAACAATGGTAGATTGATATAAAATGTAGAAGTTTTGCTTATTAGTAGATTAACACTATTAGCTGTCAAGCTGGAAGTCATCTATATTCTCTTTGTCTGTGTCTGTTAGTTTGTTGTAGATAGTAGTTGTAGTTAGTGTTGTTAGGTTAGATATATCTGGTGTTTATAATTTTTGCTTGCATGTTGTTTTATATTATGAAATTTATGGCACACTCTCTCTCGCCATCTATATAGAAGTAGGTCTGATAGTGTGGTGTAGTTGTTTGAGTGTTGGACTATGTCTCTGAAGACCAGGGTTCAAATCCCACATTGGCCATGTCCTTGGGAAAGTCACACTGTCTCAGCTTCAGAAGATGGCAATGGCAAACCTCCTATGAAGAAACTTGCCAAGAAAACCCTGTGAAAGGGTCACCATAAGTGGAACAACTTGAAGGCACACAACAATAACAACAAGAATAACAAAGTCTGATAGAATTTAATGCCACTTACCCCCAGGCTATGCATCTAGTGGGGATTTCAGCCCCACTTAGGATGCATTTAAACTGTAGAAATATTGCAGTTTGACACCACTTTAAACTACCATGGCTCCTTTCTACAGAATCCTGGGATTTGTAGTTTTGTGCACTCTGGCAAAGAAGGCTAAAGACCTTGTAAAACTACAAATCCCAGGATTCCATTAGATGGAGCTACAGCACTTAAAGTGGTGTCAAACTTTATGTGCATAATTGACAGGAGTCCTAAAATAGCTTTTAGTGGTTGTTTAACAACATAATGAGATCATATTTTTATCATCCATTTTATCTTTTACACAGGAAAAAAGAATCTGAAATTAAGATTGAAGTGTATTTACTTTGTAAAACTGACTGTAGTTTTAGAAACACAGTGAAAAGACTGAATGGCTTATTTGACTCAATTTTTGTTTTATTTGAATTATTTAAAATTCAAGACAAATTTCTGAAGCAGTTAAACAAAAAGCAAAACATAGATTTTTTGTTTCTGGCTTAATCCTGTGTACAGATGTTCTCTGGTGCTCACTGCATTGCTGATAAAGTATGATTTCCTGCAGCCATTTAGAGTAGTAAGCACTATGGAAAATCATGGGGCCTTTTCAGACTTCTGAAACTCCTTCGGGAAACCTACAAAACCTCCAGACCTCAACTTCTTGGAGGAGGATGGGGGAAATCACAGTCATTTCTCCCATTGTGCCATTTTTATGTTGAGGAAAAAACATTTCTTCAAGATGAAAATCAGTTTGGGGATGAATTTTTTTTTCAAATTGATGAGTTTAACTCTGTTCCCATTGACGTCCCTGGAGATTATTGCATAAGGATATAAACTGCTTTACATAAGCTGGCTTAAAATTAGAAGTGGGTGACATTCTGATATTATCAGACATATTTAGCCGCCAAAATGAGCACCTAGATGCAGCCTGGGTTCATCGCCACTCAGAGGGGCACTCCGGCAGCCATTTTTTTCAAGCTGGAAAACTCCCGGCTTCAAAAAGAGGTGCGAGGAGCACTCCTTTGAGCGGCGATGGATCCGGGTTGCATCTGGGTGGCGATTTTGGTGGCTAAATGTGTCTGATAATATCAGGATGCCACCTGCTTCTAATTTTAAGCCGGCTCAGGTAAAGGAGTTTATATCCTTATGCGATAATCTCCCCTGCTTCAGATTCTCCTTCATTTGCCCACCTGCCCTGGAGCTCCAAACACATGTAGTTATCATTCCAAAGTCTCACCTGAAAATCACTGGGGGGAAATTTGGAGCAGAAAACTGTCAGCAGGGAAAATGGAAAGCACCTTTCTCTTTTTTTCTCTTTAAAATTCCAAGAAGTTTCAAACACCACCATAAAAAGTCCTTTCACTATGCTGTTTTGAACATTTTTCTTTACTGATTCAGGGACTGGGGGCTTTTCCTCTTCAGAACTATAGCATATATAACCACCATGTATATGTACACACAGAGTAATCCCCCCCAAACACTCAACTGAAAGCTGGGGGGAGGGAATTTGAAGCAGAAAAGGGACCGCAGGAAAATATGGTAAACACATTTTTTTCTTCTCTTTAAAATTTCAAGATTTTTCAAACACGAATATAAGAACCCTTTTCAATCTAGCCCTTTTGAACATTTCTCTTTATTGATTAGAATGCTGGGTGCCCTCTTTCTCCAGTTCTGTAACATATATTTCTCCCTTGATAATAACTCAAGTAGTTCATCCCCAAAACAAGGATATGGCTATTATTGGATCTGTGCTCATGGAAGAATTGTGTTAGAATCATTTAAATATCTGGAAAAAAATTAATAGCACTGAAGTAATCATGTAAACATAGGATCAGTGAAAGCCCTAATCCGTTATCTTATATAAAATCATGCCAGATACTCTAGTATTGAAAATAGCATTCAGACAGCCTCTTCTCAAGCACTGAGACCCAGAGGCTTTGGAAGTGCTCTAGGGCAAATAAGCATGCAGGCACAAAATTGACATTCTTTCACAGGAAAACCTGGTAATGCTCTCCTGAAACATCCAGTTACTAACACTAGGAAAATATAGCTACCTGGAAGCTTCATATTTGATAATGTCATACGACTGGCCCTCTGTGGTGCTTTTCTCCCTAGGTTAGGAAGACAAGGAGCTGTTACTCATGGATCCTGGCCTGAAATTCATTCTCTCATCTTTTCTCTTCCCTGCTGCTGTTGTTAACTACCTTCAAGTCAAACCTGTGGATGAGACTGCTCCAAGACCCCCTATCCTCTACTGTTCTGCTTAGGTCCTGAAAATTCATGCCTGTGACCTTCCTGATTGAGTCTGTCCATCTAGCATGTGGTCTTCCTCTCTTTCTACTACCTTCACCCTTTCCTAGCATTCTTGTCTTTTCTAATGAGTCGTGCCTTCTCATGATGTGGTCAAAGTATGATAGCCTCAACTTGATCATTTTGGCTTCCAGGGAGACCGCAGGCCTGATCTGTTCAAGGATCCACTTGTTTGTCTTTTTGGCTGTCCATGGTATCCTTAGTACTCTTATCTAGTGCCACATCTCGGATGTGTTGATTTTCTTCTTATCCATCTTTTTAATGGTCCAACTCTCACATCTGTACATGGTGATGGGGAACACAATGGCTTAGACCAGTGGTGATGAACCTATGGCACACGTGCCAGAAGTGGCACTCAGAGCCCCCTCTGTGGGCAGATGCACCACCATCCCAGCATAAAGTTTATCAGAGTTCATTACTAGAAAGCCAGAGGGACACAGCACTTTGCAATAAATAAGTGGGTTTTGGGTTGCAGTTTGGACACTCGGTCTCTAAAAGGTTTGCCATCACTGGCTTAGACAATTCTGACTTTAGCTCCATTGTATATCTTTATATTTTAAGATCTTCTTTAATAGCTGCCCTTTCCATTCCTAGGCTTCTGATTTCTTTCCATTCCAAACAGTGTTCTAAGGTACAAGAATTCTTTAACTATTTTGATTTCCTCATTATCTAGTTTGAATTTGTGGGGTTGCAATTTGGGTTTCCCAGGGTGTTAACCCTTTAAAGGGAAACAAAAATATGCAAGTATGAATGTTAAACTTATTAGAGTTCAGCTTTCATCAGCAGAAACAGCAAAAGTGTGGGTCAGACTATTTATTCTAAATCTGCCTTCATAAAGAATAAAGACTTACTCCAAAAATGACAAACATGCAATGTGTAGTTTAAAAACAAATAATGACTTTAATTAATAAATACATAATAAACTAAATAGTATCCTAACTGGTGATGGTTTGGGAAAAGAGAAACAATTTTCACCTTGTAACTAGGAACATACTATAGTTTGCATTCAACAAGGGCCTAAGAATGTTACTTTTCTGAAGTGCTTGTCAGTAACGCCCCCTCCCCTTTACTGGTACATGTAATATTGTCTTGTTGCTCCTAAAATATTGTTTGGGAGGAAATGGCTGGGAAGATTTTTTGATCATTTGGAGGATTTTTCTGTTTTCTTTTGTTGTTCTATATTTTAATAAAGAAAAAGTAATTTTACTAATATGTTACTTGTAAACTAATGAGTAATCTGTCACTTTCTCAGGAGCAGTGCTAAGGTGTCAAATAGAAACAGAGAAGATGATCAACCCTTTCAAAGTAATTTGAAACCACCCTGACCATAATCTTAAAATCATGTATTCAGTCATAGTGTTTGTACTTTATTAGACTGACCTCTGATTATGCAGTTTCCGGACTGTAGCCGTCCACCCCCACTGTGATCTAGATTTGCATATCAAAGAATTGAAGTCCTGCCACTTCAGAACTGCCAGGACTTCCATCAGTCAGGGTTTTCAAAGAAAATACATCTTCTTTTATGCAGCTCCCTGGGGAAGGAGAGATAACCTAGCATGTGCAGTTTCTAGCAACTTTGCTGTGTTGCATAAGTTAAAATTGATATACTTTCATTAAAGTAGTGTCCCGCCCTTTTAGGAATGTTACAGCAGCTTAAGGGCATGCTATATTTCATGATTGGGAGATGTCCCTCATAAATGAAGTGTCAATTGTCCTTATTTTGCTGTTCTTCCATATCTGAGATGCAGTTTACTAACACACTCACACTCTTTTGGTTTAACATATTTTTAAGGGCTTTCCATGTTCACTTAAAATGCCTGGTAATTACAGCAGTTTAAAGATGACACCCATGCACATATGTATTTAATTGTGCAATGGCATCAACCTTGAACTGAATATAGACATTCTGAATCAAACAAAAAGGTTCACTTGCTTTCATAGAGGAATTTACAAATGCAAAAGCTACAGGATTTCAGCTGTTATGTTTTGGGTATGCAATCTGTTTTTAAGCATATGAAGAGGCCTGTCAGGATGTATAGCATAGACTAGAAGGGAAAATTACTTCAAAAACTAGATTGCCTGAGCCAGGAGGAAGCTGAATATGGAATTGAACTTGTGTCTCCCCAACAGCAGTTGACTTTCTGACTGCTAACACTGGCTTCTCAAATCCTTCTTCTTTAAGCTGTCTCATGAAATAAGAAGCGCTATAACTTTGCTGCACACCAGGCAGAGGGTTGGGGAAAACAGCAATAGGACCCATGCTAGTTTAATCTCCCAGTGCATTAACAGATTTAAAGTACACAGCATATTTTTGGATTGTTCCCTGGTAAATTTAGCAGTGCAAAGGCAGCAAGCTGGAAAACAGGCAATTGGGAACCCAAGGAGTATAACTTCATATGTAGTGATGAACTACTGTATGAGCAATATCCTTGTCTACTAAAATCCATATTTTAAAACTACCCAGAAATGTGCCTGAAAGAAATACAAATCCATCTGTTTGGGTTTCTCCCAGGTTCTCGTTGTCCACAACCAAACTTGTGTTATCCCAAATACTGAAAATTTTCCCAATCTGAAATTTAATTTGGCCCACATAAAGGCTTTGTAAAACGTCACATGAATATTTATACACATTTTTGTGTACATTTCTCTTTGTGCATGCATTCTGTTTGCAGTTTTGAGCTTTCTGCATATTTTGTTTTGCTAATATGATGCATTTAAAATAGTATTTTCACCAATACTCATTTTTTTCTGTGTAATTTTCCCCAATAGGTACAAGTTTTGTATTATTTTAAATTAGAAATTTCATTGCAAAATTTGGAAAAGTATAAATTTCTTTTAAAAAACAAACAATTTTTATTGAGTTTTAAAAAGAGTCTAAAAGTATATATATCCAATCAAACTATTTATACATAACAGGAAGAGTATGAATTTCAAAGGATAACTTCAATTTCAGTTCATATGTTCAAAAATGTGAACTTAATTTGCATTAAAATGCAACCCCCCCAACAAACTCTTGTATGCTTAGCTCCCAGATCTATATATTAATTTCCTTATTTAAGATATAATAATCTAGTCCACTTGTCACTTTGTTCTGTATAACAATCAGGGATGGCCAATGTTTTTTTTTTTTGTATTAGGATTACTAAAGTGTTGCAAAAGTGACCTATAATTTTTTCAAGCTCCCAAGTTTTTTCAGAACTTTGAATCAGTCATGATGGTACAAAATGTAAGAGTTTTGTACCATTTTGCCTTGATAAAAAATTCAGAACTCAAATGCTTGCACCACTTAATGTACCACTTTAATCAAAGCTTAGAAGCACTGATTAACAACAAATGTAGTTACTCATAGGGGCCTCGGCAGATGACTAATAGGGTCGTCTTCGAGCCCTGGAAGAGGAGGGGCAGCCGCACGAACGGCACCCCTTCCTCCTCCCGAGGTTGCCCTCAGAGCTGCCGTCTGTCCGCACGGCCGGCACTCCCAGGGCAACCTCCCGCCGCAGCGTCCTCACACGCTGCGGTGGAAAAGCCAGGGAAAGTGCACCCTATGCGTTTAGGGCGCACTTTCCCTGTCTTCCAAAAGGAGCGCTATTTTTGCGCTCCTTTCAGGGATGCCATAGGTGCGCCGCGGTGCGGCTGCCATGGCCCTGCGGCACACTGTCCCAGGGCATCCCTGACGCCCTGGTCTGCATCCCCCCATAGCTTGTTTTTTAGGGGTAATGAAAGTGAAGTGAGATTACATTTCAAAAACAATGAAACAAGTAAGAGTAGAATTACTTTATGGGGGCAGTGAATAGTGGTTTCTAGTTATTTTCAAAAATTACTTTTAGAAGGCATTTTAGAAGTTTTTGACAGGAACATGTCAAGTTTTTCAAATTCCATACCATTATCATGCCTAAGATCTCTCTCTCTCTCTCTCTCTCAGAAAGTAAGAGAAAATAATAGAAATGTAATCAGCAATGCAACAGATTACTTTTTCATAATCATAAGAAATAATGGCAACAGGTTGTTTTCCAAACACTGGCATGGCCAATGGAAACAAATTACCTGTAAAAAAGTAATTTTCCTACTTCTGTCTTTAGTGGTCCTAATAAAAGTTATTGCTCATCTCTGATACTTGTATTCACACACCATATCATAGCTTTGTTTTTTACTTTGCTTTTGAAGACCTTGTGACCTAAAGCAGCTTGTTAGCTCCAGCTAGAATAAATCCATTGAGCCAATTGGGACTAGATAAGTCAACACTCATATAAATTTCTACAAGTCAGTGTATGCTGGTTGGGAATGTCAATTAGATTTAGGCCTGTGTTCATAACCTGTGTCACCACTATCAACTGAATTTGCACAATCAGACTCACAAGTTAAATCATAATAAAGAAAAAAATGACTCAAATAGTTTTGAAGTTATCTGGTGTCTGTTTATTTCAGATAATGGAAAATGTAGTGGAAGTAGATCTCCATTCACACAAAAGAATTTGTAGAAGGATGTACTCAGTGGATAATGTTCAGAAACTCACCTCTAACAATTTTTTTTTAAAAAGTAATGAACGTGGGAATTTCACCAAATGAATTGAGCACACAATTTATGATGAATTTATAGATAAGCTTCCAACTTTTTACTAATATTATATATAGGATATTTTAAATTGTTCCTCTTTGGTCTTTTTATTCATATCCTTTTCCTGTTTAGTCTGAATGGAGCATTGTTGTTTTTAACTCTGATAAATTTTGCCAATCAGAAGAAAAGGTGATCTGCATTTTTCATTCCCTAGCAAAGGATCAGAGAGGATGCTTTTTCACAGAATGTCAGCAATGGAGATGGGGAGCAGAGGAAGATAAGGAAATGATCATCTGTATTAAAAATGGTGTGATATACAACTGTTGCTCCAAACACTTGCTGAGGTAGAGGAGGCTGATTTTCAGTACTGCCAAAATAAGAAGGATGTATGAATGGGCATGAATTTTCTCTTCCCTTTTGAGAGGGCATAAACCAGATGGGATTATTATTATTATTATTATTATTATTATTATTATTATTATTTAATGAAATGCTGTTGGTGCACTATGGTAGCAGTTGCACTTGTTCCATGGTTGGGCAGCAGTCATCTCCCTAGTCAGATATGAAATCATTACATCCTTTGCTGAGCTCCACTGGAGTCCTCCAGAGGTATTGGTGCATGATGTAATCATTGCAGGGACATAACCAGACACTGCTCAACCCTCTTCCCCATTCTCCATCACATGGAATGGCTATGGAGCAGAAGATGCAGTGACTCTACAGTAGGTCAGGGGAGGCTTGGTTGGTGTGGAGGGAGGAAAGGAATATCAACTTCTACATCAATCAAGATACTTGCACAGGCTTAAAGTGATTTACACATGCATATGCCACTAACATGAAGCCAGCCATAATCTGCTAGATCCAAGCGGCCTATTTTTCCCATGTCTAGCTTTCTTTATGGCTGCTGCATCCATTGCCTTTTTCCTCTTCTTCCTCTTCTGGAGCCACCACATATGCTAGCAAAGTTACAACATTGGATTACAGCCTCTGACTTTGTTTCTGTGTATCAAATGACACTAGCTGGTGCTCTGCGGCAAGGCAGCAGTCATAGAAACAAGAAGGCATTTATCTTGGGGCCACTGATAATTGTAAAAAAACACACACACACACACATTGAGGTGTTGATTCAACAAGATTTCCCACCCTCTGTGCTTGCTTCTTTTGCAGTTAGTGTTAAATTTCCCAATGATGAAAGGAACTACCATCTTGGATCCCTAGAAGGTGACAGGCTAATTCAAGTATGCTGGCACATTCCAACCTGATCACAATCAAATAAAGGATTTAGGACAGGAGATGCCATACCATCAGAAGCAGTACTTGGAAAAGTTCATCTTCTGGCACTACAGCACTTCCACAAATATTGTGGCTGGCAGTAAAAAATAGAGCCTTGGTATAGTTATTGTTATTACAGCCTTCAGGGACTAATTTATTCCAAGTTTATAAATACAGGATTTCCTACATATACAGCTGTACTGTAGCTTTTAAAATGATTTTAACTCTTGTTTTTAAAGTTGTTTTAACTGCTGTTGTGTTTAATATGTTTTTATAGTGTTCAAATTATTTATGTTTTCAATCTAGAAATGTTTTAAATTGTTTATATTGTACATTGGTCTGAGATCCTGTGATAAAGGACAGGATAGAACTGTGTGTGCTTATGTATAAATAAATAAATGCAACCCTACTTTGGCTCAGACAATACATCACAGTTAGAAAGAAGGTGAACGAGTGTGGTGTAGTGGTTTGTTAGTTGAACTACAACTCTAGAGACAAGGATTTGATTTCCACCTTGGTCATGAAACCCATTTGGTGACCATGGGCAAGTCACATGCTTTCAGCCTCAGGGGAAGGCAATGGCAAATCCCCTCTGAATAAACTTGCCAAGAAAACCCCATGATAGGTTCACCTTAGTCAATTTGGAAATGACTTGAAGGCACACAACAATAACAAAGAAGGAAGGGGATGCAGTTTCTCAAGTGGTTAAGATGCTGACTCTGTTGATTGCAAGACTGACAGGTTGGCAGTTCAAGGCCTAGGTGCTGCATGATGGGGTGAGCGCCTGTCACTAGTCCCAGCTTCTGCAGTTCTCACTTTGGTGGGAAGGTAAACAGTGTTCTGTGCAATCATGTGGCCACATGATCACAGAGTAGTCTCTGATAATACTGGCTCTTTAGCTTAGTAATGGAGATGAGCACCACCCCCTATGGCTGGACATGACTTGACAACCTTGTCAACGGGGAATATCTTTACCTTTACCATATCTTCCCTGAAGCCTTCCTGACAACTTTGGAATGGGGGGGGGGGGCTGTGGAGAAAAATAAGCATATTATTTAGAAGACTGCTCCTTCAAACTAGCTGTATATCCATGGCTGGGGAATAGTCACCATAGTTAATCATGTGAAGTGGCAGGTAAACGTTAATAGGGGACCCAAAGAAAAAAGAGGCTTTCTGTTAAGGACGGGCAATACCTGGTCTTTCAGTTATGTCACAATACACCTCACATGGTCCCTTATCTAGCTAGGGTGGCTAGGGTGAGGATCATCCCAGGCGAAACCATAGACTTCAGGATGGTTACTGGTGATATCATTAAGCATTGTGCATTAAAGATCAACCAAAGTTGCTATCATTCATTCTCTCTCACTCTCTTTCACTGTATTTTCCTGTTTGGTAATTAACACAGAAATCTTAGCTAGAAGAGGCTGACTGAAGTGAGATGTAAGGATTTTATTCCTTCTCACTGATTTAGGGAGATGGAGTAAGGAACTTTTAATCTAACATAAATTTAATTTACTTGCTTCCAGCTAGAAGGTGGTTGCAGAGGAGAGCCCTAGCACCACAATGACTCACAGGGAAAGAGAAAACAAATGCATAGATTATCTGGAGAGCCTTTGTAAATTGCAGCAATCTGTTCTCTTAGCTGAGCTGGAGATTTTGCACACAGCCCTTTCCTTTTGCCTAGACCTGAACACACCAAAGCTGGAGAATTTGTACCCTCATCTCCTAGATGGAAATAACCCATGAAAACTGGAAACTCAGGGCTAAGTCCTGAGATCTGGCAATCCTAGCTAGGGCTGATGATAGCTGCAGATGGCCAGATGTTTCTGACCCCATCCCTGCTTTAGCAGGTTAGGCAGATGGGAAAACTGAGTGAAAAGAAATTGACAGTCATGATAGCTGAAGAAAGGAGAATGGCAGGCAAATGATCAAAAGGAGGCCATCTTGGACAAATAAAGTGAGGAGCAGAATGAGACAAAAAGGCAGGAGTGTTACTATGACTCTGGAGATCAGGGTTCATGTCCCTGCTCAAGCATAAAGACTTTCTGGGTGACCTTGGGCAAATCCATAGTCTCTCAGGTTCAGAGGATGGCAATGGCAGATTGCTTCTGAAGAATCTTGCCAATAAAACCCCATGATAGGTTTGCCTTAAAAATGACTTGGAGGCATACAACAACAATAGATAATCTTAAGTAGAATAAATAGCCACATGTACTCTTGGTAGGATAAGAAGCAATATCTTAAGACGTTATCACACGTGGGCCAGAAAGCAAAAGTGAAAATGAGGCATTCCGAAAATAAACGGAAAATAAACCTTAAT
>CM034710.1:78322019-78337438 GCA_020142125.1 Phrynosoma platyrhinos | reverse complement strand
CGTCTTATACGCCCAGTCGTCTTATACGCCGGAAAATACGGTATTTAACAAGACTTATGGCAATGTAAAACATGTTAAAACAGTTTAAAACCATGGCCATGAATGAATTAAAGCCAAAAGCTTTACAGGTATACCTCAGTTAGGGCCGATGCAGTTGGTCCATAAGGGGCGGCTCTGTGCCGCCCCTGGGAGCGGTGGATCAAGACCACAGCAACCACACGCTGTGGCCCTGATCCTCCTTTTTGCTGACCCAA
This sequence comes from Phrynosoma platyrhinos, assembly GCA_020142125.1. NCBI lineage: Eukaryota > Metazoa > Chordata > Lepidosauria > Squamata > Phrynosomatidae > Phrynosoma > Phrynosoma platyrhinos. The sequence goes on along the minus strand of CM034710.1, from coordinate 78,337,184 downwards.
AAAGAGTGGCCAAATGCTGCCCTTAGAGCCACCGCCATGGCTCTTTTGCGGACCTTTGGTGCAGTGTGTGTGCAAGCTGCACCAATGGGGTGCTCTGACGCCGTGCGCTGTGCGGTTAGGTGTGCAGTGTTGGAGCAGAGTTGGGGTGGAGTTAGGGCAACCCCAACTCCACCCCCAGGCTGGCCTAAAGTGCCAGTCTGCATCCTCCCCTTAGTGAAGTAGATAGGTTCCTAGGCTTTTCTTCTTTAACAGAAACTTTAGTATCTGAGGTAGAAATAACATGGAAAGAAAAAAGATACATTCCTACACCACAAAAAAAGAAGAGCAGTTCAACATGTCTTTCATCCAAAACTAGCAATACACACATGTGAAATGAAACAACCAGGTCAATAAATGATGAATATATGAACAAAAACATTTTGTGTCTTCTAGAGATGCTGAAAGCTTCTCCTAAAATGCATCCTGGAATGATTTTTTCTTTCAATAGTCACACTTTTCTTATGATTTCCATTTTGGTGGTGAAATGTGTAGATCTATGCTTTCCCATCTTTGCAGGGTTAACATAATATACTTGGATCTGTTCTGCCCTTCGCCCCTCCTTTGTGTGGCCAAATTGCTACATACACTGGCCACTGTTGTTATTCTATTTTAGGTATGTGCTTGATTTTAAAATTTATTAGTTTAATTCTATATTAAGGGGAGTGGGTTGTGGGTGGGGGGGGGGTTGTAGGAATCTGGAATGTTTTAACTGTTGAATTTTAATTTGTTGTAAGCCGCCCCGATTGCTTTGCAGAGGGGCGGGGTATAAATAAAATTTTATTATTATTATTATTATTCCCAAAATGCCTGGGTAGCTAGTGAGGCAGGGTAATCTGCTTCGCTCTTTTCTACCTCTTTTGCTCTTCACACATGTTCAGTAAGGGGCAAAACAGATGGGCAAAATAAGCAGGTTTCATGCCAGCTTCAAGGCTGGGCATTTAGATGACACATGCTTTGAAGTGGCTGGAAAGCACCTGCTAGCCATCTTATGAAGAGAAAACCTCTTCTCAGAAAGTGAGCACCTTTGCATGTTAGTATAAATGCACCAACGCCAGTGCGGATCTAAAGGGGCACTCTTTCCAAACCCTAACCCTAATTGTGCATGTAAATGCCCCATCACAGGAGCGCGTTAAAAAAGAACAGAGCTGCTGTACACAAAAGAGAAACTATGGAACCTCTCATAGAGATGAGTAAAACATACACAAAGACAGACAGACAAAGAGGGGGGTGAAGGGGAGGATGAAGGGAGGCATACCTTGCTGGCATCTGCAGAGACACACCTCTGCTCTGATGCCTGTTGTGGTGAAACACTACACATGCAAATGTTTGCAGGTTCACAGGGACAGCTATGCAATGGGATGGCAGTCACTGGCACTGCACTCCTGCACATCTTTGCAGGAATGGTGGTGGGGACAGTTAAAAAAAAAAAAAAGTACCCAGCAGTGCAGCTTGAAACTGTGCTGTGTGGTCATGACGTGCACTCCAGCTGCACTGGGAGCTGGCAGTGTGGCTGGTGGGGTTTCAATGTGGCTTCAGAAAAGGCAGCTTCAAGCCACTTTTTCCTGCCTGTCTGTTTCACCCCTAAGTTATTCTAGATGCAGTTGTTTACCTTGCCTGTTGTACATAAGCACATACTGTTACAGTAGGATCACTTGGTGTAGAATGCCATTATTTCCCAGGTCAAGCTTTCTTCCGTTGTTGACTGCAGATATGCTGCTGTAGAGTCTGTCTTTTTCCAGTCCTCCTTCACCATCTTATCAATGATAAAGCTGCAAAAAATATCTTCCAGTTAGACAGAAGACAAGAAAAGGGGAGCTGGGCTGGGCTCCCATAAAAAGATTTTCAAGCTTTGTTAATTGAGTTATGTCTGTAATTGAAAATTATGTTTCATCTGGCAGGAAGCATCAACTGGTTATCCAAGAGGAAGACATTCTTCAAACAGAACACCACAACAGAGAAGGCCTTCCCTCACATCCTCCTGTAGTATATTGCTCCCACCACTGGTGAGAGATAGAGGAAGGCTTGTGCAGCAAATCTCAGTCCATGGGCAGCTGTATATAGGGGGAGCTGCTCTTTCACGTATCTGTGTAGGGCTTTAAATGTCATCACAAGGACCTTGAATTTAGACTGAAAACATATTGGCAGCCAGTTGTTGTTGTTAACTGCCTTTAAGTCAACTTCAGCCCATGACAACCCTATGAATGAGAGATCTCCAAGTCACCCTATCCTCAACCATCCTGCTCAGCTCTTGCAGATTTATTGTTGTGATAAGCTTGACCTTTGATAGAGTCTATCCATCTGGAGTGTGGTCTTCTTCTGTTCCTATTGCCCTCTACTTTACCAAGCATTATCGTGTTTTTTTTCCTAGTGAGTCCTTTCTTCTCATGATATGGCCAAAATACTACTACCTCAGTTTAATCATCTTTGCCTCCAGGGAGTGTTTGGGCCTGATCTGCTCTAGGACCCAGCCACTAGTCATTTTAGCTGTCTATAGTATTCTCAGCACTCTTCTCCAGCACCACATCTCAAATAAGCTAATTTTCTTCCTATCAGCTTTCTTCATTGTCCAGCTTTCACAACCAGTACAAGTCTTTTAAAACCTGCATTACATTATACGTATGTAATATTCTAGTCAATAGTTGTTGTGGTCACCCTGCCCATCCAGGTACCACTGCCAAAATTGATGCTACCACAAAACTGGTGCCTACCACAGATAATAATAATAATAATAATAATAATAATAATAATAATAATAATAATAATAATACTAAATAAAATTTATTTATATACCGTCCAATGGTTGCCCAATCCGGGCAGTTTACAACATAAAATAATGTAAGGAGTTGGTTGACATATGGCTCCATCTACAAAGGCTCCTCTATGTGATCTTACCTTTTGGAAAAGAAGGGGGAAAAGGGGCTTTGTGTTGTACCAAATTCTAGCAGTTTGTTTGTATCAGTAGTGACACTAATTGGGGTGGTGGTAGTAAGTAGGAGTGGCTAGAGCTTCATGCAACCCACATATTGCCCCCTTCTGGTGTAAAGACAGCTGCCATCTTTCAAAGGTATCCAATATTGATGCATGGCACTCTCCCAGACAGCACCTGCTGAAGGGTTTCAAAGTTGGACAGATAATGTAAAGTATGTAGTAGAACAGTTTCGTCCTTCTGTCTAGTTCTTCAGACTGGTGATTATTTTAAAACATTTGCTGATTAAAATAAATGGTGAAGATCTGCTTCAATAAGTTAATTTCCTATAAATAAGAATAAAGGGCATATAGAAGAGAATCCATAATTCCAGTCCTTAGAAAGAACAATTATGTGGGAGGAACAAGCACTCAGCACATTATGCTTTAAAGCAGTGTTGTTTTGTCTCAATTTCCATTGTCCCTCAACACTGGCTATAACAGCTGGAGTTGGCAGGGGTTAGATCCAACAACATTGCAGAGCCACAGATCTCCCATTCCTCCTACAAAATTTCAAAGCCTCCATTCCTTGCTTCAAGCAATGTTCAGATAAAAATGTTCACAGCCGAGCCTAATTCATGGAATGCAAAGTCTGGATTCTGTTACTGAGCAATGACTGTTTCTTTCAGAACTGGTGATACATAGACTATGCACTTGTGAAGCAGCAAGCAAGCATTTGCACTTGGGTGGGGAATTTATGATGACCTTTAGGGGTCCAGAAACACAGGTGAGCAATCAATTTCTACAACAGAGAGAATGTTAATGGCCATGAAATGTTTCAGGCATTTAGGATCCTTAATGCAAGGTGCTCTATGGATATGGATAAGTCATGGAATCATAGAGTTGGAAGAGACCACAAGGACCATCCAGTACAACCCCCTGCCATACAGGAATTCAAAATCAAACCATCCCCGACAGATGGCCATCCAGCCTCTGTTTAAAGACCTCCAAAGAAGGAAACTCCACCACACACCGAGGGAGCGTGTTCCATTGTCAAACAGCTCTAACGGTCAGGAAGTTCCTCCTAATGTTGAAGTGGAATCTCTTTTCCTCTAGCTTGCATCCACTGTTCCAAGTCCTATTTTCTGGAGCATCAGAAAACAAGCTATGGAAAGTCCTTTCATGAAAAGATATGATCACATTGACAGTGATTTACACTGGGATATCTGAAGATGTGTAAACTTTTCTTATGGGAATCACTACCAGAAAGCTATGCTTGTCAATATAGTTGCATCAGCACACATGTTAACTTCATCCATGTTTTCAACATGGCCACATAAGTATTCCATGTGGAACAGTGGTAGACAGAAGAGTAATATCTTTGAGTGAGATTTGTGGTTAACATTAAACAGACTGCAGCTGGTTTTTACTGATCATTTATCTGGCAGCTGCATGTTGCTCATCTATAGAAAAAGTGGTTGTTTAACCAGGACTTTGTATAGCCACGTTGTCCATTTTTAGAGTTCGAATATGGCTCAGCTGTAGTAACATAGATGTAGATTTGTGCATGAAGACTGATTCCTGCAAAATTGGTTCAGTTCCTCCTGCAAAGCTCCATTTTGTATCACAGCCTGATTTTACATCAGGCTTAGGTGGTGGATTTCAAGATTCCAGAAGAAAAAAGTGTCCTTCTCACTGCAGAGTCTGAATAGGGGATCACAAAGTGAAAAGATTCAAAAAGCCACTGGGACCAGCCATGGTCTAAAACAGGGGTAGGCAACCTTTCCCCTTTAAGGGCTGAGGGACTTCAGCTCCCAGAATCTCAGGAGCTATTGGCCAACATGGGACTATTGGCCAACATGGCTGAGGCTTCTGGGAGCTGAAGTCCCTCGGCCCTTAAAGGGGAAAGGTTGCCTACCCCTGGTCTAAGAGATCATCGAACAGGGAGATATTCCTTCCATTAGATCTGATCTATACCAACTCAGTTTCATTGTCAAAGCTTGCAGGGGTGGGAATCCCCCCCCCTTTTTTTAAATTAAAGCTTTCAGATTACCCCTGCCAGCATGGCCACTGGCCCCTGGTAGCTGGGGCAATCAGTGCAATTTGTCCAAAAAATGAACTTTCCAACCACTGAATCTATTTATCTGATCTAGGCTACAGGATATGCCACTAACAGAGAGCAGACATACTGCATAATTTTTCCCCTGGTAAATTAACATCACAAACTCTTCCACTCTGTCTCTCAAATCAAAGGCTGCTGACACAATTTCGTTCTTCATTTTCTTTTTTAGGAGAGGCAGGGGGGAAGAAGAGAGGAAGGATTGCAAGTGCCAAGAACTCATCCCACCTCTTTGATTCCTAAGTCATGTAAACTTTAACAAAACAAAAGGAGGGGGATGTTTTGGGTGGCAAACACTGATGGGATCCAGGCCAAATTTTCTGACGCAGATGGCGCTTGTCAGTTATAACAGCTGCATGTGAAAAATCTGAGAGACAAGAGGGATAATGGACAAAATATTTAGGCACTGCTGCTAGCCATTATGCCAAAATGATACCAAGAGAAGAGAATGTTTTGTATTCTGGCTTTGTGAGCACTTACTAATCTGTTGCTGGTGGGAAATTAATGAAGGATTCTATTAGGTATTTCAAAATTGCACATGCAAACTTTGTGTACTAATCATTTTATTTTTATTTTAACCCTTATGCAACAGTACAAAAGTGCATGGTATGAATTGAATATTTTCAGATTCCAATGAAAATTTGAATACACTGAGGGCTATTAAAATGCTACATGTAAAAAGGAATGTTTATTTGTGTAGAATCAATTGTCTTCCACCTGAACACCCAGAGCCAGAAAAGGCAAGGTGGAATCAAAACAAAACAAAACAAAAGACATACTTTTTGTCTTGAGGCATATGCCACTGTTCTCCCCAAAGGGACCAACCTACTGACATCAGAATCTTGTTTACTTTGCTACATTATAGTTCTGTGAAAAACAACATGGAGTTTTTTTGTGGGTTTTTTCGGGCTGTGTGGCCATGTTCTGAAAGAGTTTCTTTCTGACGTTTTGCCAGCATCTGTGGCTAGCATCTTGAACTTCTTGAGACAATAAATAGTAGTGTCCCCACCCTGGGTGTCATGCAGTGGGCAGGGGTGCTGCTGCCAGGGAGGCTAATGGGGAGCAGCCAAAAGGTGCGCTCTTCCTTCTCCTTTGCCAAGGTGATGGTCTTCTCCTGACCATCTGCCACACCACTGCCAAGATAAAGCCTGAGGTGTGAGCGCTCCCTTCTAGGCTTTGCCATGGTAGCAACTTCCTCCTGAGGAGGAGGCCACCATCCTGGCAAAGTCTGGAGGAGTATGCTTGCCCTTCTCCTTTGCTGCAGTGGTGATCTACCACCACCACAGCCACTGCTGCAGCAAAGCCTGAAGGGTGTGCTCAGCTTTCTCATTCACCACAGCAGTGGCGTCCTCCTCAGGAGGTAGCAAACTTGGAGGGGCATGCTCACCCCTTCTCACTCATCCAGCAGGAGGAGGGCCCAACTGTGTGTGACCCCTCTTCGGGGGTGTTATCCAGTGTGGGCCACACACACACAGTGACACCAATGATAATAAATGTGAGACAATCAATGTTTTATTTCTTTTTTTAACCTCACAAGAGCTTCCTGAGTAATTTGTCTTGTCTTTACCACAAGTTCATATTTCACTAGGCCTGCAGTACTCTGTTTAATATAGATATCAAATATTCCTACATTAAATAGGTTGCACATCCCCAGCCTTGTGTCACATAAAATACACACATCATATATAGTCACTTCAAACTTTGTTGTTTTTTTGGAGAGTATTTTTCACAGCCACTGTAGCAACAGATGGGTCCTAAGGCCAAAACAAAACAAACAAACAAACAAAGAAGCCCATAAACTAGCTACAGTTGTCTAGCCCTGTCTAAAAAAGCAGAATGGGCCGAGGAAGGACTCAGATCAGCACCACTAGCATTATATGAGATTAGCTTGTTTTAGGAAAGAGTCTGATTGGGAGTTGCAAAACCAGGGAGCTTAAGTGACAGCAAGAATCACCAGCTATGGTAGAAGGAGATCCTAGAAAAGATCATGTCTGGAAGGTTGTTCTTGGATGTATTAGCCCAGAGAGCTAGTTAAACATTTTAAATGCTGTTATTGGACCTAGAAACAAGAGGTCTGAGAGCTGTATTGGAATTATTCTTTGAAATTGGCAGCCTTTAAAATATTTGCTTGTGAGGTGGGCTTTATTTTTTTGAGAGGCAGTATGATTTTTTAAAATTTCCCAGTCATTAATCTTACTGACATCAACAAAATTATAGAAAAAGCCACTTCAAAATAATTTATGTGCCAAAATGTTGCAATGAAGCTTAATTAAGGTCGAAAGGGTGATCAATTTTCTTTTTTCCTTTGATTACTGAAAGATGAAAAATATTTGTGAATGGTTAACCACTGATTTTTGCGTAGCATTCAAACCTGCATTATATAGCTTGTGAGTACTTATCTCACAACTAATAAATGATTTGTTACAATCACACCTTTAAATATATTCTCTCAGTCCTTAAAGATGTTTTTAATTACAATCTATCCCTACACCTAATGGTTTATTAAGTCATGTACAGGTTATTAGAAGGGCTGTGTCACTTTCTTGTATGCTGGAGTCTCAGACTATCATCTCTATGGACTGACACAAAGGATTCGGTATGCTGTGTTTACCTGTCTCAAATCTGATCAGCTATTGGTGGTATATGACACTGCTTCTTTTGTGGGGGGGGGGGTGGCGGCAGAATTCCTTCCCACAATGTGCCATGTTTTTTGTGGGTTTTTTGGGCTGTGTGGCCATGTTCTAAAAGAGTTTATTTCTGACGTTTTGCCAGCATCTGTGGCTGGCATCTTCAGAGAAAACTGAAATGGAAGAGCATGGGTCTATATATACTGTGAGACCCTGGGTAGGGAGGAGTGGTTCCCAGGTGAACTGTGTGTTGTGCCATGTGTTGTAGTATTAGCATCAATGCTTGTGTGTAGTTCTATGTTTTCCCTGAGAAGGGGTGCTCTACACAGGAACACTGATGTATATCTCTATGGTAATATGGTCAGTGTTACTTGTGAAGAGGTCACTTCCCATACCACACCTTTTCCTGAGGGTAATAATGTTTTATGATTCTTTGTCTGCTAGCACACTTTCCTCTCTGCTCTTATCAAGCATGGATGCAGAAACCAGGCTTTGCTCCTAAAGATGTTTTTCTTCTTACTTGCACACATGGAGGTCAGCTATCTAGGTACCAAAGTATAGTTTTTCTTTATTGATTAGTTATTTTTTCAGAAGCTGGATGTAACAATAAAGTAAGTTTCTTTTCACCTACCTTATGTATTCTGTTTATTTACCAGAAGCTCAGATCAAGTTGTTTTTACCAAATACTTGTGCAGTACACGCTGTTGCCACTGCTGCTAAACTGATTTAATCAAAAAATAACCAAAAACCATAATTCTAACATGATGGACTGGCAACATATTTGTGTCCGTTGACTACAACTGTTTCTTTCTTTCCTAGAAAGTCAATGGACTAGTTGTGAATAGCTTATGGCACCGGTTCACAGACCACCACTTTGAGAAGCACTGGTGTAGAGGCATTTAACAGCTATAAACTAATAGCTGCTTGTCTATGGTGAGTTTCTAGGGAAGAAAGAAACAGTTGTAGTCTATGGACACAAATATGATGCCAGTTCCTGTCACATTGCGGGGAGGAACTTTACTGGTCAATGAAAGATTGAAGAGGGGTAGAGAAGAACTGTATACTTGGAAGCCTTATTACCTTCCTATCACTACTTTGTTAATTGTGAAAGTACAGTCAGCCCTCTGTATCGGCAGGCTAGCCACCTGTGGAGTGGGGCATCCACAGATTGCCTCATCCCATTGTTTTCAATGGTAGGGCATGCCTGCAGCAGTGCTAATGCAGTCACTTGCACATCAGCATCTATGATGCTAATAGGACTTGAGGTCCCACATTTTTTGTTATGTGTGGGAGGGTCCTGAACCAAAACCCCACTGATATGGAGGGCTGACTAGTTTGTCTAGTTAAGATATTGTCTGATTAGTTCACTGGCAAAGTTACTAATTAGGGAATTAATTATAGTTAATTAAGTATACTGTTTAAGATGCCTATATCTAAAGTCTTTTATACAGTCTATTTTCAAGCTGATTAATATCAGTACATATGTTGACCAATATCAATACACATATGCCTGGCCCTCCACATATGTGGCTTTGACTTCTGCAGATTTCATTATTTGCAGTTTGTTTTCTCTAGGAATCTCAAAGTCCTCCAGCACAACTCTGCAAGAAGTTGACCATAGAGTTGTGCCAGAGAACCTAGACGTTTCTAGAGAAAACACTTCTCTAGGCATTTGTAGGTCCTCCAGCATGATTCTATAATCAATTTCTGGCAGATGTTGACCACAGAGTTACACTGGAGAACTTGGAGATGCCTAGACAGGTGTTTTCCAGGTAAAAAGAACAGTGGGTTATTTTTTCTATTTGAGGTTTTTCCACATTCATGGGAGTCCTTCACCTCTAACCCCAGCAAATGTGGAGGGACCACTGTATTGGCAATTTTATCTTTGCAGGAACCAAAGTAAAGCTAATTTAGTGTTCACTGGCTGTGTTCACCTCTCCTCACTTCTAACCCTAAGGTATAAGCATGAAAAGTGTAGGCTTGCCTATGATACAAATAAGATTTAGGCTTCATGCTGTTGGCCAGGCTGTTTTACCAATTCTTGAAATTAAAAAGAAAGGCATTAATCTGGTATTTAATGGAAAAGAGGATGGTTTTCTGTTTTTGCTTGTGACATGAGGGGGGAAATAAATAAATAAATAAATAAATAAAGGCACAGAAGCCCATGATCTCTCCTTTACCCTTCACATTATATTATGCTGCCACATCAGATTGCAAAGCATTACATCTTATCAGATGCATTATTGTACTGCCTTGTCAACCATAAATCACACACAGATGAAAAGACTGTTCTGTGCCAAAAGAACTTCACAAAATGTGATACAAACCAAGCATTCTCTATTCCAAGATCAACACTTTTTCTGTTCGACAATACCTATATTTTCAAATTCTCTTCTAATAATCTAGTTTTATACAAGTACATTGATGCTACTCTGTCAAGTAATATGTGCTTCCTCATTCCTTTCTTCTCTCTTTGTTCTTCTCCCCACTCCAAATGGAATTCACCCCTTGAGCTTGTAAGAGTTCCCTATTTTGCTTTGCAGGCTTGTTGTGAGGATTTCAACCAGATAATGTATACATTATTATGGATATTTTTTAAAGCTCTCTCTCTCTCTCTCTGCATCCATCCATGTATTTAATAATCTAACCTAATACCTAATCAACCTTTTGAATCATTTCTATTTATTCTTAATCTTGGCCAATATCTTGTACATTTTTTTGGATATTTCTGGCATCATCAGCAGATGATGCAAACTACCACAAGACATACAAACCTCTTCAGTAGACCATTTCCCAAGGGAGTATAATGGAATGAGCAGAAAATACATAGATTATTTCCTTGCCTTATGGCTGGCTGCCCTCCATTGACCCTGAAAGCTGCAAAATTGTGTGAGTGCGTTCTTGGACATTTTTAGAGCTGTAGGTTAATGCGCTTCCTGCTGAACTCTTTTCTAGAGCACACTAAGTACAATTCCAGTATAATTTAAATGGCTGTAACTCCTTTTCACCCCATTTATGCCAGGCATTGGATGGACTTCTATCCAATATCAATTAGAATGCACTATCACAGATGCTGTTTTAATGAAATGATGTGTCTGATTTATTTCTTGGTTTTTTAATTCCTCAACTCTGTAGGCAAAAGTAATTATATATTTTAAAAAGATAAATCAGTTTAGAGGCACATATTATTTCAGCACTGCATGATAATTGCACAGTTGAAATAATCCTTTTTTTTTTTAAATGGAGTTTACAAAATATAATCAACTGTATGGCAAGTCCAGTGAAGGATTTATTTCATTTTATTTTGTTTTGCCAAATCATAATATGTTATTATTGCTGCTGGTTTTATATTGTCAATCTCCTTGATGTTTAATATTCTAGTCATATCTTATCTGATAGGATTGGAATGTGTTCATCTCAGAGATTCAGAGCACATTTAGATAGTGAGCCACCATTTTATTAGACCATTTGTTACTGCACATGGTTACTGCACAAGTGCAATAAACCATTATATGTGAAACCAATTCACATGCTTCTGGTTGTTTTTAAAGTATATTTTCTCTTCTGTTATGCAAGTCATCTATCCAGATGAGTAGTAGATGAACCAAGAACTCCCATAGTTCAGCTGACGTAACTTCCAGGAAGTCTGTAAGTTTCTGGTTCTCAAAACTATCTTACTCATGCAAGTAGAAAATGTCATCAAGAGAACAGATCAAGAAAATAAGAATCAAAATAAAATATACCTCACTGTTTCTAACCTGGTCTCAGATTGTTTGGGAAGTGTCTGCATGCAAACTTCCCTGTTTTCTGTATGACTATCAAACCAAGAGTGGGCTTTGGTGGTTAAAATATTCAGCTAGGACAGAGATGATCCAGGTTAGTTTCATGAAGTTAACCTGTTGTTCTCTCTTAGAACAACTGAAAAGAACAAGTTTGAAATAAGATGAGTATGCCCACTAGAAAAATGAACAAAAATCACAATAAAATGGGATGTACTTAACAGTCATGAAAAAGACCATTATATAAGAAAGGTGGTTTTGCTCAAACTAATGTAATTATTAAGTCAATTTCTCCTGCTGCAATCATTACAAATGTCCTATAGTTTGGAATACTATAGCTGTTTCCCTCAGCAAGATGGGAAAGGAAGTGTTCAAAAGTTTCCTGCTTCTTGAACATATCATTGGAGAAATTTGAAATTAATTTCAAAAAGCAAAACTAAATATGCAATTAGATAGATCGATAGAGTTCTAAAAAGCATCTTTTTTTTTAAACCCTCACTTTTGGTATACTTTGTAACTATGGTTTTTTTTTTTTAAATGTAGGGCCCTAAAGACCTATCTCATGCACTAACATTGTGTGTGTGTTTATGGATCAGGAGAATCATGTATATATGGGTGGGCCAGTAGAAAACAGCAGAATCTAAAGTACTAAAGACAGATAATCAGCACATTAGCTGTCATTGCAAAAGCTACATCATTAGAAAGTAGAGTCTAAACCTCTTTTCAGTACTGTAAAACAGCACACCGTCAACTCAGTTCTAGAGTCTGTGACTGCTGGAAGGAAAATAATGGTTGACTGCACTTTGGAAATGTTGCTAGAAGTGAAGAAAATGATAGAAAACAGGCCAATAGAAGTGGTTTGCATTCTGAAAAAAAGAGCACAATAATTTTCCCTGAGCAAAAATGAGTTTTGGAAATAAAAGTTCTAAAAAGCATCTAATGGTTTTGTTTTTAAAACCTGCACTTTTGGTATACTTCTTACTTATGCATTTTTTAAAAAAAATTGTAGGGCCCTAAAGAGCTATCTCATGCACTAACATTCTTATACTAGTGCGGCTTCTCAAGACACAAAAGGCTAATTTCTTAGATGTCCCCATGGACAGGAGGTGAAGGGTGGTAAAAGCAATGCTTTTTTTCCTCACTGTAAAGATCGAAAACTATAGTAATTAAATGCAAACTAAAAATTTGGGAACTATAACGAAACATGAAAAGAGTGAAATATTGCATGGCATATATTATATCTAAATATGATTTAATACAGGATGCATTCTATACACAACATCTCAATGAGTTTGACTGGTGAGGGAGGGAGAATTCCAGCTCCAATAATTTCTCCATCTTCCTTTCCCTAAGAACTGGGGTAGGAGTTGTGTGACTTCCCAGTTGTTGAACTGCAGTTAAGTAGTCTTGCCCAGCAGAGACAGCAATAAGGAATGCTGGGAGTTGCAATTATATTACATCTGGAGGGCCAGATTTACACACAGAATATCCATCCCTGAACTAGAGTATGGGTCAGTCCCCCATATCCACAAGTTCTGCTTCCACAGATTCAATCATCTATGGCTCGAAAGTATATTTTTTAAAAGATTCCAAAAAGCAGACCTTGATTTTACCGTTTTATATAAGGGACATAATTTTATTACATCATTGTACACAATGGGACTTGTGAATCCAAAAATGTTGCCATCCACAATGGTTCCTGGAACCAAACCCCAGCAGATTCCAAGGGCACACTGTATTTGTATCATTGTTGTTTGGCATCTCTTTCAAAAATCTGAAGTGTTCCCTGTGTTTTATCTAGCTGTGCTCTCCATAACAGCATATCTTGCCTTGGAGATGTTGTTGTTGTTCTTGGTTTGTTGCACAGTTCATGAAGGTCAAACCAAGTAAAACAGATTTTTTTTTTAAAAAAAGAGGTGCTCCCTCAAGTGCCAAATAACATCTATTTGTAAGTGTAGGCCATTTTTCTTAAGGTGGTTCAAACACCACTGTTTGAACAACATTTAGTGTTCTTTGGCCACTGGAAGATAAATATGGCCTTAATTTGGAAGTCTGATTATTGAAGAACATATTGTTTTATAAAAAAAATATAATTCAGTTTCTAAACTGATATTGTGATATTATTGGTGAACTATTTCTAAAACTACTTCTCTCTCTCTCTCCTGACAAGGGCAGAAGGACTTCAAGTCTCTCTCACATGATGAAAATAAAAATGTGGGAAGCTTTTGCATCGCTGTTTGCTGATAGTACATGCTCCTTTCTTTGTTGACCATCAGATTTATCTGTACTTCCACAAGCAGTCAGGTTAAAGATTCTGTATAATGATTTTAATCACTGGAATGAGTTGCAGTGGCTCAAGTAGTTAAGGCACTGATTCTGTTGATTGCTAGATCAGCAGGTTGGCAATTTGAGGCTCAGGTGCCACATGATGGGATGATCTCCTGTCACTAGTCCCAGCTCCTGCCAAGCTAGCGGTTTGAAAACATGCAAATGCAAGTAGGTACCATGTCAGTGGGAAGGTAAACAGTGTTCTGTGTAATCATGCTGGCCACATGATCACAGAGTAGTCTCTGACAACACTGGTTCTTTGGCTTAATAACAGAGATGAGCACCGCCCCCTACGGTCAGACACGACTTGACAACCTTGTCAGCGGAGAATACCTTTACCTTTAATGAGCTGCCAATAACTTTTGATGAATGTTAGCATGGTAGTAAGTGGCACTGGTTTCCATATCTTTTATTGCAATTCTAAAAGCAGGTGGCACAGAATGGATCTCATCATTACCTTGTTTATAGAATGGTTTCAAAATGGTGTGTTTTATGTAAATAAATATAATTCTTTGAAGTAGGCTGCAGATGGGGGGGGGGAGGGGAAGGACCAGAGGAAGATGAGAACATAAAGGGATCCACTGTACTTTGAAGCTGATGGCAAAACTGACTTCAATATAGCCTGTTGGCACAAATTGGCACAAATGCTGGTGTTGTTTTTAAAAATCTAGCACTATTTGTGTTAGAAGGAGCAGGAATAAATAACAAGCATTGAAAACCCTCAACTTTAAAACAGTGTATGAATATTGGTAGTTGAGTTTTATGGCAACTGAACATTGTTTGATGCTGATGGAAATGCACTGGTTGCCTTGAGAAAGTTAAAGGCAACTGCACGGTCATACAGGCTCTTGTTATGCTAAGAAGAAAGAACATATTTATATTACCAAACATCAACAGTGTATCATGGAGAATCAAATATTTATCTACATCACAGATATGTAGTCCTCCTCTAAACAAAGGCTGGCACCTGTTCATGAATTATGATGGCATACATCTGACTCACACCTTCATAATTCACTTTTATGGTTGGTATGCAGGTCAGAAGTCTCTTCTAACCAGCAACAACCAAAAGTCTCCCCCCTCCACTACCTATGATTTAGGCAGTGCATCCCCCCTCCCCAATGTGGCCATTTCTGTGTTGCTGTAGAATGGGGGACAAATGGGAATATGTACAGCTCTTTTGTTGTAGCTGGATGCTCTGTGACGACTTCTGCAGGGGAGGTCCCTGCCGGTGCCAGTTGCGGAGTGTCCAGTTACTGGAAAATAGTAGCTGCTGCTTTCCATGGATATTATTATTGTGGAGGGTCTGCACCATTTAAAACAGGGGCAGGCAACCTTTCCCCTTTAAGGGCCAAGAGACTTCAGCTCC
>CM034710.1:78278817-78291109 GCA_020142125.1 Phrynosoma platyrhinos | reverse complement strand
GATAACGTCCTATGAGTAGTTTAAAAGCCCATGCAAAATTGTTGACAAAACAAGGAGAGCCACCTACAAAGAAGGATTCTTTGAGAATAAGGTTTGTTCTGTAAGCAGAATCCTCCTTCCAAGAAAGACTTTGTCAAAAGTGCCTGCTACTGAACCTTGGGTGGGAGTGGAACCTAATGCAGTCAATTCTTCTGCAAGCACACAGACAGCCTTCTTGGAGATTGTGACTTGGTGCTTCTAACACCAAACATGAGGCCTAGGTGCCCATGGCACACCTTTAGCATCCTGTATAATTTCAATGGTGTATGTTTACCCTTTGTGTACAGAATCTTGGATTGCCCTCATCTGATTTGCCTTCTCTTTGGTTGGACACGTCATATCTGAACTTGTGCTGCTTTTGACTATATATCCAGGGGTAGCTGTGTTGGCCATATAGCAAAGTACAGTATCATCCAAAATCCACAAAACAGCGATACTTTTATTGGGTCAACCAAAATGCACATTATATATATTGTGAGCTTTTGAAGCTCCACTGGCCTCTTCATCAGACAAAGTTGTTAAAATTATACAGGAGAAAGAAAGGGATTTTTTTTTTTACAGTGTTAGTCATAGCCCTGCATTTGGTCAAGATGTTGTAGTTGTGCTCAATTCAGTTGGTATGGAAGGGTATTCATGCAGGTGGGCCTCTCCTCCTTCTGACCATGTGAGTAGTGGGAGATTCAGTCCAGGAAGTAAATTTTAAATTCCACTAGCAAGACTATGTTTGCTTTTGACTGTCGAGAGTACCACACTATAATGTTATAGCTCTATTATTCCACTTTTACTGCTTTGGCTGTCTCTTGTGGCATTCTGGGGTCTGTAGTTTATTGAGGTCTAAGTGCTCTCTGGCTGAGAATTCTAAACACCCTTCCCTAAATTGCAAAACCCAGGGTTCCACAGGAATCAGTCCTGGCAGTGAAAGTGGAATAATAGTGTATTCCGGTGTAGTGCAGTAATCCTATATATCTCTTAGATTAGACTATGTATTTTGGTTGCATTCCCATTCTCTCTGCTTGGACCCTACTGGGTAAAGCTTTGAATTGTCTGAGTCTTACCTCTGGAGTCTACCTCACTTGAAACAGAACATTCGTGCCAAGGAATGGGAGATCTGAGCTCATAGGAGATCCTTGCTTGGTAGTGAGATGGAGGATGTGACCTTCACAATCATATCTGCTTTGGCATAGTACATTCATGCCATTTAGAAATGAAAACAAGGATGATTGAGGGGTAGTGACAGCTATCAACTGAACAAATGAAATTGAGCTGCCCCATTGCCCTGGGGAACATTTTGGCAAATATTTCCTTATGCGCAATTTGAACTGTTTCAGTGTAATGACAACACCATATATTTTGGTGAAAAGAATATGAAGACTCCAGACATGCAGAGAATGATGCCAAAGGGCAGCAAAGGCCATGTGTTTAGCTTCTTTCTTTTTTTGGCAAGTGGGAGAGACGGCATTTTCTTCAGAGATGAAAGTTCAAGTAATCAAAGAGACAGACAGTCAGGCATACAGAATGAGCAACCCAAAGCTCACAAAAAGATAAAAACAAAAGTGAATGCATAGTCTTGTGCCATCGGTGGCAAAAAGGTTGCCTCTTTTAATAGGCAGTGTTCAAAACTATTTGAGACTTATTACTGCTGTTATGATAAATATTTTCCTGCCATGATAGCTTTCATTGTTATTTCTCAAATACATTCATCTGCAATTTCAAATATCATTAAGGTTTCCATGGTAAATTAACTTCCAATTATATTTAGTCTGTTCACATAAATAAAGGCTGGTAGCCACAGCATACATCCTGGAAGAGAACATTGCTTGCACATTCCCAGTTGGGGACTTATCATATAAGCCACAGATTTCAGATTGTGCAGCATTCTCTACAAGAGGAAAATCTGATCTCTTTTAATGTCCCAACAATATATCGAGTTTAAAATGCAATTCTTATGCTTTTGTCATCTGCCAAGAGGTAAGGCATGTTCATAAATAAAAACTCATTTCCGAGAAATACATAAATGCCCCTCACTTCACTTGTTAAAATAGCAGTTCTCAAATGTACAGCTGAAAGGGCTGGATGGATAGTGCTGACACTACAGTCTTTTGGTCTGTGAAAATTGCATTTCTTTTACCTCCTTCTGGCATGATTTCTCCATGGAACATTTTTTGAGGCATAAAAATGCTGATTTCCCAGAGTTTGTAAATGTTACCTTTTTGACTACAACACCCTATCTCACAACCAGCAAGGCCATTGACCATGCTGGTTGGGAGGTTTGTAGTCTTCTAGTAATATGCATAGTGGTTTGAGTGTTGGACTTGGGCTTTGGAGACCAGGGTTCGATTCCCCGCTCAGCCATGAAATCCACTGGGTGACTTTGGCTAAGTCATATGCTCTTAGCCTCAGGGGAAGGTAAATGGCAAACCTCCTCTGAATAAATCTTGCAAAAAATTATATATTTGCCTTAGGGTCGCCATAAGTCAGAAATGACTTTAAGGTACATAACAACAAAAACTTTCCCAGACTCTGTACCTAGTGATCCATGCACCAAGTGCACTGGTTTCTGTGTCACCAATCCACACTGCATACCAGGGCATCAGATTGGATGGCACAGTTGACCTATAAAAATGTTACAGTACCAGCCCCATGCAATTATCAGTAGAATAAATGCTATCCATGGACAACATTTTCTATGCACTAATTTTATAATCTACAGATCATAGGGGGTTGCATGCCATAGGGTTAATATTATAGAATTGGCCCTAAAATTAGGCAAGGTGAGGCAACATTGTGAGGGCCAGTCATACATCCTTCCAAACACCATGCTTCCTGAACCTCGTGGCCACTCTCTTCCCCTAGAGGTTAGAGATGTTTGTACCTTGCAGTGTGCCTGCTCTCCCTAGACTACCCTATAGTCCACAGGTGCAGTGAAAGAAGCTAACCCGCTGCCAGTGTTCAAATCACACTAATATCTGGTTACCTGAGACACTACAATTGCCCTTTTAGACCCAATGGGTGGCTGAGGTCATCTGGTAGGCCTTCTTGGCAGTTCCACATGGTCTCTAGTCATTTGGAGTTGGGCAATTCACATTGTGGTACCCAGTGTATGGAATGGCTCTCCTGTTGAAATTCTACATGCTAGATGGATATTGAGAACATACCCATTTGAGTGAGTTTTTCCTACATTATTCAACCTTCTATCTTTTTCATGGACAATGTATACACTGTGTATGGTATGTTTTAAAATTATTTTTTATGCTGATTATACAAATTATTTTTGTATGCATATTTTATACACTGTGTATGGTATGTTTTAAAATTATTTTTGTATGCTGATTTGAAACAATGAAATTACTAAATAATTTTAAATAAATCAATAAAATTGCTAGTTAACATGGTATCTTTTTGCCTGAGGTAGGAAACTATTTTGTTCTGCCTGTAAGGATGCTGTAAGATCTTGTAAGGATACTCCAGGTTTTGAATAAGTGATAGAACTTCAGACTGCAGCTATTTATCTATGGAAATAAAAATTATTTTCAGGAATGGAGATATTTTATCTTCCCCTACCCCAGAAAACCATCCACTGCCTTGTAAGAGATGTTAACAGATTTTTTAAAAAGTGTCTTAGCTCTTCTGAGTAATGGTCCACACAAATTCCAAGAAGGCCATGCTTGGCAATAAAGACCCTTCCAAAATCCCAAATGGCCTTTTATGGTATTAACTAGGAATTCATATAGATCATTATTTTAGAGGAAAGGATACTAAGGGGGGATGCAGATGGGCGGCCCTGGGTTGCCCTGGGAAGTGGAGGATCGAGGCTGAGGCTGCCAGACGTGTCAGACCCAATCCTCCCTTTTGCCACCTGGGAAAGGAGCACCAAAATGCCAGTCCTTTCATAGGTGGCAAAAAGGGCACCCGAAGAGCTGCCATGTGTCATGTGTAATGACGTGCACCATGACAACGTCTTTGGCATGGGGTTGGGACACCTGGCGTGTGGCTGATCCTCCCCTTCCCTGCCTCCAAGACAATGCAAAGTGGCCTCCAAGATGGCACAAAGACAAGTTATATTTCAGTTTGGCAAAATCAGCAATGTTAGCTAATCATTTAGAAAAAAATGACAGCTCTAGCAGAAAACAAAGGATGAAGAAGTGTGTCCTTGTTCTTGCAAATTCATTCTGTTTCAAAATTGTGACTACTAGCCATTCTCTGCACACTCCATGAGTTCTTTGTTTTCCTGGCTAATTTATGGCCTTATTATCTTGACACATCAAAGTGTAATCAAAAGGTACATAAGGACATAAAAGGGAACAGCTTTGGTGGGTCTCATACAGCTTTCTTGTTCTCTCATACAGCATTCTGTCCACACAGTAACCAAGAAGATGACAATGAGAAACTTGTAAGCAGAACATGAAGGCAAGAACAACCTTGTGAGATCCAGTATTGTGATTTCTTGGTTCTGAGGGATACTGCCCCTCCTCCTGGTGATAATATATAACTATAATAACCAGTGGCTATTGACTAGTAGATATCTTCCATTGAGTAGGGTTTATTACTTAGTGCAGTGGTTCACAAACTGTGGGATAGGACCTCCAGGGGCACAGAAGAGTTGCTTGAGGGGAGCATGAGACTTAGAGGTTCTGATTCCTTCTCTTCCTCCTCCTCTTTCCAATTTTTTTTCCTGTCCTGGAAGAGAAAAGAAAGGCAAGGAAGACACTTGGAGCCTCTGCTTGAGGGAGGAGGAGATTTCCTTATAAAATGGTAAAGTATGAATATGCATGAATGTGTGAACAAAAATACACACACTAAACAAGCAAAATATTTTTTATTCATATACTATGTCGAGCAGGGGGGTGACATAGGTAAAGGTTTGAGGACCACTGACTTAGTACTTTGTAACACACATTACAAGATGTACTTTAATGACATGTATATACTTAAATGAGAGCCAGTGTGGTATAATATCTTGAGCATCGGACTGTGACTCTGGAGACCAGAGTTTGAATCCCTGCTCAGTCATGGAAGTCCACTGGGTGATCTTGGGCAAGTCACACTCTCTCAGTCTCAGAGAAAGACAAAGTCAGACCCCAAGGAACAATTTTTACCAAGAAAACCTCATGATAGGTTCACCTTAGAGTCACTATAAGTTAGAAGCAACTTGAAGACACACAACAACAACAATATATTTAAATCCTGATGAACAGAAAAGTTACATGCTCACTTATTGCAGAGGTCATACACCCCTTCATATGATTATGTACCTAGCTATCTAATTGCTCATTTTAGAGCTTAATGGGAATCTGGTAGAATTCTGGATGAGTTTATGAGATCTGGACAGCATCCTAGACCTTGCCAACTGTGCCCAAAAATCCATAAAAAGGCAATGCAGTGCAGTGGTTAAAAGCAGAGCAGAGCCATGTGTGCTGCCTTGAATTCATGGGAGCACTAAGGGGATAAAATATGACTAATACAATTAAATAAAGAATTTACATGTGAAGTAAGTAGGTCCTTGCAGATCCAGTGTAAGAAAGGTGATATGCCTTGATATCCTGCTTAGCTTTTGAGTCCTGTACTTTTTATTGCATTTGTATCAGATTCCATGATTCAAGAGCATGCAAAAAATGTTCATCATATAAGAAAATAAATGAACACATGGGGCTCTGATCATAGTTGCTCACAATTTCACATAGAACCACAGAATCACTTGGATGACTATTGTGATTTTCCCTGAATGCAAAAAGGTGTGTGTGTTTATTATTCAGCACTGATCATTGACATCAGTGTGACCAGCTTTATAAATGAAGATGGGCTGTTTATCTTCTAATTTCTTTTCTTGAGCAGACAGTTGATGAGATCCATGGCAGAAGCCCAAATGAAGTGAGGTAGTGATGTAGATCACTGACTAGGGCTGTTGCTACACTGCAGAATGAATCCTGGGATTTGTAGTTTGTTGTGGCACCAGAGCTTCCTCACAGAGAAGGCTTAATACCTCACAAAACAACAAATCCCAGGATCCCATAGCATTGAGCCATGGTAGTTAAAGTGGTGTCAAAATGTATTAATTCTGCAGTGTAGATGCAGCTTATTTCATCCTTAGTTATGAATAAGCTTGGTCATTTTCTCTGTGCTTTGGGAGAAAACAAACATTCCCTTGAGGCATTCCTCTATATTCTAACATCCTGAAGTGTTGGTGTGGAGGAATTTTTTTGGTGGAGAAAAAGCATGTGGAGGGGGTATTACACAAAGAAAAAAAAGTTTTCTGTCAAGAAACAGTATTCTCTGCAAAACCCCCCCAAACAAACCATTTTTGTACAACAAATGGGGATGGTTTTGCACAAAAATCCACGTGTTTTTCTCTGCAGAATAATTTATCTGCAACACTTTTAGATGTTAGAATCACAGCATAAAATTGTGCAAAATTCTTGTTGTTTGAGTATTCTTCCCAATGAAGGTTCTCTTGAGCATCGGACTGTTGACCTGGAAACAACACCCAGCTGTTGACCTGGAAACAAATAATTATGAATATTCTTTCCATGCATAACATGTGAGCACATCCTAAACCAGATTTAATCTCTCTCTGAAGTACTGTGTGCAGAAAGTACTGTGTGCAGAAACTGGGTATTTTTACAGTTTATAGCCCCTAGTGGTTCTCTAAATCAGGGGTAGGCAACCTTTCCCCTTTAAGGGCTGAGGGACTTCAGCTCCCAGAAGCCTCAGCCATGTTAGCCAATAGTCCCATATTGGTCAATAGCTCCTGGGATTCTGGGAGCTGAAGTCCCTCGGCCCTTAAAGGGGAAAGATTGCCTACCCCTGCTCTAAATGATACAGAGCAGAGCAGGGACAGCTAATGGATCTTTTGCTAAGGGGTGGCAAATCTCCCCACAACTGTTCCTCCTGCAACCACTATGGGTTATACAGGAGTGTGATGGATCTCCTATACAAGTTGGGCCCACAGTTCCAACTCTTAGGCTCCTATCACTCATCTTGTCCTCTTACCCTCCAGGTTCCCGCCTGGACTTTTAAGGTGAAATGGTTTTTATTTAACATGAGCTTTCATAGATGTAAACCCACTTCTTTAGATGCAGTACCAAGTGGTATTAAGCAAAGCATATTTATACAGTTGTGGGAGTGGGAT
Organism: Phrynosoma platyrhinos; assembly: GCA_020142125.1. Lineage (NCBI taxonomy): Eukaryota > Metazoa > Chordata > Lepidosauria > Squamata > Phrynosomatidae > Phrynosoma > Phrynosoma platyrhinos. Next base: position 78,283,944 of record CM034710.1, on the reverse strand, counting down.
AGAATGTAATAGAATGTGATCCAGACAGGTGAAAATCTTGTCCCTTGCCCATAATTTTCAAAGGGCTGAGTGAGGTGATAAAGGTCTTTCAGATCTTTACAGTGGTCAGTGTGTGTTGATGTGTGAAAGCAATAAATTTGCTTACTAAAAGTAAGTTTCCCTGGGTTCAGAATTCTCTCTGAGAAGACTCTTTTTGTTCCATGTGCAACAGTGAGGACTCTTGTATCAATATATCTAGTGTGCCATGAAGCCATTGTCTTTGTTCATACTTCTGCTAATGGATTAGAATTTGTGAATAGAATTGTTCTGAACACACGTCAGAAAGCATCTAAGGAAGCAGATGGTTGCTGTGGTCATCAGCCTGTCCAACAGTTGCTACCAAGTCAGTACTCCAGATACAAGAGCTAGCAAGGAATAAACAAAGCTATCAAAGTGTAACCAGTCCAAGGTCAAAGAAGCATGAAAGCCAGAGATCCATCAGTCACCCAGATAAGATGGTTAAGAACAACAAAGACATTAAGGAGGTGCTGGCAGATTTATGGCCAGTTGTATCAATAACACCTGGAGTCTAATTAATTAGCATCTCAGATTTAACCACTGGTGGGATTGGGGCTTCTCTCTTTGCCATTCAATGAAGGATGGGAGCATACTGTCTTCAGAGTCTTCAGTCTCTGCCATTGGCCACCATTACTTCAGCCCCATCTCCACAGACTCAGAAAGAGCTCCACTAAGAGGAGCTGCTGCTGCTTCCTATCTGATCCTCCTCACCTTGTTCAGGGGACACAACCTGTAACCTGCTCTTTCGAACTGATCCTTTCCATCAGTGTTACCCATCCCTTTTACAGAAGAGCCTCTGGTTTTATATTTGTCCCCCTCCACAGCCCACCCACAGGATTACATACACTGTGATTAGGCTGGATCCTTCACAAGGGGGCGCTGAAGCCTATACTTGACAGAGGCTGGGATACTTCTGAAAGACCTTCCTATGAAATCTCCCATATAAACCAGAGCAGCTGCAGGAGGAGCAGCTGTACAAAACTAGATTTGAGTCCCCACATCTGTGACAATGAATCTGCTGGTAACCCTTGACTAGAATGGTCATTCCCTGAGTCCTAACATTGATACATTGTTTTGTTTGGATTAAAACAGTACAAAAGAAGGGCAAACAAAATATGGGACAATTGTATTCTATTTTCAGTAATTTAAACCGCTCTCACTATCCTTAATTGGGGTTAGAATCCATAGCCCAATGAAACATGCAGTGGAAGGTTGGGGGAAAATTGTTGAAGGATTTGTATAATAAAAGGCAGAAAATAAATAATTGGAATGAGAAAATGAAACCGCTTTCTTCAAATAGTGCATCTACACTGTAGAAATGATGCAGTTTGACACTATTTTAACTGTCATGGCTATCTTATCCTGGGATTTGTAGTTTTCTGAGGTACCAGCAAGCTTTGGCAGAGAACCTTAAAGACCTTGAAAGATTACAAATCCCAGGATTCCATAGGATGAAGCTATAGCATTTAAAGTCGTGTCAAACTGCATTATTGTTACAGTGTAGATGCATCCCAACTCTTACCTGGTCCTTGTTTATGTGGTGCTGCAAGAGTCTAATCACATTTGGGTGAGGTCTCATGGAATGTTTTTGGCTGAAGTCTCATAAGCCTTGCACTTATTCCTGTGAAAGTGCCAGAACAGGTGGCAGCATGCAGAGCATCATGCGACAACAGTGATGGGGAGTCAAAATATTTGGGATGTCCCTACATGGAATATATTTTGAAAGCTTTTTCAAAATATGCTGACCTTTATTTATTTTTTTTTTAGGAAGAAAAGATCCTTATCTTCTTCTTTTTCATGCATAATTGTCTACGGCATATATACCCAGGGATCAAAAATGTGGCAGATGGGCTGAGGAATGAAAGAGGGGATGTGCCATTTCAGAGCAGAGTTCTAAATCTTGGCTTCAAAGAAAGTTGAAAGGAAATAAAAGAGATTGGGGAATAATGTGAATAATTAAGTCATCAGTATCACTGAGAATCCCCTCTATTGATAGTATGACTTCACTTTCCTAGCCTATATTGAACTTTAAATAGCTAAAATATGCCAGTTCCTGGCCAGCTATTCCAAGGAGCTATTGCTACCATGGCAGTAATAAGAAATGGATAAAATAAAACATTGGCAATCTTCTGCATTCTATCAATGTAGACATTTTTTGTAGAAAATATGCCATTTTGTCTTCTGTTATTTTTATTTATATAGGCATGAATCCAAAGTGTTGTCCAAGTGGGATTTTAGACTTACTTTCTTCTTTGATTATCATACACACATATTCTTCCTGTTACACATTATAAACCTCTTTTGAAAGCCCTCTTTGTGTGTAGAGCCTGGAAAGATGACTTTTCTGGGTTATGGTTCTCTGAATTTCCTAGTTAACATGGCCAGTGGCCATGCTAGCTGGAGGATTCAGAGTGCTATAGTCCAAAAATGTAGTTTTCCCCAAACTCTTCTCATTTGGCAAGGGATGTTGTGCAATCTTCATGGAACAGGCTACCTCAAACACTTGGAAGTGATTGTGGGAATCCAGATTATGATGCCTTGGACAATTATCACCATCCTTTCTGGCAAAAGTGTGCAAATGAATATGAGAAGATGTCCACACAAGTACATACTGAGATGGAGTCTGATAGTAGATTGGATGAAGAAGCTTATTTAACAATGAAGCATCAGGTGAATTCTGGCTTGAAGAAGTGATTAAACCAACTGTAAACAGAATCCTTACAAAAATGTGCAATGGCACCAATTGACCAACAAAAAGCTATGACTTTCATACAAACTCATTAATAAGAAGCAAGCACTACTTCAAAACTATTTATTCTTTGTATCTTATAGTTCTAGCTGGTATTCTTCATCATCTAAATGTGTCACAGTGCTTTAGAACATAGCTGAGAATGTTTTGTACATATTTAACTTAAAATTGCGGAGAGCTTACTACACTTTTATGTCTTCTTCTTCAGCATGGCTCTGCCTTAGAAGATTATCGCATTAATAAATAAGGCGACTTAACTCTTCCAAATTAGGGACAAATACTGGATGTAACTGGGTATTATCACATGGATTTTGTCACCGTTACTGCTTCTCAACTGCATCCATGTAAAAACCCAGCCAGAATCCAACCTCAACTGGCTGCTTTTCACTTTTGGTAGCTTCCCGGCTTTGCAAATTGGCCAGCTGAGGGCAGATTCTAGCCAGGTTTTTGCACAGATGCAGTCAGGACGTAGCAGTGGTGGCAAAATCCATGTGATAATACCTGGCTGCATTCAGTATTCAACCCTAATTCAGAAGAGGTAAGTCACCATATTTATTAATGCGATAATCTCCTTACTTAGGTTTTTTCTCCTCTCAATGACTGTCTCAGAGCGGTAATGGATTGGATGAGGAAAAACAGATTGAAGTTGAATCCAGACAAAATGGAGGTACTCACAGTTACAGGCCCGAAACCAGATTTGGGAATACAGTCTCCAGTCCTGGACGGAGTCACACTCTCCTCTAAGGACTGTGTTCGCAGTTTGGGGGTACTCCTTGACTCGTCGCTTCACATGACTAGTCAGGTGAATGCGGCGGTCAGGAGTGCCTGTTACACATAGCTTCGGCTGATAGAGTGTACACATAGCTTCGGCTGATACGCCAACTGCGCCCTTATCTGGATATGAGGGATCTGGAATCTGTGGTACATGCTCTGGTAACCTCGCATCTGGATTACTGTAACGCACTCTACATGGGGCTACCCTTGTGCCTAACTCAGAAACTGCAATTGGTACAAAACATGGCAGCCAGGCTAATTACAGGAACATCTAGGAGGGAGCATATAACACCTGTGCTCAAATCCCTCCACTGGCTGCCAATTAGTTTCCGGGCACAGTACAAGGTGTTGGTTTTAATCTTTAAAGCCCTACATGGCTTGGGTCCATCTTATCTCAGGGATAGAAAGAGGGCCAGTACTGTGTAATGGTTTGAGCGTTGGACACTGGGAGACCAGGGTTTGAATCCTGGCTTGGTCATGGAAATCCATTGTGTGCAAATCATACTCTTTCAGCCTCAGAAGATGGATGGTAATGGTAAACCCCCTCTGAAAAAACTTGTCAAGAAAACCCTACAATAGGTTTACCTTAGGGTTGCCATAAATCAGAAATGACTTGAAGGTACACAGTAGCAGCATCAGTGATAGCAGTGCATGAGTGCCATGGCTAGCTACTATTATTAAGGAGCATTGACAACAATGGCTATGGAAAATAAAATAAATTTTTAGTTTAGGAACTTCATCAGTGAAAAGAAAGCTTTCTAAGGCTGCTGAGCCAAACTAAACTAGAACAGGAAGAGGATTAAACTAGTTTTACTTTTGAAGCAGTGGAAGAGTAAAAAGGAAGTAGAGAGAAGAGGTGGCATGATCTCTAAGAAGATCAGTCTAAGGGGTCATTCACAGATTTTTTTTTTAGTGGGACTATGCAAATAATTTCACTCATGTTTTCTGGGATTGTTGTTCACACTGTAGAACCTCATCCATGCACAACTCTGCAAGTTTGGTTGCTCACATGTGTCAGCACTTGAATAAAGATGAAGTTGATGATGCAAATGTATTTGAAACACATTCAAGGCATGCAGAACTTTATCTCAGTTTACCCCAGGTCTATTTACATCTGTTATTCACACAGCCATGAATCCAATTCTTTTAGAAAAACTCAGCAAAAAACAAAAAACAAAAAAACCCCATGACATCGATTATCCTGTGTTAAAAGAGGTTTTTTTTGGCAGCCCCCCCACCTCAACTTAATCAGATGCATTTGAAATGCATGTGAACAACAAAGATTCAACCAAGATTCTGCATGGATTATTGTCATCCTTAGAGAGGTTAGGATAGGTGGATAAGATAGGAGGGGACTTTAGGTAGCTGAAACACTCATTAACCCTATCACTGCTGCTCTTTCTAAGCCATATTTAGCTCTGAGTGTTCTTGCCTTTTCTACACATAGAGCTGGGAATCATGCTCCCCAATTGCCCAGAGCCATCTGCCTTCAGTCTTATCACAGGGCCTCGGCAGACGACTAATTGAGTCGTCTTCGAGGCAAGGAA
>CM034710.1:78221794-78237694 GCA_020142125.1 Phrynosoma platyrhinos | reverse complement strand
CCACTGGTTCAACACTCAAACCAGTGCACCACATTGGCTCCCTAAGCCTTCTCATCCCTAAAATAAGCACTGTATGCCAGTTTTGCATGATAGTAATATTTTGATGTAGTCAAAGTTCTCCTCTACTCTCCACAAACATCATCTCATCATTTATGTGGCTGTTCACAGCAAATGTTTCCTATCTCTGTTATAGTCCTACCTTTGCTCCTCTTATGAATTTTGCTGTGTTCTCTACCAGGAGGCGGTCACATTCTGATGATGGTTTCATCAACAGTTCAAAGACTACAGTGACCAGGTCACCACTATTCAAGCCCTGTGATTTCAGGCCCAAACATGTGATTTATCATTGGCCTATTGTAATATCACAGGAGGTGGGTTCTACTGATGTTATAAGGGTAATGTTACTAAGAGCAGCCTTTGGTAATATTATTAACTATAGTACATCAATGGTCAACCGCAGTTGCAGAGTGTGCTGTTCAAATAAAGAACCCGTGTTTAAGAGGGTACAAATGACAAAAAGATTTAAATTCTCTGAACTAATAAGCTAGAAAAAGGAAGTCATACATTGAAATATGAACCGAGCTTTCTTTTTTTTTCTTCTTCTTTGGAATACTAAGTGAAGAAACAAAGAATACTTGCAATGCATTCAAGAGTCAGGATGTTGTAACATACTTTATTTGTTTTTCACAATATTATGATGTAGGTATACAAATAAGTGTACAATTGATTAAATCTTATATTTCACTTTTGTTTTATTTGTAAAATTTTAAATAATAATAATAAAAAAACAAATAAAGAACCCTGAGTTTAACATATGAGGAATATGTACACTCTTCAAGGCAGTGTTCTCACCCTGAGATTCTTCCTCCTTGCACCAAAGACTGGAGAATAGGGTCAGGACCCTAGGACTCAAGCCAGGCCCTGAGATCTGGGAACTATATCAGTCATACAAAGAGAATCAAATTTTGCTTAGCACAAGACAATCCATAATGAAGACTTAACCAGTTGCAGTTATAGAGGCTTATAGCAACTGATGGCATTGAAGATGTTGTGACTCTACTATAGATTCTAAGCTGAAATCCTCAGATACCAATGATGGCAATCCAACATCCTCTGTCCAGAGAACAGGTGGAAGATGGAAAGTCCCAGAAGATGGAAAGTCTGAACTCATGACCATAGTGCATTGATTAAAATGTATCAACAGCTCCTTGCTTTCATGACTTTTGGTGGAGGTGTGGTTAGAATGGAAGTTCTTGGCACTTTTTGTTGCTCTTATTGGTGCCCCATTAAGCATGCAAAGGCCATGGGAAAATAGATTTTCTGCACTGGAAAGGTACTGCTAAGTACCAGAGACCATTCACAAGTGTGCGCATGCATGTGTGTGTGCCTTCAAGCTGCCTGTTTACTTATGGTTACCCCACAAATTTCATTGAGTTTTCTTAGGCAAAGAATACTCAGAGATGTCTGGCACTATTATTCCACTAACTGCCATGGTTCCATTGTGTGAAATTCTGGGATTTGTACTTTGGTGAGACTCTAGAATGCTTTGACTGAGAATACTAAATGCCCCTCCATAAACAGCAACTCCCAAGATGGAACTATGGCAGTTAAAGTGAATAATGGGGCTGTAACTATGCATTGTGAATGGGCTCCAGATACCCTAGGTTTTTAGTCTTCCCAAAGGGTATGACTTTCTTTTCTTTTGGACAGAAGTATACTTAAGCAATAACTCCTTGCTTAAGTATACTTCTTATTACTGGAGGTTAGGCACAAACATTGTTATGTGCTTTCTGGGCTTTTATTTCAGAGTTAGCCCTTTCTTTCAACAGTAATTGGCTGAATCAAACTCACAGGTCATAGGTGGTGCATCTTCTGGTCTCTACACAATACAAGTGAGATGTTTCCTGGTGTGTGAAGGTGACTAATTCCTTCCTCTCATTTTGCTATTCCCTCTGCAAGAAGGGGTCAGTAATAAAGTTATACTCCCCTGGGGTGCTATAAGGCAAATTACTGTAATCCACTTGAGAGTTTTTGAGAAATGAACCAAAAATGCTGTTCTTGTCAGTCACTGTAAAGGAAGTAAAAGATTATGGCCTAGAGGGGAGTAGTAATAGATACAGTGAAATTTCAGCCAGATAATTTCTGACTATAGTTTAAATAATAACCTCCAAGAGTATTAAAAACATTCCTAGGTCACTCCTGAAATTGGAACATGGTACAGATATTATCAACAGAATGAATTGTCTATTACAGGCTGAATTTTATCAAAACTCCTTGAGACCAGAAGTGTTTGGGATTTCAGATTTTTATTTTTTATTTTTGGATTTTGGAATACCTGCATTTGCATCTTGGAGATGGGATTGAAGTCTAACACCTTATACACATAGCTTGAAAGTATTTTAAATAATTTTGTGCATGAAACAAAGTTTGTGTACATTGAACCATCAGAAAGTAAAGGTGTCACTATGGGGTTATCTGCAATGGCAAAATAAAGTGGTTTCAAACTGACTTGAAGCCTTCGTGTTCAGAAGATGTATAGTGCCAAACTGGAAATTGACATGAAGTTGCACTGTGAGGCTAAAAACTGGAGCAAAAAGAAGCTCTAATACTCTGCTTTAATGCGGAAAATGTGCATCATCACACAGGCATATAAACAACATGGTGCAAGTGCGGGAATGTGGGAAAGCACAGGCAGTGTACGGAAGCAGTCTGGACCATGTGCCCTGCAACCAGTGAGACATAGCCACCGGTACCATTGCTCACCAATTTTTTTTTTTCATTTAAGCATACAGGCACACAAGTGGCCAGCTGCACCATTGACCTATCATGCCATCAACATGCCACACACCACATGATGTGAAAGTATGACAAACACACACCAGACAGTCCAACAGAGGGGCATGGGGTGAAGGGGGGAAAGGGGGCTTGTATGGGGAGCCCTCCATGATTGTGCTTTGTCAATATGTCACTGGCACACCAATGCACTGTACAGACATTGTGTGGCCAGTCACATAGGGCATCCAATGGGATGGTAGGTGGGCAGGAAGAGGGAGGCAATTCTGGTCTCAGGTGCTGTGTTTGTGTGATGGTGCATATGCATGGAGGGGAGGAAGGTGGGAAAACCCCTCAAGAGGTATAGCTTTACGCAAGGGGGTACAGACTGTCTGTGGGTGTTCAGCCTGCCTTTGGAGTGGGCTGTGCTGACTCTGAGGCTTCCATCCACATTCATCAAAACCAGGATCAGCCTAGTTTTCCTTGTCCATCTGCTCAGCCCCTAGCTCAGCCACCTATATAAAAAGTTTTGGGTTTTGGAGTATTTTGGATTTCAGAATTGCAAGGAGATTCATAGAATCATAGAGTTGTAAGAGACCACAAAGGCTATCCAGCCCAACCACTTGCCATGGAGGAATACACAATCAAAGCACTCCTGACATTTGGCGATCCAGCCTCTGTTTAAAACTTTTAGCGAAGGTGGATGATTGAAGACAGACAGACAGGAAACAAACACCACTGGAAATTCTGGAAGTAGTTGTAGGCAAAAACTGCTTCATCCAAATAGAGTTTTACTCACACTGCTGAGGTTCTTCCAAAGAGGCTTTTAATTTTAGTTGCAGCAAATATTTACAAGCACAATACACCAATATTTACACCATCTGACACTATGCTCCACCACCATTCAACATCCACCTAACCACAATGCATTGGAACATTCTTCCTTATATACACAAACTCTGGCTAGGATTCTGACCCAACCTCTTGCCAATGGTTCATCATTTTCCTGTCACATGTCCATAGTGACTGTGCTGTTTTGAACTGTTGCCACACAACTTCCTATTTGCTTTCTTCATTGTTCAGCTCTCACATCTATACATGGGGAATAAAATGACTGGGACAATCCCAACTTTAGTGTTCAGCCATATATCTTTACTCTTTAGGATTTTGTCTAGTTCTTTTATGGCTGACCTTCCCATTTCTAATCTTCTTCTGATTTCTTGATTGCAGTGTCTGTTCTGATCAATGTTTGCATTTAAAATGCAAAAATAGTTTGGGCAACCTTGCTCAACCTACACCAAGCAGCTTATCGCATTACCTTTTAAGTCGACTGTAGCCTAACAGGATGCAGCTGGGATGTGGCATGGAGACAGGAATTATTGCACTGTAATTCACCACTGAATCCACCAGGTGATTGTAGCCTGGGTTGCAGCCGCACTCAGCTGGCCCTTTTTCGAAAATGGCAAGCTCCCGAGTTTTAATGGCAATTGGCTGAGCACAGCTGGGACCTGGGCTCTGGAACCTGGGCTGCAGTCGCCTGGCGCATTTGGCGGTGAATTACAGTACGATAATTCCTGCCTCCATGCCACATCCTGGCTGTATCCCATTAGGATGCAGTTGACTTAAAAGGTAATGCGCAAAGATCCCAACTCAGTAACACACTCCTAGATTCTGCGTGTTCTTTCTTATTAATTAACTCTTGTTTTTTGGACACATCTTTTTGACCATGCTCTAATGTTGCTTGGCTACATGTGTCCTGGTTTTCATCTGTGAAATGTTGGAGACTATGGAGCAGATACTTTCCTATATCTGATTATTTTGGTCCTTTCAGAATACATTTACTTCATTAAAAAGCCCCAAATTCAGTGATTGTGTTAGACATCCCATCACTGCACTGTATTATATTATACATAATACAGTGTACAGCTGTGAAAATAATAGCAGGGCATTTCACATGACCTTTTAAACCTACATGAGACATCAATAACTTCAGGGTTTTAGTATGTTTGTAGTCCTCATGAATCAAAAGATTTGTCTGAAGTGATGGTTCTAATGAAACCAACTCCAAATGTTTGGATGATTGTCTATCTTAATGTAGCACATATGGATCAAGATTTAATGAGGATTTAATGAGGCTGCTGGTAAAGGATCAGAAATTAATGTGTCCTGTGTTTTGAGAATTTCTTGTCCTGTGTGGGTATTTTATAACTATTCTGTTCTCCAGATAGCATTATATGTTGTCTCATATAACACTGGAGGCAGGAATTGATATTTGACTAGAAGAAAAAGACAAACTGATCATCATTCAGGATAAGTGCTTGTGTAAAACTTTAATGTCACATGAAATATAATGTATTTATAAATAATATATATATAATGAAATATTTAATATAATATGAAGCAGCACTTCACATTTGGCATAAGTTTGCTTTAATACTTTTGTTTTCCAAAGCTCAGTCTCTCTACCTCATTGGTACATCTTTTTGCCTTTCACTATGTATATGTATGACATATTCTGCAGCTAACAACCTGCACACTCAAGTTGGTGAAAAATAAAGATAGTGGTGCTGACTTTTCCACAAAGCTGCTGAAAACACTTGGAGAATGTCTCTGTATCTCAGGGGGGAAGCAGACAGGTGGCCGTGGGCTGCCTCGGGAAGCTGCGCCGCGGGGCTTAGGTATCCCCACACCTCAGCCCCACGGCACACCTTCGCCGCCCCTGTAAAGGAGTGCTAAATTGGCACTCCTTTCGCAAGTCGCCAAAGGTGTGCCGCAAAAGCTTGCAGCACACCTTCGGCAACTCTTCCGCTGCAGCGTGTGTGGACGCTGCAGCGGGAGGTCCTCCTAGGAGTGCCAGCCGCGCCCCCTAAGCAGACGGCCAATTGGACCATTTTAGGGGCAGGGAAGGGGAGGGGCAGCTGCACGATCGGCGCCCCAACCCCTTCCCCAGGTCGTCCTCTGCATGGCTGGCACTCTGAGGAGGACCTCCCGCTGCACAAGAAAATCTTTTAGAATGTTCTCATTACCAATTCATGCCTTGGATCAAGGCATTTTGCCATATTGTTGCCCAGGGACAAGGTGACTTAAGTCTGTTCTTAAACATTTGTTGTTTTCCATTCAGGTTGCCTTTGGTGTACTAAATCTTCTTATGAGTCCCTTTGTAAAATCCCTTAGAAATCAAGATATGTTGCATAGTAATGTAGACAACATATACAGCAGGCAAAAAAGGGCATATATCCTTCAAATGTACTCAAATACTAGTGAGCCTTTTTAGAAACTTTTAAGAATGACTCCTAAGTGAACTGAAGGAGCCAGAGCCAAAACAGTATTTGCTCAGGTTGTGTATGTGAAATTAATTCCATGACAGTTTTTGATTTGCAAGTACTTCATGATTTATGCTGGCACATGGATCAAGGAACAAGACTAGAATACTGGTGAGATGCTTGGCTAATTATTTTACACAACAACATCACATCATTTGTAAGTTTCTCTGGGCAGCTGTTTTGTTTCAGCACATTAATATTAAAGATAGCTACATATTTACTGAAAGGACAACTGATGTATTCAGCACTGCTTGTAAATACAAAAAATAAAATAAAATAAAAATGAACCAAACCTAATCCCTCTATTTTTTTGAAGCAGGATAAATACAATATGATTTCTAATGTCTCCACAATTACCACCTATACAAACCCTCTTCTTAATTTATAAGGAACTGACTGGCTAACTAGAAAGGCATGAATGTAATAAAACAAAATTAATTCTGCAATAGAAATGTCAAACTGCATTATTTCTTTAATTAAATTTATATTAAGAACTCCACTACAGCTTCATAGCACTAATCAATTAAAGACAATTTAAAAACAGCAGCAGGACTAAACATCAAAAGGGTTTTAAAATAAAATACATTTTCAGCTCATATTTAAAACTTATCTCATATCTAAAACATTGATGAATTCTCACAGGGAGGGTGTAAGATTAGAACCAGTATGGCTATATTTTCTATCTCTGTCCCCTTTCAATCTTTGAGGCTATGGAATTCACTGCCATAGGAGGGTTGCAGACTGCCAGAAATAGTGCAAATTGAGTCCACTTTTAGGGTTAGGGTTAGTGCTAGACAATCATGGGAACTGTTTTTTTTTCTGAGACATTGAGCCTTCTCTGTCAGAGAGCTCTGGTGCCACAATAAAATACAGTTCCCATGATTCCCTAACCCTAACCCTAACCCTAAAAATGGACTCAATTTGCACTATTTCTAGCAGTCTGCAACCCTCCCATAGTGCCTAATATTCTGAGATAGCCCTTACTGAACAACATCTTCCTGTTCAGATGCAAGGATTAGATTTCTTCACTATATAGTTCTTAGGCTGCAGCCACACTGCAGAATTAATGCAGTTTGACATCACTTTAACTGGCATGGCTCCCTCCTCTAAAATCCTGGGTTTTATAGCTTCTTGTGGCACCTGAGCTCTCCATAGGAGTGAGTCATGGCACTTAAAGCAGTATCAAACTGCATTAATTGTCCAGTATAGATGCAGCCTTGGTCATCCAGGGCTAAATGTTGTTAGTTGCAGTATATTTTTACATTTGCGAACCTTCACTTCATCCAATAAATGACACTCACTGAAACACTGTATCTGCTGAAGTTGACTGATCTTTCTCTCATCTGAGGAAGTAGACTCAAGTCTATGAAAATTCATGCTACCAGCTTCTTTCAGATAAGGAGGATGCAGACGGGCGGCCATAGGCTGGGAAGCAGAGGACTGGGGCTGAGGCTGACCCATGCCTCAGCCCCAATCCACCCTTTTGCTGGCTCTGAAAGGAGTGCTAAAATGACGCTCCTTTCAGAGTCGGCAAATAGGGCACCTGAAGAGCTGCTGCGCATCTCTTTTGTGCCTCTTCTGGCTCAGCGTGTAAAAACGCTGCACTGGGAGGATGTCCTGATGGCATGCGCTGTGTGTAGCAGTGCGCGCCATGATGACATCCTTGGGAAGGGGTTGGGGTGTCCGGTGTGTGGCTGCCCCTCCCCTTCCCTGCCTCCAAGATGGCGCAAAGCGCTGTCTGTAGAGGCCCTTAGTCTCAAAGGTGCTACAAGATCCCTTTGCACACTGATCTTTTTCTCAGTTACCCTCAAAGATACTACAAGATCCTTTAGGATTCTGATACAGACTAACATGGCTATTTCTTTGCATATAACCACTTGAACAGTTATTACATAGCCACTTCCTTCTGTTTTTATTTCTAGGATTGTTCAGATGTTTCTAGGACTGCTTGCAGAAGCTTTCCATTCAGCCAAATCTCAGCTAGAAGGCTGGATTCTGTGTGCCTGCTTGGAGCTTCTTATATCTCCCAGCCAAGAGCTCTGTTCTTCAGATATGGGGCAAGATTACTTTTCAGACTGGCTCCTTCCTCATTTCTGACCTCTGTTCCCTTCAGCCACCATCACTGATCTTCCAATCCACTTTTAAATAGCAAGCAACAGTATCCAGCTGACTGGGTCTTCTACTCTCTCCTGGCAAAAAACACTATCCAGTTATGTTCTTACCTTGATAGGACCCCAAGCTATTAGGTTTTAAAGTAACCATCTGTAATTCTGCCATGAGATCTCTGTATCCATGGATTCAGCCACCCATGGCTTGAAAATATTCAAAAAAATATGAGTTCCAAAAAGTAAACCTTGATTTTGCCATTTTAACTTTAGCATCCATGGTTTTTGGTATCCATGGGGCAGTGGCGTCACTAGGGTTGGTGTCACCCGGTGAGGTAACTCATGGTGTCACCCCCCCCCATTGACCTCCTCCCATACTACACCCATACAGAATTCTTTGTAATTTTTTGGTACTAATTTACTCATAAATTGTAATTCCCATATATCACTGAATGAAATGGTAATAGTTGTGAAATAAACAAGAGACAAAATTAAAATTACCTTTAAATTATAATATAAAATGTACAGAGTGAATGTTTTTACATATACATAGTTTTATGTGATTAAAGTGAATATTTAGTAAAATGTGATGTTTTAAAAGATTTTTTTAAAATTAAAAAAAATAATTTTTGAAATTTGAAAATTATTTTTTTTTTTTTAAAAAAAAACCTGGGATCTCTCTTTTCTCCTCCCTCTGAGCCTCACCCCATCCACCCCATCTCTTCAGCATGTTAAAGAGGTACAGGCAAATGCCACAGCCTGTTTCTGCCAAAATACAGATGTTTGAGGAGCAGTGATGTCACACACCCCCTTAGGACATCAGCTGGTGCAGTCTGACCCCCCCCCCCCGCACCCTCATAGTGAAACCACTGCCACGGGTGTCCTGGAATCAAACCCCCAGTGGATACCAAGAACCCACGGTATATTGGGATGGGTAATTGCTAAGGATAGAAGCATCGCATTGGTCCTTGGGAGACCTTGAAGGGCCATACCCCTCTATTGCTTACCCCCCCCCCCCCATGCTTGCTAGAGAGCAAGGGGGCATTTTGGCACTGCTGGAAGGCTCTTGGGTGGAATATGCTTCTATTTTGCTTCCTCTGACCCTTTTCCAGGAAGAAATTAAGAAACATCGAGGGTACCCATATAGGAAGAAAAATAGCAGGTTAGCTTTTGAGATGGTTTATTGTTTACTTTCAAACATCTAAAAAAACTAGCTCTCTACCTGTCTTTCTATTTTCCTTTATCTGACCTTTTTACAGGTGGAAATTGAGAAAAACTGGGTACCTTCAATTGTTTGTCTGAGCAGAAGCAATGTCTGCTTGGCCAAAGCAATACACCAGCTATTTGAACTTTTGCACCTGTTAAATTATTCTAATATTTTAGAATTTGATTTTAAAAAGTCATTTGTTCTCACAATAAAGGCCACATTTTAAGAGTTACAGTGAACTATGAGAAACTATGCTTGGCATGCTGTCATTGAAATCATACAGCAGACTCTTTTCCTTGTGGATCTTTAAAGGTTGGTGTGCCCTTAGATTTCCATATTGCATGAATAGCTGCTAAAATCACAATATGCATAAAAGTAAATAAGTGATTTCATCTATTTTACATGACTAAAACTAAAATGAAAATGCGAGGCAGTATAAGTAATGCTTGCTTCCTTTGCAAGGAAAACAAAGCATTTGTCTAATTCCTTCCACGAGTAATAAAACAAACCCTGCAACAATTGAGAAGAGACATTGCAGAACAAATAGTTGGTAGGCAGACAATGTCTGGAATTAATTTAAAAAATGCTTTGTCAGAACAGAGGTAGCCATATGTATTTCTAGAGGGGAGTTAACATATATTATTATAAATAATAATAATAATAATAATAATAATAATAATAATAATAATAATAATAAATTTTATTTGTAACCTGCCCCTCTGCAGAGCAATCGGGGTGGCGTACAACAAGTTAAAATACAACAATTAAAATTGAAATTCTTATTCCCTCCACCCACTACCCTCCCCCTTAAAACAGTATTAAACCTAATGAGATTTAAATCTACATATAACAAATATAAAATGTTAACAAAAACAACAACAAGATGCCTCCCTCGGTAGAGAGACCAGGGATAAAGTGGCTCCAATCTACAAATTCCTATGGAAGTTATTCTGGGAAGGCCTGCCGGAAAAGTTCCGTCTTGACTGTTTTCTTGAAAGAAGTAAGTGATGTGATAAGACGTGTCTGATCCAGCAGGCCGTTCCACAGTTTAGGCTTATTGAAATGGGGTCTCAATTATATTTTGCTACTTCTTTTATTGGTAAATAGAGAGAAAGGAATTTGCAAATATGGGAAATGTAATTTATTGTGGCACCAGAGCTCTCTGACAGAGAAGGCTCATTGTCTCAGAAAAAAATACAATTCTCACAGTGCCTCAATTTAATGTGCACTATTTCTGGCAGTCTGCTTAGGCCTTTTGTTAAGATGGTAAGTGAAGGGTATCTTTTGCAGGCTGGCCCCTCCTCCTTCTGTCCATGTGGCTATTGGGAGATTTGCAAAGATCAATAAATTTAAAGTCTATTTGCATCTCAACAAGAACCCCTCTCTTGCAATCCAATACGCCATTCCTACGAGGTCACAGGCCTCTTTGTAGGCAGAAGACAATGGATTCCTCAAGGAGTCTTCATGTTTTTACATCAGGAACATTTTAGTAGGAGTTGAGGTAAAATATGTCAATCCAGTTCAATTTTAAGAAGAAAAAAATTGTTGGAGGTCCTAATCCATTGGCTCATTCTTCAGGGTTCCCCTATTGCAGCTACAATGGCAAAAGATACCCTCCACTTACTATCTTAACTAAGGACAGAAACATCAAAATGCAGGCATCTGACTAACTTCTCCATTTTTTCTCCTGTTTGGTTTGTAACATTTTGCTGATGAAGAAGCCAGTGGAGCTTCGAAAGTATATTGTGCATTTTGGTTGGCCAATAAAGGTATTACTGTTTGGTGGATTTTTGTTTGAAATTAAAGATGTGTATTAGTTTAGATTACTTTAGATGTAAGAATGTTTTTCTGTATGCTTGCGATATTGTATGTTTGTTTTAAAAATAAGGGGGGGGAAAGAATGTATGTTTATGCTTGAATTTTAATATGTTTAATAAAAATATTATAAATAAAATCTCTCCCTCTCCCAGTCTGCATCAATCTTCATTCCAGAGCATGTAAACTCTGTAACCTCCCTGCATATGCACTGGCTGAGCCTTTCTCTATCCCAATAAAGGATTGAGAGTCCCTCTTCTCTAGAGAAAAGCTTCTCCCTTGCACCTGGTCACCCTGGAAGCAGCAACTGAGCAGCTGGCTGAGCAACAAACAAGAGGCCTCTTATCCACATTGGTCTTTGCTGCAAGGCTGGCATGGGTGAGAGGCTTCTCAGTCACTACTTAACCAGCTGCTCAGTTGCTGCTCCCAGGATGATAGGGCACAAATGAAGCAGTGAGTGAGCAGCCAGTCAAACAGCAACCAAAAAGACTCTCACCTGTGCTGGCCTTTGCTGCAAGTCTGGCACAAGCAAGAAGCTTGTCAGTCAGTGCTCAGATAGCTGCTCAGTTGCTGTTTCCAAGGTGACTTGGTGCAAAGGGAGTAGCGACAGAGACTGGCTGTTTTAAATGCAGTAGAACAGTGGACCTAATATAACAAAAAATATGTCAGGGGCACTAGGGTTGTTGCCCAAGAGAAATGGGAGGCAGTAGCCCAGAAAAGTTTGGAGACCACAGTGCTACACAGTCGCATATGTTATGCTCTGCCCATACAGGGCATTAGTACATCGGTGTGCGAGTGATACATTGGCAAAGCACAATCATGGAGGCCCCCCCCCCACATACCCCCTTCACTTCCCTACACCCCATGCCCCCTGTTCGACTGTCTGGTTTGTGTGCATTTAAATTGCATTCATTGGAGTTGTTACACTTTCATTTCTTTGCTTTGCTGCAGCCCCACACTTGCATCAGAGCATTTATATACACCAGTGAAGATGCACACTTTCCAGGATAAGTTGGAATAGCCTGGCTTCTTTATGCTTCAGTTTTTAGCCCTGGAGTGCGACTTTGGTCCAGTTTCCAGCCATTTTCATGGCATGCATCATCTAAACATCCCGTCTTGAAAGCGGTTGGAAACCACGTTATTTAACCCATCTATTTCACCCCAATGTCCTTGAGGAAAAGGATACTGCTATACTTTAAAAAGGCTAGCAGGTTGTCTTCTCCAAGTGTGCTTTCTCATTCTTGGTTCTATGTCTGTTTTTACCTTTTGTACCCCCAGGGATGACTGAAAGGGAAACAGTGACATCCTGCAATTGGTGATAAGAGTACTATGTGATTCAGAGTATGGCTAATGAAATTATACAGTTGAAGGAAAAAACAACAACATTTGGCCAGAAAAGGGCCAGAATGGACTGCAAAGCCTTTGATTAATTTTCTTTTCTGGTTATAGTCTAGAAAGGGCTCTGAAAGTAGTTATGTTTTCTTGGAGGTGGCCTAAGTGTGTTTCCTATTGCAGGCTTTTGTACTGTGAATAACTGTACTCCTCTCCCATTCTTTTTGCTTGGCATGTGTGGAGATATTTGCTGCCAAAGTGATGACTGCAGGGCCTTTAGTGTCTATTTGGCACTCAATTAATAACTTTGGATCAGGCATAACTATTCTGGTGCATATTTACCAGGGTAGTTATGTGTAAGATCTTGACTGTTTTCATTTTTCTGCTCATGGAATGCACAACACAGGCATGAAATATTACAAGGAAATTATCTTCTTATTAGAAAAAAATCATTAATGTTGTTTATCAGGTTTTGTTTGATGTACATCTCTATGCTAATGTAATGGTTGATGGGCAAATGTGTGTGCATCCCTCATTGCTCTTTTATATGAATGTCACTGTGCATTTTTAGAAAAATGCTTCAAATGCTCTCTCTTGAATACACTGTAGGTCAGAAATCATGCTGTTCTCATTTTTCCTGTCACAATCTCACTCCACATCCTACAGCCTCATGATTATTTCAGTGGTGACAGACATGGTGGATGGGTAAATGAAAAGCTTGGGCATCCCCAATCAATAATCATTATGTCTTCTTTTGTGGCAGTGGATTGACCTTCAACAAGAGAGGGACACCCTTTATTTTACTAAAAGGAATAATTAGGAAAAAATTTCTTGAAGCCACATGAGATCAGTTCTGTAGAGGCAAAAGTAGCTGAGCTCAAAGGCACTTACAAAAATAAATGTGATTGCATATTTATTCTTATTCTTTTATGCCCTCCCCCTGCTAATGAGATAAGAGGTACTCTTTCCTAAGGGGTGGCAGCTGGTGCTGCCTGCTACTGTTCTTTGCCTGAAATTTTGCAACGTGCTTTGATGGGGCCAAGGAATTTTTATGTGGCATGCAAAAATACTCTCTAGCTCAGTCATACCTTCCAACTATCCTGATTTGGCAGGGACAGTCCCAATTAATTCTCTGTTCTCCCATTTTTTTTCAGCTGCTTTTTAAATATTCTAGTTTCTATCTCTTCCTCTCACTCTCCTCCTTTATCCTCAGCCAGCTTCAGTTGCTGCAAACTGAGTTCATGCAAAAGCAGTTTTCATTCTGTGAATTCACCTGGGGGACAGGAGAGGAGAGGAAACAGTGGAATTTTGCCCTTCCCTGCAGGCTCAGGCAAAAGCAAACTGCTACAGACTCTCTTAGCTCATTAATAATTTTTGCCATCTTGACCACACTCGGAGGTTTCTTAGCCACATATATCCCACTTTTCATCTGTGAAAAGGTGGAAGGTATGGTTCAGCCCTGATGTGTATGTGAGCTGTAGGATCCAGATTCAAAGAAAAGCTGGGATATGTGAATTTAATGAAGGAACAAGCTAACAAAAACAGTTGGTGATATATAAATATTTTAAAGTAATTGACCGCCCAATCTTGCATTGCTTTAGACTAGGGATAAACAACTGTAGGGAGGCTAGGGGGCTGCATTACACCCCCAATAGAGCTTGTGGGGATGCACACTACTCCACATTCTCCCACCAAAAAAACACCCTATATTTTTTGTCTCCAAATGTTCTCCAATGCCCTCTAGGGTTTGGGGGACATTTTGACAATGGTTAGGTCCCCTTGAGCCATTTTAGGCCCCAGGGGGGCTTTTTTTTCAAAACAGGAAATGATCAGACATCACTTATGGTTTACTTTGGATTAAGAAAAGAGTCATGTCCTGGGACTAAAATATCCTAGAGGCCCTTTTTGGGGGGTATTTTTTACTGTTGAGGGGCCCTGGGGGCCACAAAAAATGGCCCTGAGGGCCACACTTTAACTGCCACTTGTTAAACACTGAAGAAGAAAAAATATACTTTTCAGGATGCTGAAAAAATGGATTTTTTTATTAGTACAAAAAAGTTGTCACATATTGGCCTGCGTATAATCTTAAAGCCTTCTTCGGGGGCTATTTAGAATCAAAGTTCAGAAATGTATAGACCAGAAACTCTGAAACTATTTACTGGACAAGTGAAAAACACTGGTTTAATGGGCTTTAAAATAAATAAATAAACAAAACAACAATCTTTTGAGCATTTTGAGATATGTCTCCATTTTCTTCAGTGGATTTGATTGTATGCTTCCCAGGTTCTGCTTCTTTTGCTTTGGACACATAATATAGCAAAGAACATGGGAAGAAAAAGCATCATTGTTGCTATTGTTAAATTATTAGGGACCAGAAATTTTTGTGGATCTTTTACAAATCATCTAGAGTTGTGGCAGTAAATTAAATGTGCCAGTTAATTTGGATTTACTTTCTATTCACTGATGAGTTACTCATAACATTTTACACAGATTTGCTTCATTGAAAGTTTAAACATCTGCCATGAAGTCTTTTATGTACCAGATAGTGTGAGCTAAGGATGTATGAATGAGTTATTTTTGTTTCTTTTGGTTACTTATTTTCATTTCTAAACTTGGTTCATCTCAGATTTTTATAGCCAAGACTGTATGAAATTTTGTACATACCTTTGTGTACATTTTATCCAATACATGTATTTTGTGTGATTAAAAAAAAAACACAATTCTTTTTTATTCATTTCCCAGTAAATTTTCCTTATTCAATGAATTTTGAAACATTGTTATAATGAATACACATATTCTTATAGGCCTATTATATGAATTTTTGAATAGATTTTAAAAATATATTTTAAAAATATGTGTATTTTTGGGTAGTCTCATTCTCAATTTTCCTCATTGGAGAACTCCTATGAAAAATTTAAAGACATGAATTTTAGAGGATAAATGAGTTCTGGGCTGTGTATTACTTTGAAAGACTGAAATTAGATAACTTCACATTAAAATGAAAGCTGAATGCTTTTCCTTCCCTTGCTAGTAGGAACCATGTGGAAAAGTTTTTTTTTTAAGGTGAACTGAGCATTTTGAAGACTCAATACTATAGCCAAGAAGGTCCTTTCTTTGAACTTAATATATCTAACCTTAGGAGGTAGACCACTGAAAGAATATTCACTCAATATTATGTCAGTGAATGGGCAGATTAACATCAAAGAAGGTTCTTCAAGTTGTAAACTTGGAGGATATTGTGTAAAAACTGGATGAAAATTAATCTTTGCTATCATGGTATGTTTATGAGTATTCTGAATGCATTGGATGATTTCAGAATAAAATGAAATGAAATGAAAAGACATAG
>CM034710.1:78191190-78215918 GCA_020142125.1 Phrynosoma platyrhinos | reverse complement strand
TCGGTCCCGTGGCACACCTTCCCAGGGTGGCCCCATGCTGCCAGTCTGCTTAGGCCCTCTGTCTCAAAGGTGCTACAATATCTCTCTACATACAAGTTCACCTTAGCATCACCATAAGTCAGAAATGATTTGAAGGCACATAACAACAACAACATCAACTACACACATTGTACAAATTGGCATTGTTTCTTATTTTGCATCTGTATTTCAAATTATTTTGTGTCATTTATCCTTACATAGGAGAGACAGCAAAAATCCCCATAACCCTGGAAATTTAAACTTAATATGTGGTTTCTAAGATTTCAACACACACACACACACACACACATACACACACAGAGAGAAAGAGTTTCTCAGTAACCTCAATTCCAGTTGCATAGTCTGTGTATTTTCTCTGTGACAAGAAAATGATTCTATTAATATAATTCTGATAATTAGGGACCAATAATTCTGTATTGTTGTGTGTAGATAGCAGAGGCCTTTTAAAAATGGCAATTGATGGTTGAGAGGTTCTATTATTATTATTGTTATTTATTATTATTATTATTATTATTATTATTATTATTATTATTTATTATCCCACCTTCCTCCCAACAATGGGACTGAAGACAGCTAACACCATATCTAAAACAATACCCATTAAAACTATACTTTTCTGATAAAAGTATAAATATAACATTATTTAAAAACAATTAAACAATTTATCAGGTTAAAACATTAAATGTTTAGAATATTAAAAGTAATTAAAAGATTATATGGACCATAAAACATAAAAAGCACAGCAAATTCTAAGGGTTGCAGTCTAAAAGAGTAACATTTCCAAACTCTGGAACCTGGATAAAGGACTTTTTTGCTTATGTAAGTCATCTCAGGAATAAAATTGATGTAAAATTGATGATTCACAATTATTTGTTTAACATGGTGCCTTTAATATAGATGCACATAAGATGAAGGACTATTGAAATGGTGATATCTTTGGCAGTGGGAAGCTCAGGTTCCTGAACAAAAAGCCTTCATTGCCACATTCAGAAACAAACGAACATTTTTGGCTTGCCAGTTTGAGTGCTGAAGTATTTGTCTATGAATTTCCCTGTTTAATGAATGTTTCAAAATTATGTGGAGAATTCTAAGTGATCTTTTCAAAGCTTCATCTTGTGTTAACAGGAACAAAAAAGAACAAATTGCATGCTACCTTAATTTATTCCTGTCCAGTTCTCAAAATGGAGTTTTTCAGATGTGAGCGAAATTTTCAAAGCCTCTCGAATTAGTTCAGTAGCTTGCTTAATGCAGCCATCATGTGGCTTCCATCTTCCTCGACAATCGAATGATATAATCAAAACCTACATGGCATGTTTGTTTTTCTTTAATGTTTCCTCACCCTCTGTGTTGTTCTTTCATCTAGAAATGAGCTCTTGTCCTACTATGCAAATTTAGCTATCTACGCATTAGTCTGTCAAAATGTCTATAAATATGAAATTGTTTTGAGGAAGGAAAGCTTAATTTGTGGAATGGAGATATGTTATTGCCACATTCTGCTGTATGAGTTGTGATATCTGCAATTATGCATTGTGTTTTTTTAAAGAAAAACCACCAACACTTGTTACTTTGGTGATACTAAAATGGCAACTTTACACTTCCTTGCATTTGCAGTGTCTTGAGACTCACCCCAGGGTGCCTTTGACTATCCATGTGAATAGTCCACATTGTGTGGGTACATTGGCATTCCAAGAAGCATTGGCATGGCAGGTTGAAGGTCAGGCTCCAAAAAGGCTGGAAATATCCAAGGAATGTTGCTAAAGTAGAAAATAGATAAAACAGCCCTTGCTACCTCATACTATATGTTTAACAGAGCTGGAAAAAAGGTACAAGTCAGCGAAAAAAGGTACTCTCTCAACACCTCTCAAATTTGGAGAAAATAGATGTATTCTATAAAATAGCTCTTACCACCTCATATGTTTAGAAGAGCTTGAAAAGGTTACTTTGGGGGACTGTAACTTCCACATTTAGGGTGGGAAAAGACATATGCATCAGGTGTAAAAGGCCTTGCCATCTTGTACACTTAGATGAGCTGTGAAGAGTTACTTTTGGGAAGTAAAGCTCTCAGAATCTCTAGCCAGCATGGCCAACCTGGCTGGGGGATACTAGAAATTCTAATCCCCAGAGTAATTTTTCAAAGTGTAAACAGAACAGTTGTCTCAATTCCCATGAGAAGATTTCTGAAATTCTCCCCTTCTCCCACCACTTGCAATCCTGCCCCATAGAGACTGTCAGATAAAAAGGAACAGTTCAGCACAGCTTTACTTCAAAAACATACCTCAGTGTGAAACAGCTCAACCAAAAAACATCAAAAGATTCAGCTCAATATCCTGTGGCTTGAATAGGGACAAAGGCTTTTATTCACACTACATCTTTTAATCAACTCATTATTTCAGGTATGTCAAAATACTGTTATATTTATGGTTACTGTTACAGTCATTATTACAATCTGTAGTTTTTGCATTTCACTTCCTTTTGATGCATTGTGTACAGTCCCCCACTTGCCAAACATGAGTGTATGTGTAAAATCCACCAACAAAATTAACACATTATGTAAGATTATGCCACAATCAAATGCATTAGTTGTTAAAATGCTACAAGTCACTTTGGGAAAAATCCTGTGGTTATTCCCAACTAAAGGAGAAGCACTGAATCAATTGCTGAATGATAAATCTACACTTGTGAAAGTCCCATTGATTCAGTGTGTCTACTTTGTATGAATTAGCAATTGGATTTACCTCTGAATTGTTTTAGTGTATAAGAGTACAAGTCTTCTTTGGCCACATATTATCTTGTATTTATGAAGAACTCCTGGCTAGAATCAGAAACCAGCCTTTATCAAAAACCCATTTTGCTTGATGAGAATGCTCAGAATAAAACACTACAACAGCCTTCAGCTCAGCTTTTAGGGTTTAGATGTTGCTGGACTACAAGTCCCAGTATTCCTCACACTTGGTGATTCCAGATAGGGCTGCTAGGTCTTGCATCTAGATTTAACCATACTTAAGGTAAACCTATTGAAATCAATGGGAGAAGTGTGTCATGACTAATGTAATATGATTGGTTGACTGAGGCTAGTGAACAGAGGATCAGAAGGCCCATATTTTTGATTTGTCCATCAACTCAAGTGGAAATAATATTCTCAGCAGTTTCTCCAAGTCCTACTGTAATAAAAGTGATGCTACTTACCAGAAGTAATAGTTAATTGTTCTTTAAACGTAGTGGATTTATGCCAGTGTAAACACTGGAGATTTGGTTGATATGTGCCAAACAGAGGAACCAAAGTAAGAGCTACCATCTGTCATAGCTATGAAAAAAAATATTACTGGTCTGGTGTGTGATAAATAGCTAAGGAGGAATTCAGTCAGCCAGCATAGTTTAGACAACTTTGTGTTATCCTGTAATGTAATCTGTGATGTGAGCCAATTTTAGGTTGTGCCTGTTGTTTTTCAGAACAAGCCAAACCAAGCTGTTTTGATCATGTGCACAATGATATGGGAAAGGGAGGAGGGATTAAGGGCTTTGGATTTTCATTGTTTTGATTGCCTCAAAAATATCTTTTCATAACTTTTCAGTTTAGCATTTCCTACAGCAGAATGATAAGGAAATTAGAGAAAGCATGCATGTTTTATTTATCTAGCCCACTTTTCTTTCTTAACAGTGTATATATTAATTTGCCAAATAATAAAACCAAATAATAAAAATAAAAAGAGCAGGAGGATAAAATCTATAAACAAAGCCAATGATTAAAAATAAACTTTAAAGACAGCCTCCTAGCAATGTCTGTATGTCTGTCTGTATAATATTTTAAAAGCTTTCTTGCTACTAGAAAAGAAGTAGAACTATATGACCCTGAGGAAGAAAACATCACAGAAGGAATCTGGATTGGGGCTGGATTCAGATCCAGACAGAGCTTGGAAAGATTACGTTTTTTGAACTTTATTATTCAGAATCCCCCTGGTTATGTTGATTGAGAGACTCTCAGAATTGTAATCCAAATAAGTAACATCCCCAAACTCTAACTATGTGCAACTGGGCTAGTGGAAACAGACTTCACCACTTCATCCTCTGCATGGCATATTCCCAAAAAATCACATTTTGAAAACATTGGAAGCTACTGACTGAGATAGGCTGTGGTATGTGGGGGTGAGCATGAAGAGGGATTTACCCCTTTCCAAATGGGGTGAAGACACTTTTGGTGAAGAGATTGCTTTTCATGGAAGGTGCTGATTCCTGATTTATGTGAAGCCCCATCCCCTCAACCTGACCCCCCCCTTTGAACAGGGTCCACTGTTCCCGCCTCCCCATGTAGCAAATTTATAGGCTTGAAGGTGTAGCAGGAAAGAAAAACTGGTAGTGGGAGCCCCATTGCCTACATCTGGATCCAAATAACTCATTTGACTTCTGAAGAAAGAAGTACCGGGCACTTTCAAAGAGTTAGACCTGTTAGTCTGTTTCAGCATAAAATATGGAAGGAAAGAGGAAGGAAGGAATCCAGTGGTACACTTGATTCTAACTGGTTTATTTAAGCATGAACTTTTGTGGATATCAAATCACTTCTTCAGATGCACTGGTGCAATGGATTGATATCCATGAATGAGCATGCTAAAACAAACCAGTTAGGCTGAAATGTGCTGTTGGGTTCCACCATCCCCCCTCCCTCAATTTTTCCATTGTATGTGGGATAGGATATTGGCAGCCATTTTTAATCAAGGTTATCAATATGGAAGGAGGCATTGCCCAATATGGCATAGTGTTTCTCTGTGCCCTGATGGAAGAGCTCTTCTTGCATATTCCCATGACCTCAGAAGGCAGCAGGTTGTGCAAAAGAGCCTAGTGAACAGACGTATGGAGGAGACAGCATCCTTTTGAACCTGTTTCATGCTGAATTTATGTACAAGCTAAAAAAAAGCAGGAGAGTCACTTTGGTGTAGTTACACAAGTGTTGGACTACAACTCCACCAGTCTACATCAGCTGCATCCAGGAACAATTTCAGCACTGCAAATCAGCTCTGTCAGTATGGATGGGATAACATCCAATCTCTCTCTTTTAAAATAGATGGACCTGGTCCCCAGCTGTCACTCTGTTCACAGGTGCTGCAAAAATGGGCAAGGATTGCACATACCCATCCCTAGCATAGTAGAACCATGAAAATGTTAATGTAGGGGAAATAGTGGGGGTTCTCTTTTCACATTGCTGCAGCCCTCCAGATGGTGCAGCACAACCACCAACATTCCTCATTGTTGTGTTATGTTGGTTATGGCTACTGGGACTTGAACTTCAGCATCTGGTGGGATGCTTCATTCCAACCCCTGTTTAGTGTTTTGAGTGTGTGTGTGTATTAGCCAGGCTGGGAGAAGAGGTGTTGTTTATTCCATGGAATAGTAACATTTACAGGAAGAACATGTAGCTTGTATCTTAAAGTGGAAGGGACCCAAATAAACATCAGGATAAGGGACAAAAGTGGAAAAGCTGCATGATCTCATTGTTGAGTAGAAGCCAGGCTTGGCACTATAAATTTCTAGGAATGTAAACTGACATCTGGCTGCTTGGCTCAGAATAAGCAACATAATATTATGAGGTTTTCCCTCAACTTGTCATGCTGGGATGTTTTGAAAGGTTCTCATGAAATTCTTGTGTCAAAAGGCAGAGATGTGAAAAATGAGTAAAGGAGCAGGAGGCGCTTTGTCTGTCATTCTTATATTCCCAGTGAAAGAATCTTAATAGAAGTTTGGTTTTTATAAAGTCATCAAAGGCATTATTATTATTATTGTTAGTTTTTATAAAGTCATCAAATGCATTATTATTATTTTAAAAATGAAGAGTTTGATTGTGGCATCAACTTCAGGTTGCAAGTTCAATACTAGCCAGGGCTCAGGCTAGACTCAGGCCTGCCTCCTTCCGAGGTCGCTAAAATGAGTACCCAACTTTTGGGGGGCAATGATCTTACAGTTGTACACTGCTTAGACATCCCATAGTGTGATATGAAGCTTTATATAAATGAAGCTGCATTGCTTTGCTTTAGATGTTATTTTTCAATCATAGTGAACCTATGGCCCTGCAAAAGTTGATGAACAATAACTCCCATAATCAGTGAGCATCAGAAGAGCTGCCTGGGACTAGGTAATAATAATAAATAATAATAAATTATTTATACCCTGCCTTTTGCCGTGGCAATCAAAGTGGCTTCCAGCTAAACCAGATACAGACCCCAATAATAAGCATAACCCTCCCTTAAAAATACATGAAATACAATCTCAATTAAAATCAATGTAAACATAGTTTAAAATGAAAATCAAATTACATCAATTAAAACAGTAGGCCTTCTGGGGAAAGCAAAAAATAAAGGAGAGGAGAGTGTCTAACGAGGAGAAATCAGGATTGGAGATGGTTTTATTCTGGATAGGCCTGCCAAAAGAGATCCGTCTTGATGGCTTTTTTAAAGCTATCTAAGTTGGTAATCTGATGGATCTCTTCCAGCAAGGTGTTCCAGAGTCTGGGATCAGTGGCAGAGAATGTCCTCTGTGAGGTCGCCATCAGTCTGGTTCTTATCAGTTGAAGAAGCTTCCTCCCAGAGGGCCTGAGGGCGCAGGGCAGAATATATGGAAGGAGGCGATTCTTAAGGTATATTGGACCCAGGCCATGTAGGGCTTTAAAGGTAATCACCAACACCTTATACTGTGCTTGGAAACCGATAGGCAGACAGTGGAGAGATCTTAATATCAGTGTGAGATGATCCCTGCTAGATGTTCCGGTGATCAACCTGGCTTCCATGTTTTGTACTAATTGCGGTTTCTGAGTTAGGTATAAGGGTAGCCCCATGTAGAGTGCATTACAGAAGTTGAGTCGTGAGGTTACCAGTGCATATACTACAGTTTCAAGGTCCCTTACTTCCAGGAAAGGGTGCAGCTGGCGTATCAACCGGAGCTGATGGCAGGCGCTCCTGACTGTTGTGTTCACCTGATTTATCATGTGAAGCGGTGAGTCTAGGAGCACCTCCAGACTGCGAACACAGTCCTTAACAGAGAGTGTGACCCCATCCAGGACTGGAGGTTGCAACCCAATCCTTGGTTTGGGGGCCCTACTGTAAGTACCTCCATTTTGTCTGGATTCAGTTTGAGTCAGTTTTTCCTCATCCAGTCCATTACCACTTCAAGACATTGATTTAGGGGAGAACCGCCATCTGCTGTCATGGCAGCTGACTGATACATAGAGAAGAATATTTGGGTGTCATCAGCATATTGATAACACCCTGCTCCATGTCTCCTGTTGATCTCTCCCAGCGGCTTCATTGGAGCCAGCATGGTTGGAAAAGCCAGAAATCCACCTCCCCCACACTATTAGATTATGAAGTATCTCCCCTATTTGACAGATACACAAGTACACATAGGTACACAGTTCCTGCTTCCTCCCCTCTGTTTGCACATAATGCTATCAAAAGGCCATGGGATGTAAACTGTGGCATTTTATGCAAAACCCAAGCTTATACAAGAACAGAACAGAAATACAGTATCTTGTACTTTCTGAAAGGATGTAGCTTGGATATATATAAATAGGAGTAATGTGTCAACAACGGCTAGTAGTTGCCATGTCATGGCATGGTGAATCCCCTCTGGGTTTTAGCCTGAACTTGGATTCAGTACCTTTAAAGTTTAGACTAAAACCCAGAGCAGATTCACTGCTACCTGAAGGGAACAGTCTTGGAGATTTAAAGCAGTGAAAAGCACATCTTGTCATCCTTCCAGAGGTTTTTCAATCTTTTAAAGCTGTTTTATGGTGCCCAGGAGAGATAAAGTGAAGCAGCTGCAGTTCCAACAGCAAGTGAAATATCAGCCACTCTTAAGGTTAGCCAGAGATTAGGAATGGTACAATTTATAGACTACAATTCTTAGAATCCCCAAGCCTCTGGGGCCAGTAGACTCTTGAACTTGTACTCCAAAGACATACAGTTTGTTATGAATATTAAATACTGTAATATGTGCATGCTTTCTGATATGGACGGAACTGCATAAGCTGCCATAAATCCGAGGCGGACGGAGCACATACACCAAGAATCCTTTTGCAGATCAAATAGCTAGTTTAAAGGAGTTGCGGATGAGAAACATTCACACTTTCTACAGCAGATTTATGGCTCAGGATGTTTTCCTACATGACCAGATAAGACCCATGCCCACCCCTAAAGATCTATCTACCTTCAAGGAGACCTTTGGTATGTAAATTTGGCACCTTTTGAAGTAGGGAAAAACAACCTTCCTTCTAGACTATTTTCAAGCTATTTAAGGACCTCTAAATGCTTTGTTTGGTGTGCTGGTTGGAATTCATGGTGTCTCCATGTCACTCTGAATTCTGGCTTAGCTCCAACTCTTGCAGCTTTCCCTATCCCATCCATGTGGCCTGAGTCCAATGCATCATTGGAAACAAAGGGCAGCCTTGTCAGGTAGTATCACCATTAGAAAGCCTCCTGTCTGTTCCACACTAATTACTTTATTTCTGAGTTCTTGTGAGAGTGAGTGAGTGATTGGGTGTATTAGTGTGTGTGATCCCTAAATAAATATACAATTACATTGAAGAAACCTTGCCTCTGAAAATCTATTATCTCTAGCCCCCTCAATATAAATTGCGATGTATCCTAGCTAATCAAGTGAGCTAATTAAAATTCCCCTAAGTTCAAGATCACATAATAAGTTGGCCCTCCATATCAGTGGGTGTTCAGTTCTGGACATCCACCCCCCCAATGCAGATACTAAAAAAGCAGGATCTTACATCCCATCACTATCAATAGACACGGATGTGTGCATGGCCATGTTTGTCTATCTGCATGCGTGTGCCACCATTGATGATAATGGTGTGGGGCCATCTAAGGATGCTCCAATCCAGGTGGCTAGCCCACCAATAGGGAGGGCTGACTGTACTCTTCCCAGACCCTGGAGCAGTAGGTAGACTATATACATTTTTCTGTGTTACTTGTTAAATGTGCATAGAAAAGTTCAACAGAAAATGGTGATCAACATTTATGTAACATCACATCTCGTGGCCTGGAAACTCTCCTTTCTCCTCCCACTCCAGTTTTAGGGGATTTTTTAAAAAAACTTTTTTAATGCAAAAAATCATAATATATAAAAGTGATTATTATTTCAAAGTATAGCTATCTAGTACATAAATTGTCCTATTAGTATAAAACTTGATATCTATACTCATTTTGTTTATAAATGTCTCTTTCAATATTGATTTATTTCTTTTCTTGTTCTCGTTCTGCTTTTGTGACTTCCTTATGTTTCTCTGTTGAGTGAGACATAGTTTCATTATGCTTAACTGCTTCCTTCACTATGATGTGATTTTCATATTTCTTCAGTGTTATTTGTTTTTTAAAATTCACTTGAGATCTTCTGGCTAACTATTTGAAATCTTTAACAGTTAAACCATTATTTTTTCTAATTCTAGTTATTCTTACAGAAATAAGTCTTCCCATTCTTTTTCTACTTTTTCTGAAGATTTTTTTATTTATTACATGTGTTAATTTGTCCATCTCAATAACTTCCAAGTCCATCTCCATTCATCCATACTCAAGAGTTTCCTTTTCTTTCCATTTTTTTTTGTGAAGTTGATTATTTCAGTTGAAGTCCTGTAAAGTATTTGTTCCCACTTTTTCTTTGCTTGGTTGCAGTTTATCTTATCTGTCATATTCAATAGATATATTTCTGGGACCATTTTGTAGCTTGTTTTTAACATCTTACAGATATTGTGGTGTATATTCCTCCAGAAATCTTTCCTTTTTGGCCAATGCCACCCCATGTGAATCCATGAACCTTTTGCCTGTCTGCATTTCCAGCAGTTATGTTGGTTATTTTTATATATTTTAGCTATCTTTTTCTGCAGTTAGATGCCAATGATAAGCCATCTTTAGATAAATTTCTCGAATTCTTTGGCATTTAGTAAATGTCCTTTGCCCATAATACCATGAAATGTTTTATGGCCTCTTTCTCCAACTTGCAGCAGCTTGTAAAGTTTAGAGATTGTTTTTTCTTCACTGTCTTCTAGAATCTTATCTAGTTCATTTTGTGTTTTTGTGATTCCTCCTTCTTTCAAGTCTATTTTCAATCTTTCTTGAAGCTGTTTTTGAAGAAACCAATGACGCATGGGATTCAGTTCTTTCATTTCCTGAATTGGTTTTATTTCCCATTGGTTTTGGTTGTTTTTTCTGATTATATTTATGTATCTTAACCATATGTCATCTTTGCTAGTTCTTCGAAAGAAGGCCTCATGAGGGGAGATCCACCCTGGGATTTCTCTATAGAATAGCCTTTTTATTTCCTCCCACATTTTTATGATGGCCTTTCATATGAAATGGTGCATGAAATCTTTGTGGATAGTTGTTTTCCTGTACCATACATAAGCATGCCAATTGAACTGAAGATTAAAACCTTCAAGGTTTAGCAGCTTTTTATTTTTGAGTCTAATCCACTCTATAATGTACAATAATGTATTTGCCTGATAATATATTTCCAAATCAGGAAGATTGCATCCACTGTTGAGTCTGAAGTCTGTCAGTATTTTCCATTTCACACATGGGTTTTTTCCTTTGCAGATGAACTTTTTTATTTCTATATTCCATGTATTAAATGGCTTTTTGTTCACTATTATTGGCAAGTTAGTAAATAGGAAGTTAAATTTAGGAAATACTGACATTTTTATTGCTGAGATCCTTCTTGAGAAAGAAAGCTTTAACTGAGACCATTCTGCATCTTCTTTTTGATGTTTTTCCAAGAAAAATAGTTGTTGTTGTCAAATAAATCCATGTTCTTCTTTGTAATTCAAATTCCTAAGTATTTGACCTTTTTGTACTTTAAAATTTGTATTTTTTTGTAATTTGTCTTCTTTTGTCATATTTTTTTGTTAGAATTGTGGTTATGTCTTTATTTACTTTAAAGCTAGAGATGTTGCCAAACCGGTGTAATGTATCTAACAATGTATTCACATTTTCTTCTAAAGGATTGTCCCAAAAAACCATGGTATCATCTGCCTAAACCTTGATATTGTATTCAAAATTCTTAATTCGAGGGCCTCTTATCTTTGGATTGTCTCTTATTTGGTTAATTAATGCTTCTACACCTGTTATAAAAAGTAACAGTGAGAGGGGACAGCCCTGAGGTGTTCCATTTAATTTTTTTATATAATAGACTTTTATTGAGTTAAAATCCATCCATACACCAATAAACATTAAACACAAAACAAAAACACAAAAAACAAACTAAACAGACTTACTAACTAACATCAAATAATCAGACTAACAAAAAAGAAAAGAAAAAAAAAACAAATAGAACAAATCTTCATACAAACAGCTTATAATTACAATTCTATAACTAATACATCAAGCTGCAATTACTAATAACAATAACATACATCTTTCTCACCAAAGATTTCCTGAACCCTTTCCAAGCCATTGTCATTAAGTGTCAAAAAGCCCTCTCTTTTACTTCTCAAGGTTGGATATTTATTATACCTATCTTTATCATAGAAAGGTATAGACCTTTGTTAATAATAAACTTAAATTATTTTAAACTCAATATCGCTTTCTTTCCCCTTTTCCCCTCCCCATACCTTATAATATTACTTATTATACTATCCATGTCTCTAATTACTTTTAGCCTTCATTTTATGTACATAATCAATTAATGGTTCCCAAATTTTCCCAGTTTCTTCCCAATCCTGGCCTCTCATCAAATTAGTAAGTTTATCTAATTGCATCAAATCTATCAATTTGTAAATCCATTCTTCTGTTGAAGGGAGGATTTTGCTTTTACATTTACTGACATATACTATCCTCGCACTAGTAGTGATGTAAACAAGGAGTTTCTCATGTTTGCGTTCAATTTCCTCATATTCACGTATACTTAGCAGGTACAGTTGGGTTCCATTTTTATTTGGAGTTGCAAAATCTCTCTAACTGTTTTATGTATAGTATTCCAGAAGCTTTTTGCTTTTTTGCAGCTCCACCAAACATGATAATAAGTTCCTTCTTCCTTTTCACACTTCCAACATTTGTTAGATAACCCCCTAAAAATTCTTGCTAATCTAACAGGCGTTAGATGCCATCTATACTGCATTTTATAGTTTTCTTTTAGATTATAACATGCAGTATAGTTTAGTGTTTTCCCCCCACATTCTTTCCCATTGATCTAGCCCAATATTCTGCTTTAAGTCTTGAGACCATTTCACCATTTGCTCTTTAACAACTTCCTTCTCCATATCTAACTCCAACAGACACTTGTAGAAGAGGGCTATTTTATGTGGGTTTTCTGATTGTAAGCTTTCTTCAAATTTAGTTTTTCCGATTCTTATTCCTATTATTTTTTTTATCCATTAAGAATCTTTCTTTCAGTTGCCTATGTAATAACCATCCTAAAGAATAACCCTCTTTCA
Source organism: Phrynosoma platyrhinos (assembly GCA_020142125.1). Classification (NCBI taxonomy): domain Eukaryota; kingdom Metazoa; phylum Chordata; class Lepidosauria; order Squamata; family Phrynosomatidae; genus Phrynosoma; species Phrynosoma platyrhinos. Next base: position 78,203,461 of record CM034710.1, on the reverse strand, counting down.
GAAGTTGGTCCAGCTTTTTGAATTCTAAATTTGTATTATCTGGAAATCTGGTTAATAAATCATTTTATGTTATCCATTTTTCCCGCATTTAAAATTTTTATTGAATCACTCCTCCCCCCATTTATAATAAGATGTCCAGTTTGTTCTTGATATTTTTTTTATCTAACCTATAAAGTTTGGTCCCAGTTTCATTTTTTCTAAAACTTGTATCATGTAGTCCCACCTGATACTGTCAAATGCTTTCTCTGCATCCATGTAAAGCATTGCTAGTTCTTTAATCAATGTTTTTTTCATAGAATTTTATGAGGTCTATGATAGTTATTATGTTCTCCTTTAGCTGTCTTGCTGGGAGAAAGCCTGTCTTATCTTTGTTTATTAAATTTTTGATTATAATCTTGAATCTTTATTTATAGCAGATGTAAAATTTTTATAATTGATATTGATGAAGGAAATAGATCTGTAATTTTTCATTTTTGTTTTATCTTTGCCTTCTTTGTGAATTAATATGATGTTAGCTTCTTTCCATGATTCTGGTATTCCCTCCTTCAAAATGTAATTCAAGGTATTTTTATGGTATTGTTATTTCATTTTCTAGGGTTTTTTTTAATAATAGCTTTCTTTGAAACCATCTGTGCCAGTTTTATTTCTTGGATAACAGTAATTCTTTCAGATAACAGTAATTCTTTCTTCTATTGTGAAGTCTGCATTTAGTTTTTTTTAGTTGATTTAATTCATTTTTTTGCCATTTTTGTTCCTCTATGAAAGTTGCTATTTCTTCTTTTCTTGCTATTATGCTCACTTCTTTGTAGAGTTTTTGATAATATCTTATGGATTTTTGTTTTATTTTTTCTTGTGTCCAAACTATTTCCCCATCAACTTGATTTTTTCTATTAAATTTGTTTTTCTTTCTTTTTCTAATTTATATGCTAGCCACTTTCCAGTTTTGTTAGCTTCTTCAAAAAAATTTTGATTGATTTTTTGCATTTTTTTTCTATTTTTCTTTTTCTGTTTGTTTCTATAGTACTTTCAGCTGTTTTTTGAGCTTTTCATTTGAGGGGTTAGCCTGTAATTCTATTTCTTTTTGTTTTATTTCTTTTTCTAAATTCAAAATCTTCTCTCCTTGTTGTTTTTTAACCTCATGATCTCTTTGTATCAATTGACCATGGATGAATGTTTTTCCTGCATCCTAAATTGTCTTCATTTTTTATTCTTCATTTATATTTTCCTTGAAAACTTGTTTCATGTTACTTTTCAGCTTCTGTACAAATTCATCATTTGACAGCAGTTTTTCATTTAATCTCCAGTTACTTCTTGGTTTGGGGTTCAACATTTCTAAAAGGATTATATTGTGGTCTGAATGAATTTTAGGCAAGACCTCAATTTTTTTAATCTTTAGAAATAGTGTCTTATTTACCAAGAACATGTCAATTCTGGATGATGATCGATATTGTGTTGAATGAAAAGTATATTCTTGTGCTTTGTTATATAATTTAGACCAGACATCTTTTAAGTCAAAATTTCCTATTATATTGAATAATGATTTTGGTAATTTCCCTTGGTTTTTATTTATCTTCCTATTTGAGATTCTGTCTTTTTTAGGGTATATAACACCATTCCTAGTATTATTATGTTTCTGTTTTCTTGTTCTTTTATTTCATCTTCTAAGTTGCTGAAGAAGTTTGATTTGTTTTCTATAGGTGTGTATATTCATATTATTGATAAATTTATCTTCTGTACTGTTATTTTAATCCTATGTAATGTCCTTGATTATCTGTATTTTTTTTCTCTTGCTGGTAGATTATTTTGTACATACAATGTAACTCCTACTTTCTTTTTGTTGCTATTTGATGAAAATATTTGTACAAGTTTTTTATTTTTTTAATATTTTGTGTCATCTTTCTTAATTTTTATTTCTTGTATGCAGAGGCTGTCATATTTTTTCTTTTCAAGATAGTGGAAGATCATCCTTTTATAAATTGCATTTAGCCCTTTTATATTCCAGGAGCATATTTTTATTGACATGTTTTTTTGTTTGTTGGTTGGTTATGTTATGAAGAATTGACAGGAATCTAGTAAGAAACAATAAAGACAAAGAAGAACTAGAAGAAGAAGGAGGAGGAGGAGACCCATAAAAATAAAAATAAAAGTATTTTCCATATAGATTAAAAAGGAAAAAATAGGGAAGAGCAAGGGGAGAATTTTAGCGGATTTTTCACTTGAAAACATAACAAAATGCAAGAAAACTGTTTGAAAATGCAGTGGTTTTGCTTTCCCTCTGAATCGCCCAATCTCCCTGAGGTGTTTTTAGCTGAAAACTGGCAAACAATGGTGATTCATAATGTTGTGATGTCACTTCCTGTGTGCTGCCAACATCCCAGTGTAGTTCCCTGTGCAACTTTCCACCTCTGTTTTGACAATTTGCAACAAGTTAGACTGGCAGCAAACACTGCAGTGTGATGGAATGGTCTTGTTTGGTGTTGCAGTCAATCCTCCTTTAGTTCTTGCAGGATATTCCATTCTATTGCATCCTTCTCACCCCAGTTTTTTGTTTTTCTTTCTCTCCAGCATGCATTTAGCAGTCTCTTTCCACTGAGCATGATCATACTTCATTAGACTCATTAGGTTGGGTTTCCCCCTCCCAGTGACATATATATGCATGTTAGAAAAACACAGGTATGTAATTCTTGATTCTCTTCATGCCTTCTCCATACTGCCCCCCCCAAACTGGCACCATTCATTTAAGTTGTACTCTACCTACCAATGGTCATGCCTGTGTGAGTCTGATGGAAATTGCAGTCTATACATCAAAGGACACCAGTTTAGGTCAATGAGAGAGGTAACACCATGAGCTACTGCACTGGGGACACCAACCGTAATGATGTCACTGCCTTTGAGAACATACTAGATTCCTCACTCAAAGTTTTTCAGGGGTGCAGCAGCCTTACTTCTTGTCTCATCAAAGTATAACTTGAAATCTCACCAAAAATGAAAGCTTTGCTCAAGGCCTTCATCTCCAGCTTCTGAGTATCCCTTACAAATTACAGAGGTTCATCCACAACAATGATGTCATGGAAAAATTACAACCAACACACAGACAGTCAGCATGGTGCATCTCGATTTCATTCAGATTTTCATTCAGACTCATTTGTTGTATAGTAAGATTTGACTTCTAAATGAATATATTTTCAGCTTAGATTTAATCTAATTTAATTTAATATTAGATTTTCTGATATTTTTAATGTAAGGCAGCATAGGTCAGATATGTCACTCAGATTTGGCACTGATGAGTTATGCAGCCACTGTTAAATCTGAACTTGGGTAGAAAAAATACAGCAGAGTTGCTTCCTTCAATTATCTCAAAGCCAATTTATTCAAAGGCTTCTAGTATCCCTCAAGACACTCAAATAATTAGGCATTTTTATGGACAGAAAAGAAAGGTATCTTCTCTTTTCTGATTATATTTCACCACTATTTCTTCTTATTTTTTTCTTCTGTTAGCTCTTTCATGGGAAGTACATGATGTAAAGAACAACTCAAATATCTCTTGAGGGTGAAAGATGTGCTCTGAATATTGTTGGCTGTGATGAACTGTCCATGTTGTCAGAGCTTCCAGACATGCACAAGATATTTATGAATCTTTTTTGTTTAGAGCTAACTGTCTGATTTGTGCTACTATTTCATTACAGTCTGCAAAGACAGACAATGGATTTTCACTAAAGGAATATTAATACAGTAGGTTTATTTCTCTAATCTAGCAACATTTATTCCGTAGATTACTGGCTATTCTACAAACCTTGCTGTGATAGAAAGATATTACCAAGAAAGTGAATTTAAAGGCAATTTGATTAGTCTCCCTCTTACCAGAATAGCACAGACTTAAGTGGGGTGAATCTCCCAAGAAACAGGTCCAGTTTTCAGGTTTCAACCCTGTTGCTTTCACAGTGAACAAAATGTGCCAGTGTATCCCCAGTCCCTAATAAGAGTGCATTTGTTCAAACCAGCTAGGAATATGGCTTGTGGCTCACAGAAAACATATTTTCTTTTCTTTTTGCATTTTCCACCTTTCTAAAATCCACTCCCCTCTATGATATATCTTGCTAGAGGAGTGGTCATGAAACTAGCAGTTCAATAACTTTATTGCTTTACTCCTATGGAGTGTAATAATAATAATAATAATACATTTTTATTTATAGCCCACCCCTCTTTTCAGCAATCGGGGCGGGTTACAGCATTTTAAAACATACAGAACTAAAAACATTCCTTCATCCCAAAATCTATCCCACCCTTCCCTTAAAACAAGATTAAACTGTGAGAAGATTTAAAATGCCGTAATACAATAAAAACAACACAACAATAGGGCAACCATAATAAAAAGGAGGGCTAAGAACTAAGAACCATCTCCCTAGAGCCGGAAATTATTCTGGGAAGGCCTGCAGGAAGAGATCCATCTTTACTGCTTTTTTAAAAGCAGCAAGAGTAATAATGAGACAGATCTCATCCGGCAGGCCATTCCATAGTCTGGGAGTGGTAACAGAGAAGGCCCTCTGGGAGGTCTGAGTCAGCCTGGTTTTTATTGGCTGTAACAGACTCCTCCCAGAGGACCGAAGGGCACGGGGGGGTCATACGGGGAGAGGCGGTCCTTAAGATAGGATGGATCCAAGCCATGTAGGGCTTTAAAGGTCAAAACCAACACCTTGTATTGTGCCCGGAAACTAATCGGCAGCCAGTGGAGGGATTTAAGCACCGGTGTTATGTGCTCCCTCCTAGGTGTCCCTGTAATTAATCTGGTTGCCATATTTTGGACCAGTTGTAGTTTCTGGGTTAGGCACAAGGGTAGTCCCATGTAGAGCGCATTGCAGTAATCCAGATGTGAGGTTACCAGAGCGTGTACCACAGTTTCCAGATCCTTCATGTCCAGATAAGGGCGCAGTTGGCGTATCAGCCGAAGCTGATAACAGGCGCTCCTGACCGCCGCAGTTACCTGACTAGTCATGTGAAGCGATGAATCTAGAAGCACCCCCAGACTGCGAACACAGTCCTTAGAGGAGAGTGTGACTCTGTCCAGGACTGGAGACTGTATTCTCAGATCTGGTTTCGGGCCTGTGACTGTAAGTACCTCCGTTTTGTCTGGATTCAACTTCAATCTGTTTTTCCTCATCCAATCCATTACCACTCTTAGACAGTCATTGAGAGGAGAAGTGTGTACTATGAAGTGTGAGGAGGAAAATCCCCATTCCAAAGTTAGGTACATGCATTCATTAATTTAGTCATCCATTTTGAGTTTTTATACCCCGATCTTCTGCCAGAGCAGCCTACAAATTGGTAATTAGATAGTTCTCTGCCCTCAGGCTTACAATCTAAAAAAGACATGACACAAAAGGAGAAGGGATGGGCATCGAGGAAGGGGATCAAGTCCAGCAGTTCTTTTCTCCCTCTGAGGCCAGGGTCATGGCAGATGGACTGGAGGGAGGGCCCTTCTTTTTTCTCTGGCTAGGCCTGGTGGAGCTGGGCTTGCTCTTCTTTCCCTCTAAGGCCAGGATGATGGGAGACGGACTGGAGTAGGGCCCAAGTATGTAACTATGGTGGCCAGATCAGCAGCATCTCAAGCCCTGACATTTCCAGGTCAAAAGATTAGACTTCCCTGGCAGGTAGCTGTCCAGCCCTTTTTGAAGAGGTCCAGAGAAGGAGACCCTGCTACCTCTCTAGGCAATTGGTTCAATTGCTGAACTACTCTTACCTTCTAATGTTCAATTGAAATTTACTCTCCTGAAACTTCAAGCCATTAGATTTGATCCTCCCCTCTGGGGAAGCACTCAATGAGCTACAGGGGAGGAGCAGAGGACAAGTATAAGTAGTGCTGTGGCTAATGATGTAGCTGGACTCAAACAGAAAGGACTTCAACTATTGATATGTTCAAAGGTGAAAGGAAAGTCTGAAGCTCTACAACAGATATTATAGGAACATGGAATGTGAGAAGATAGATAATAAAGAGCAGTTAGTTTCACATAGGACAAGGGCAGCTGTATCTCAAGAGAAGTTACTTTTCTGTTGTTGAAATTTTATTTCCTGCCTTTTATTCCTCTTTGTCCCTAGTCCCCACATGACTAGTTGGCTCTGCCCACATTGAGATCCCTGCAGGCCACCTTAAAGGTAAAAGGTAAAGGTATTCCTCATAGACAAGGTTGTCCAGTCATGTCCAACCATAGGGGAGGTACTCATGTCCGTTACTAAGCCGAAGAGGCAATGTTGTCAGAAACTACTCTGTGATCATGTGGCCAGCAAGATTCCACAGAACTATCTTAACTGACAGCAAAGTAATATCTGATACAGAATGTAGACCTGTGACTCTAACATTGGGCCTTTACAGACTGCCAGAAATAATGCAATTTGAGTCCACTTTAACTGTCCTGGCTTAGTGCTAGGGAATCATGGGAACAGTAGTTTTTTTCTGAAACATTGAGCCTTCTCTGTCAGAGAGCTCTGGTGTCACAATAAACTACAATTGATTCCCTAGCACTGAGCCAGGGCAGTTAAAGGGGACTCAAGTTGCACTATTTCTGGCCATCTGTAAAGGCCCATTGTTACTTTTTTTCCCTGTATAATTTTTAACATCTTTGCCTGATGAAGAAGCCAGTGAAGATTTGAAAGTTTGATAATGTATTTTATGCTTTGGAGTTGGCAAAATAAATGTATTGCTGCTTTGTGGATTTTGCTTTTTACAATTAAAAGCAGCTAAAAATAAGACCATTAAAAAGAAAACAATGAATAAACAGTAGAGTACATTCTAAACGGCCTTTTTCCCTCTAAGCAGTCAGCTATCAAAGGTATGCTGAAACAAAAAGATCTTCACCTTCCTACGAAAGAGGGCGGGTGCCAGTCCAATCTCCCAAAGGAGGAAATTCCATAGCCAAGAAGGCCCTCTCCTATATTCATACCACATATACCTATTAGGATGTGGGGACAACAAAAAGGAATGTTTTTGTATAAAGGGCCTTCTAGTTGTCTGTATGCTATGAGTGTATTGCATAATAGTCTTCTAATTCTCTACATGCCACCAGCTTGTTAATTTAGAAATGTTTGTTGCTGTTGTGGGCACTCCTGCTATCCATTAATAGCCCATCTTTCCTCCAGTGAGCTCAAGCTGGCATATTTAGACCTCTCAAGCTGAGATCTCTAATCATCTAGAGGGAGAGAAGGCAGGCCATCTCCATCGAGCCTAACCTGAAGAAGAAGAAGGGCCCTTCCTCCATCCACCATTATCTGGAGGGAGAGAAGGCAGGCCATCTCCATCGGGCCTGAGGGCAGGGAACCGTCATTAATCCACTTGTAAGCCACTCTGATAGCCTTTGGCTGAAGAGCTGGGTATAAATACATCATCATCATCATCATCATCATCATCATCATCATCATCATCATCATCATCAAACTTTTAAGGCTAAACCAGGAATCAAGACCTAGATCTGTCAAGTTTTCCTCTGTACCACTCTACAACCTTTTTTTTGGTGTCTTACTTTTTCCATATATATGATGCTCTGGTGCTGAATGATACCTATGTGTATGCTAAATTGCTAAGAAGGCAGATTGAATAATAAATGTCAGTGGAGGTACTAAGTGCTCTGTGTATCTCTGCACAGATCTAGGGAATATCTTCATAGCTCTGTGCAATTCTTTACAAGATTAACAGAATAGCCACACAGCAAGTTTCTCATTAGTATATTTCTGTGCCTTCTTTTTCTTTGAAAGGTATGTCCACAGCAAAGTCTCAGGACACCACCCATATGATGTACACTAGGATGATTTCAGACACACTGGGGGAAACTTACATCCCAGCTCACCATCAAGTCAGAATCAGGATTTATAATGCAGACAAAATCTGACAGCAGCTTTGGGCTCTGTGGGAATCACTCTCAGTTTTGTACCTGCTCTGCTGTTATACTACAGTGTGAATTTTCTCTCATTCTCAACAGCAAGCAAAATATTATGTAGTGGCTGACATTTCTATTTTCTTTTCCCACCACCTCTTTTGTGAGAAGTATTCTTTAAAAGACCAGGTTCTCCATATTTTCTTTGAGCTGCTTTCAGTCACTGGGATTCCTTCGTTGATATAAACCCTGACCTCTTATGTACTGTCTCTGCCTTGTCACCATCAAGGCCATTGCATCATCATCATCATCATCATCATCATCATCATCATCATCATCATCATCATCATCATCACCATCACCACCACCACCACCATTGGTTTTACAGGTGTTACTAACTGGAGTTGGGGCCATCAATGGCTCAAATTCTATCCAACAATATAATAAACAATAAGGTATTGTTGGATAATATGACATAATCCAAGCAGTGTCATTTTTGTAATTGTTCCATTGCAATCCTATCTATGGCATTTCATTCAGATGTTTTTTCACTCTCTTACTCCTCCTCCTCCTCCTCCTCCTCATCCTCAGCAAGACTAGAAGATTGGATGTATTGTTCTTGCAACAGGATGAGGTAGTTCCAGCTCCAGACTCTTCTATGTACAAGTTGAACAAGTAGAGTGATAGAATGCAGCCTTGCCTGACACCTTTGCCAATTAGGAACCATTCTGTTTCTCCATATTCTGTTCTGACAGTAGCCTCTTATAGTATCTACAGATTTCTCATTAGGACTATCAGATGTAGTGGCACTCCCATGTCAACCCTATGATCCAGTTACTTGTATACACCAAGTGCCTTTTGTTCAGGTAATCTTAAATGTTCAGGAGTGGGAGTGTGGAATGGATTACTTGATAGGGATGGGGGAAGATGCTACTCATTGCCTAGTCTCTGGTGTTGCATATGTGTCAGTGTGAATTTTCAACAGAATTTAAAGGTCTATTCTTTGATATTATTTAAGCAAAGCATTTAAAGGAAGTTGTAACTTTTTTTAAAAAGAAGTATTTCTTAAGAAATACAGTCATGCTACAGTAGGTCCAATGGTCACTCTAAGCAAGGTGATTTGTACCTTTGTGATGCATTCCTATTAGACTGAAAGCAGCTCAAAGAAAATTATAAGGTTGTTTATTCAAATAATAATAATAATAATAATAATAATTTATTTCTTATATCCCGCCTTTTGCCTAAGCAATCAAGGCAGCTTACAGATATACGATACAGTTTAAAACCATACATTCCAATTATACCAACAATACAATACCACCCCTTCAAAGACTATATACCATATTAAATAAATAAATAAGATTAAAACAGCACGCATTCTGGAACACTGATAGGTGTGTCTAGTGGAAGATATCTAGCAGGGGAAGGAGCACAATTCTGATGGAACAATCTATTCCAGGAAGGCCTGCTGGAAGAAATCCATCTTGACAGCTTTTTTAAAGCTGTCCAAGTTGGTTATTTGATGGATCTCCTCCAGCAAGGTGTTCCACAGTTTAGGAGTGGCGGCAGAGAACATCCTCTGGGAGGTTACCGCTAATTTAGTTTTTATCGGTTGTAGTAGTTTCCTCCTAGAGGACCTGAGGGTGTGGGGCGGATTGTATGGAAGAAGGCGATCCCTTAGATAGGTTAGACCCAGGCCTTGTAGAGCTTTAAAGTTTAAAGGTTCATCACAATAAGTGAACTCAACTGAAATGGCCAGAAGCACGAGCCTTTCAGTAACCCTAGAGATCTGTGTGAGCTGTAGATGAAATTTAGGCAAAACTCAGAAGTAATGCATTACTAATGCTAACTCTATCACATTATATTTTGAAAATTAACATAAAGATGTTACTATTGTGAAGCAATATAATAGCAGCTTTTACTTAATACTTTTAAAACATTATTTTGGGGGGTTATTTTTGGAGGAGTGGCCATTTTAGGTTCTTTTTAAAGCATATTTTTGTTCAGAAGAGAGAAATAACAAAAAGCAACAGGTTGCTCTTTAACTAAAAACTATTAATTAATCAAAGGTGCTGCAAGATCCTTTTGCAAAGCAATTCATGTGTTATTTTGAAAAGTTACAACAAACACCAAAGTGTTATCCTTAAAATGCAACATTCCATGCTCTGGATTTAGAAGTGCAGTAATGGCTGCTGATCTCAAAAAAGTTCAGGGAAAATACTATTATTTCCATATGCATTTTTGGAGGAAGGAATAGGGAGTTCTCTCTCTAATGAAAAATTACAGGTCCTTCCCAGTGACATCACTGGGGGAGGTGGTGGAGGAGGAGTGCACCAGATGACACCCCAGAGAACCCAGAGGGGGCAGCATGGCTACTGGACAGGGGAGAAAGGACACTTTTCTGCTCATCCAGCAGCTGTACCAGCCCCTAAACAGGCCCTCTGGAAGCTGCAGCACTACCCCTCTCAGTAGCGGCAGTTGCTGGGGATCCTGAAGGCTTTTCTGGGTGAAGGGAAATGCCTGCCTTCAAGGTCCAGATGGTTGCTCATGGGCATTATCATATGGGGGATGGGACATCATTGTCCCATCCCTGTCCTGTGCTTCTCATGCGATCACAAGAAGGACTTTCACACTAAATCACGCTTATCTGGACATTGTCCTGTCCAGAAAGTGTGAGTAAAAGTGATTGCACAAAAGGCTTTCTCACTACATTGTGCTGATCCTGTGAACGAAGTGGAATTGTCCCCTCATTCCCTGTCATTTTGTATTAATGGAACATCCCGTTAATACAATTCCACTTCACTGACAGGATCAGTGTGATGTAGTGAGAAAGCCTTTTGTGCACTCACTTTCACTTGCGCTTTCTGGATGGGATAAGGACTCCTGTCCCTGTGTGACAATGTCCTATGAATGGGCACTCCAGAGGCTGTAACCACTACTTCCCTCCAAAACTCTTCCTCCTACTGTAAATGCAGCTTTGCAACACCAGGTCAACCCTCCCTCTTCTAAAGAATGGCTGACAGGATGAGTAGTCTGCTGGATAGCTGTAGTTGGAAAAAGGAAACACCATTCTCCTCCTGGAACTCCAGCATGAATGTATCCTACAGGCAATCTGGGAGGTTGACAGCTGCCCCTTTCCCATGTGTTGAATTACTGGCCATGCCTCTGCCCCCTTGGTTACTAATTGGTAAGGGAGTGCATCTTGGCATTATAAAGCTGTGTTGTATAGTCACAGAATAGGGAAACCCTGTGTAGTAATGCTTAGAGCTGAAACTTGGACAAGGAAATCAGAGACTTGTAGAGATGGCAGCCATTATCACAGAAAAAGAACACCATTGTGCTGCAATTATACACAGTTTCTAAAATATCTGATATGGATTATGTATGAGAAATGCAATTTATTTATTTATTTCCTCTCTGTTGTCTTTAGATCTCCTCCTCCTTCTCCTCTTAAAAAGTGGTATCTGGCCAAGTAACTCCAGTTTTCTATGTTTTGACTGGTGGTTTTTGTTTTAAAGCATAAATGCTCACAGTCTGTCAGAAATTATTAATCAACAAAACAGTGTTTGGGAGAAGAACAATCTGTATTATTAAGGCTGCAACCTTTCCCTTTAGACAATGCACACTGCATGAAAAAGCTGCTGTTTGGTCTGCACTTTTGTGCCTGGTCTTGATGATTGCTTTGTTTGCTTCTTGTGGTTTGAATTAATTAATGTGATGTTCTTGGGTTCTTTCTGATTTCCCCCACCTCCTCTGAATTCCTTTTACATATATGGAAATAATATAGAGGCTGGATTCTATGCTCACACTGAATACAAATAGTGTAAAGTATGATATTTCTAGGGTATTGATGAAGACCCCTTACTTTTACAAATGCAATGTTCATTTTTCACATTACTGACAGTTATTTGACATCCAACAGCTGCTCCAACAAGCCTTTGCCCTTGTCTATCCCTTTTCATTCTTTCTTCATGGCCTATTTTCTTACAGCTCAGCTGGATGCCTTCCCACTGGAACACGGTACACCAGGAAATAAAGAAAATAATATGATGCTTAAGGATTTTTTTTACGGATACCATGGACTGGCAAAAAGACAAATAAATTGGTCCAAGAGCAAATCATGATTGAATCTTCACTAGAAGCTGAAATGAGAAAACTGACGCTATCATAATTTGGACATATATCATGAGAAAACATGACTAATTGGAAAAGGGGACAATACTGGAAAAAGCTGGAGGCAGTAGGAAAAAAATGCAAGACCAGACTAGGATCTCTTAGACGTCTGTCATTGATAGGGTCTGTATAAGTTGAAGCTGACTTGATAGCAAATAACACATAAAGCATATTAGTAATAAATGCTTTTAAAGCAATGAACAAGTGATCCGTAATTAAAGTTTTTTTGGGGAGGA
>CM034710.1:78180274-78191090 GCA_020142125.1 Phrynosoma platyrhinos | reverse complement strand
TATTATTATTATTATTATTATTATTATTACTTATAAAATAGTTTTTCAGGAACTGGCCATTTCACCACAATGCAGACAAGACACCATGTCTTGTGTAGAGAGTGAAAACTAGGATGTATTTATGTATAAATTCCAGCAGTGCAACTGTGGCTTCTTTAGACACAATAGATGTCCTATATATAAAAATATATCCTATATATTGAGACCATCATGAAGTATTAAGGCAGGAATGGGTGTATTCTGATACATGTATTCTGATATATTTTGATAGCTGACTGCTTAGAGGGAAAAATCATCGTTTGCAATAAATCGACTCAGTGCAAGTGTGAACGGGACGTGGATCAGAATCAATTTAAATTTGCCCTTTAATTTTGCCAACTGGCTGAAAAGGGTCCATTTTGAATCAATTCACTAGTCAATGTGAATGACAAGTGGGTTATTTTACAACAAGAAAATGCATTTGGGGCAAATGTAGTGTGAACCATGCTCTGCTGTCAAACCGATCCATTGATTTGGATTGCAAAGTGATTTATTTGTAAGCGGGAATGAGGCCAATGACTCCATTTGAAAGAGGAGAGAGAATATGACAACCTAGTTCTTGTGCCAGGAGAATTTCCAGACCCCAATAGCACACAGCCTCAGTTTGGTTGAGAACATCCAGTCTTACAGTTTTCAAAATTGTTCTTGTTCAAATACTGTTTCCAGCCCTCCTTGTGATGGATAATTTCATTAGATCCGAAAAGCCAAAAAGGGGAAGATATCAAAAGCAACCAGCAAGAAAAAAGGCAGATCTCAAAGCACAGGTCATGCCGTGGAAGACAAAATGGAGATTCCCAAAGCAATTGATTTTCTTTACAAGATTCTTCATTCAAAATCCCACCAAAGAGGGGCACATTCATTATTTTTGCAAAGCAGCATAAAGTGAGAGGGGATGGGATCCAGGAACTGAACCTGCCTGTAATAACAACCCATTATGGACTCACACTGTCAACAATAGCTAGTTATACAAAGTATAGCACTGACAGTGGGTTGGAGGGGTTTAATAACAGCTTGATATTTCCTCTCTCCTTCTTTAGGTAAAGGTAACTGAAAGGCAAAGCAACTGGAAACATCCTCCCTGTTTCAGAGTCAAATTCTTTTTTAAAAAAGAACGTAAAAAAAAAATACCCATACTTTAGAGGATTTCCATTTAATGGCTGTTCTAACAGCTACTTTAAAATGTCAAAGTCCACCAAAATGGAACATCTCTCTGTGGGTGAGGAAAGAAGGTGAATCAATAGAGGTATTAATCACAGGGGGTCTAGCTGAAAGTGGCAACCCTTCTCACCTGGAAAACAGAAAATGCAAGTGCTCTGCAAAAGGGCATAAAGTATCCTACAAAATAATGACAAACTATATCTCCAAGTGCCACTCTTTATATAACAGGATTGATACAATCCAGCATGCCAATATCTACAGAAGTAGTTTTTTAAGGAAGGGAAGGGAAGGGAACACTGGGAGTAGGGGAATCCCCAAAATAGAATAATGAGGACTGTACACTTTGGCTGGAATCTTGTTAGTGACATGTGCATGCGTAAGTGCAGTTTATATGCACCCATGTCCCTTTTTGGACAATGAGACAGGGAGCATCCTCTTGCCCTTTTACCCCATCCCCAAACCAACATTGAGGCATCTGTCATGCCCTGGAAGGGACTGTTGCTACTGCTCCTTCTTCTCACCAGTGGGGCAAGGAGGGATGGGGAGGCAATTCCAATCATAAAGACCTGGTTGCTCTAGGCCCCTGCAGGAAGGAAAAGAAAGGTGCATCCTCATTTCCTCCCTCCTCAGCTGAGTACAGCTGCTACTTCATGGTCTGAATGATCTTCCTCTCCCTTGCTTATTCATGGTAAGCAGCAGAAACAGCTTCCCCCAAGTCTTGATGTCTGATGGTGCAGAAGATGTGGAGCTATGTTCTGATGTGGGATCTTGGGAATATGGTGTCTCTAGAACATTACACTCATAACAGTAACAATGGGTTTTTGAAAACTGCAATGATAAAATAGAACAAAATATTGTAGCTAAAATTCATGGCAATAACACCTTTAATTTAACAAGTAATGGCTAGAATCCTGTTGGGACACAACACCAATGTAAAAATCACTGCACAACAAGTTGCATTTCCTCAGAGGCAGGGTACATGCAGTCCCTAAAGCAGCTAGGGAATGTATACATAGTCCTCTTTCTCACTTTTGGCTTAGTGGGTGGAGAGATATTTGGTGGTTGCACAAGTGGTAAGCTTAAGGTTGTGGTATGTGTTGTCCAGTTGGTAACCCAATGGTGGGATCTAGCATAACTATGCTGGTATAGGATTGTAGCATTTCTTCCACTCCTTCAGCTGATGACCATGAATGTGAATTGGACCCTCGGATACTGATAAATCAGTGATCCTAATGTCTAGAGTAGAGACAGAACATGAAGATGGAACCTAATAGTTTTCCAGACACACATCCAATGGCTGTGACCTGGGCATGGGTGATGGGGGGGGAGAGATAATAAACAAGTTATTATCTGTTTATTAATACCTGAGGAGCAGATTAAGTCTATCTGGAGCTCAGAAAAATTACTTTTGGGGGACTATTACTTCCAAAATCCTCCAGCCACCATCGCTGGGAACTATGCTAGCTGAGGGCTTCTGTGACTTGTAGTGTAAGAAAGTCACTATCCCAAGGTCTGATACACTGTAACTGTAACAATGCTTAGCCAAGTTAATGACTTGCTGAGGAAACTGTAAGAAACCATTCCTTGGAGGCTTTGAAGAGGATTTAGGAAGAAAGTGCCTCAGGGATTATATTGTCTGGAGAATTATATGTCTTGGAGTTCTGTATCATGGTTGACATCTCTGATCATTATAGCCCCAGGAAGCTAGAACTCTTTTGAAGGCCTGTAAGCACATTGCTCTGCCCTTAAAACAAGGCTTAGACCATGCAGTCAGCCCAAGGCATGGAGAAGAGATGTAGGGTATCTGTGAACACAGTTAATTAGACTAACATTTTCTGTAAGTGTTCTATTTTCTGTAAAGCTATCTAAAGGTTATGTTGTGCTCACAGATAAGCTGGCCACTGAGGAATTGTTTAAGCTCTTCAACAGAGAGCTGGCTATTTATAGGAAGAATAACAAGATGTGGAATTGTTGTAACCTCTCATATGAAATCCATTCAGGATAAAAAAAAATCAACCACAGCATTTGACTTATTTTGAGTCCAGTTTTGTTTTGGTGGAATAGCATCTTTCTTTAAACAACAACAACAACATAGCACAGAAGTAATCCATCACCTTGACCATCTGGAGGACCTTTGTTAGGTTATCAAATTGCTTCTGATTTGATCTTATTGCAGTATATTTTGTCAGAAGCATTTTTGTTTGGTCTCTGGTGATGCTTTACCTGCTTTATGCTGATGTTTACTGAGGTTCAACTGCATTGTGAAATATGGCACAAAATGAAATGTTTTTTAAAAAAATAATAAATGAAACATCAGCAAAGCTTCAAGCTTAATGATAGAACGGGAGCACTAGCAGATTTGACAATCTCACCACCTTCAGAAATTGAACAGAAATGGAGTGGGAGTGATGGAAAGTTTTAGGACATGGTGAGAAACAGCTTCCTAAAATTATTACTGAAAGAGAAAGAGAGAGTGCTGTGCTGTGTACCAGACATTTACAAGGCCTCAGTTTAGTCTGAATTGGTAGCACCCAAAGAAAGAAATATGTTCAGGCTAGGGTGGCTGTGGATTTACAGAAGGCAGTCTTCTGTCTGAAGTCAATGTCAATCTGAAGGGCTATTCAACCCAAACCTAGTTTAAAGATTTTTAAATAAAAAACATGAGAGAGTGAACAGTAATGGCCTTGAAGCTGTCCATTCACAGTTAGCACCTGGGCACTACAGTGGATATCCATACAGCTTTTCATATCTAGGCATTTTTAAAGTACAGTTGCCCCTCCCAACTTCTGAAAATGGCAGCTCGCAAATATTCAAGCTCCATTGATAATAATGACACAGGCGCAGGCATGCACCACCATTTTGTCTATAGCAGCTTGTCCCTCCCATGAAGAGCGAGACCGCAGGCTCGAAGTCAGTGAATGGGGAGGGACAACTGAAATAGCTGCATGTCCAAATGGACACCCAGTCCTGTTTTTTTGACCTGCAATGGACACAAATGGGCACATACAATTTAATTGGTAAAACAAATGACTGTCATTCCTGTGTCAATACCTTTTGAAAGTTACTGCAATCCAAAAAGAAAAATAATTTCCAGACAGTCATCTTTTGCAATCCCAAATCAACTGTTTTAAAACAATTTTTCTAAGGCTGAATCCACACCTGCACAACAATTTGTTCTTACCTTGATCCCAGTCCTCCAGTTTTCCTCCAATGTTGAAGTAAAAGCACTTCTTTTAGATGCCTTAGGTCTTTAATGTGATTTAAAAAAAAAACACCACTTTTTAACTCCACAGTTTCTAGGAAAAAAGCATTTTTTAAAAAATATGTGTCTTGTGCCCCAAATCAGGATTGGGGTGGATTCAGGATGGTGGGGTCATTAGAGGGCTGGACAGGTTAGTGGGTGGTTACCTAGGTTTGGCAATCGTGGTATTACCATTTTTTTAAATGTCCAGGTTATGTATGGGTAGGAGGTGGGGAAAAATATGTTGGGAAAGGTCCTGAAGGGCTGACTTTGGCATTTACATCATGCAAGACATTTTAGTGCAGTATGCCTCTGGAGTCTAGGGGTTGATTCTCCACTTGGCTATGAAATTGGAAATAACTTGAAGGTACACAACAACAAAATATGTATGCATGCAGATATCTACATATTGGAATATTTGAAAGGACATCTCTATTTCAGAAGCCCTCTAAGCCTTTGAATAGTTGAATAAGAGATATCTGTATACATACATACATACATACACTGAACATTAAACATGGATCCCAAGGTAAACCTCTTTGGGACCTTTCCCACCATGAACTTTGCCCATCTCAAACCGACAAGGCTCAAGTTGTGAATAATCAGGGATTGATCTCTACCCCCACCTGAAAGAGCCCCCAACAACCCCAATAAGACTTCTGCCCTGCTGTTCATTAACCAAATAATTTTATATATACATACACAGAAGGAAGTCCTATTGAGTTCAATGGGACTTGCTCCTAGGTAAGGGAACTGAGGATTACAGCCTTATTGTAGAATAAATTCCTTTGGACCAAGCAGGAAATAGATTACTAGCTGTTTCATTCTGTAGAGCTTTTTATAATCCTATTAATCTTGAGAGGGGATCTTAAAATGTTGTGGCCTAAACTGAACAAGGAGGCATTTAACTGTCCAGACAGACAAACAGACATTTATATACACATGAGATAGAGAAGTTGTGGGGGTACTGAGGGAAAAGAGAAATAAAGCAGGGTGCAGATGTCTGGTGAGAGAGCCATATATAAGCCTGCAATGGGATTGCAGGTGGATCATAAGAATGACTTAAAAACCCAAGAAAGATTTATGTGGATATATGAATATCCATATATTTGCATATTTGTCAGGAAGGGGGAAAAACCTGCAGCTGCAATGGTCGTGTGACCTAAAATAATCCAACACAGTGAATACATGAATGTGGTAGAAATGTCCTTTTTTATTGACATGACTTAGGACCTTATCACACGGGGTCTAAAGCAGACCTAATCCAAAGGATATCTATAGCTAATCCGTATTAGTTCCCCGTGTTTACACACGACGTTGCACCAAAACTCGACAGAACCCGAAGCTAATCCGTATTAGTTCCCCGTGTTTACACATGACGTTGCACCGAAACTCGACAGAACCCGGAGCTAATCCGTAATGAATTGAGATCTTTTGACATTCGGTTTTTCGGGGAAGTACAAGCGAGCTTTCGGAATTATTGCGCAATGGCCGCGCAGGCGAAATACATATGATCACACAATACGTATTGTGAAGCATTTCAGTTCATTTCGGTATAGAACTGAATTTATTCTTATTTTGGTTACTTTTCGCTTCATGGCCAGCGTGTGATAAGGGTGTGGAAGCTATGTGGCATTCAAAACCAATTTTGATTCAGATTAAAATGGGTTAGTGTGATGTTAACGGGGTTAAACTGGGACATGATCCTGTGCACTGGAGATGGGATATAGTCCTCATGTGGATTCAGCCTAAGCTTTGGTAAGAATTTTATGGGTTTCTTTTTCTTTTTAATTCAGGCATTTTCTAGTGGTGGGTAGAATAATAAAAACAGTAAAAATATTGATATGTGTAAATGTATTTGTAGCTCTGTTTTGATTTCTTCTTGTTCTTCAATCTCCCTCTCTACTTTCAAAACAATTGTTAGCATTATATAAAGTGAACAAACTTCCACTCATGAACACTTTGAATGGGAGAATGGACACCCATTAACAATCTCTTAAAATTGTCATCAATCTATTATTTCTTTATTTTATGTATATCCCACCTTTCTCCCAATATAGAAACCAAAGTGGTTCACAACATAGGACGTTTTCACACGGGGCTTTGGTGGAGGCAATCCTACCTCCCGCTGGCCCCATTCCGGAATGGCTCCTGTGGCGGCAGGCTAATTCCTTTTAAAAGTTGGAATTACCTTTCCGCCGCTGAAGCCGGAGTTGGAGGTGCTGAGGCCAGAGGGACGCCGGAAGGACGCCGGACTTAAGGCTCCGTGCATTTGAACACACGGAGCTAGAAGCCGGACGTACGCAAGGATGGCACCGGAAGGGGCGGGGTTTTCTGCGATGTGCGTCTGAACAAGCTGGAAGAGGAGCCGGAGTGGGGCCGGCGGGAGGTAGGATTGCCTCCGCCTAAAGCCCCGTGTGAAAACGTCCCTGGTAAAGACAGGTTAAAAACAGTTAAATAAAATCATATATACACTTGCATTCTCTACCTTTTATATCTTCTGTTCCTTTGGTGAATGATGTCACACAAAACTGTAAACACTATGGATACTGTAACTCCAAGCTCACTCCAACATCAGCATGTTTTCTTTTGATTAAGAAAAATATAATTTTAGGAAATGATTGTAACATTAAATTTATAATATAGAGCTGAGTATTGACTGAAAATTAAAAAAAAAGTTCTGTACTGGGGGACTTATACCTATTGGATTCTTCATACATCCTGCTGTCACTATTTGCTGAGTGATGATAGCAGTATACTCACTATAGTTGTCATGTGCATCAAAGAGGACATAATGTCACACAGACTATAAATCTCAGAAGAGGTAGACTCTTCCATAAAATTGCAATAATAGGTACCCAGAAACAACTGAATACTAAAAGGACATGTTACAACTCTTTCTCATATGCCCAAAATGTTTCAAATGTTCAAAGAGTCTCTTTTTTTGGAAGTTTTTAAGCAGAGGCTAGATGGTCATCTACCAGGAGTGCTTTGATAATGTATTCCTGAATGAGGGGAGCTTGGACTGGATGGCCCTTGTGTCTCTTCCAACTCTATGATTCTATGATTCAAGGTGATGTTGAGATGCAGAATGAAATCAAAGAAGTATCAAAACCAAAGTGTTTTACTAGTGGTGACTCCATTTACCCTCACAAGGGTAATCTGGAATCCTGCTGGATCACTTTGTTTTTGTGTGCCTTCAGTTGTTTCTGACTAATGGAACCCTTAAGGTGAACCTATCACAGGGTTGTTGTTTTTTGCAAGATTTGTTCAGAAGGGGTTTGCTTTTGTCTTTCCCTCAGGCTGAAAGAGTGAGATATCCCCAGGATCACCCAGTGGATTTCCATGGCCAAATGGGGGAGTCAAACTCTGGTCTCCAGAATTGTAATCCAATGCTCAAACCAAGTTGGTGCTCTGATGGATCACTATAATAGTGTAGAAATAGTTATGCTGAAGAGGTTGCATAAGTGCAGTCCTCGGTGTATCCAATTATTCAGCACATTCATACACACAGCCCACTTTTACATTTTGCACTTGGTGAGTGAGGGAACTATTTAACTCTTGCATCAGGAATAAGGCCTTGGTGTCCACTGTGCAGCTGTGGGATCCAGTTTAACTATACTGGTTTATATTTACACTATGCCAAAAGTTTATAGGATCTTGGCCATAAACTAACTAAATAAATGCATGTTCTGATAGCAACAAAGAAACAACATTTTTAGATTCTTTTAACAGCTGTATCCTAGAACAGTTAATCATGGAACTGAACAGACAGGTGCCTAATCCTGAGTGGAGCCCAGGAATAGTCTGGTAAGGAAGTGTTGCTGAACTGACTGGAATAGTGTCCAGAGTACTATAAAAGATAATTTAGATGCAATAGGAAAATAACCAAGGAAGTCCAAGCCAATCACATTTGATTTTAAAAGAGGACACTGGGCCGATGCAGACCAGCCATTTGGGGTGGCACAGAGTCACCCTGGGAAGCGACGGATTGGAGCCATGGCAACCCCACACCATGACCCCTATCCTCTCTTTTGCTGCCCTGAAAAGAGTGGTAAAAATGCTGCTCCTTTTAGGGGCAGCAAAAGGCTGCCCTACTAGCTGGTGCCGTGACTCTTCAGCACCCTTTCTGTGCAGTATGTTTAAACGCTGCACTGGGAGGGCATCCTGATGTCGTGTGCTGTGCGTACAGATGTGTGGCATCAGGATGGCATCGGTGTGGGATTGGGGTGGCCAGCATATGGCTGCCACATCCCAACTCTACTCCCAGGCTAGCCCTTTGGGCAGGTCTGCAGTGGCCCACTGTCTGAATAAGACGGAACAGTTAAAATAAATACGAAATTAAGAATTAAGAGGGTCAAAACACTCCACAATGCTTGAGGTTACTCAAAACCTGTCACACTAAAGTGATGTGTAGTATTATATCTGCAGAACTGCAGAGTCATCTGTGTGTGTGTGT
Source organism: Phrynosoma platyrhinos (assembly GCA_020142125.1). Taxonomy (NCBI): domain Eukaryota; kingdom Metazoa; phylum Chordata; class Lepidosauria; order Squamata; family Phrynosomatidae; genus Phrynosoma; species Phrynosoma platyrhinos. Next base: position 78,182,193 of record CM034710.1, on the reverse strand, counting down.
ATATGTGTAACAAAGGTTTGGACATCTGGTGATTATATCCTTGAAGATAGCAGAGGAGCCAGACTACAAATGTGTATTGGGACAGCACCTGGACATCAAGAGTAATGAGCATAATGCAATGCTTAGGCAATGTTGCAAGAAGCCAATGTATAAGAAGCACAGCTCAGTGTGAGTGTGGGTCATTGTTGTTGGTCAGTGGTTGGTGCTTGTTAGTCTGGCTGGAGAGTTCCTCTGTTTCTGAGAGCTGGAGAAGGAGAAGGCTGGTTTAGGCTTTTATCCAAGAGCTCTACATTTGCTGTAAATAGTTTTGCCTCCTATCCTGTGTAAATAAACCCTTCAACTGCAGCATCTGGCTTTCACGTTCTGTTTGGGAATTATCTCAAGGTCCTTTCTCACAACAGAATACAAACTACACATATACACATACACACACATTATGTACAGAGCATATGAAAGGCAACATCCATTGTCTTTACTGTCAGGAAATGACATGTATGTACCACAAGATGGAGCTGTAAGCTTAGTTATGAAAGTAGTTAAGCTCCATGGACAAGTGTGTGTGGGTTAGTAATTGAAAATATACACACCTAAGATGCCTGATGCAACAGGCATTGTTAACTGCCTATAAAAAGGACATGGGAATTATCTTCTGTGTGGGTTTGGTGTGGATGGTGAAGCAGTTTGCTGGTTGGTTAGGATAGAGGTTTATGAGTATTAAAGCCCTCAAGTTGAGTGAAGGCTGACCTTGTTGCTGTCTTTATTTGGCAAGCCAGAGCTCAAGGCAGTGTGCTGGGGCGAAGGAATTATTGCAGACAACTCTCTGGAATCCTTCTCCTGGCGTCCTGTTGACGTGGAACAACTCTGCATGTGGTCGTGGTGGACACAACACGCCTTTCTACGCCCCAACATTTACAGGGTTTGGCTTCTGCATAATAGCACCTCTGTCAAAATACTAGAAAATTGATCTGTGCCACATGCTGGATGCCATAGCTTCCTGATCCTATAATGACATATACTATATTATATAGAACTTATATCTAGCCTTTCTGGGGCATTATCTAAAATGAATCCTTGTAGATCTTCTGTGGTTATTATTTTTGTTTTCTTAATATTCAACATTAAGCCTCTCTTGGCACTTTCTTCCTTGAACAACTTCAGTAAATGCTCCAGGTCTTTGTTGGTTTCTTCTAGTAGACATCTTTCAGAAGATAAAAACCAATATAGATTCCTTTCTCCTTAGATTCAATGTGAGAGTCAGGTTGTCCTCAACAACAAGATATGTTTGAATCAAACAATGGAGCGTTACTTGACAGAATATGTCACCACATAATTTATTGTATTTATTTCTGGGGCTTATACATCACTTAGGATAGCTAATTATTTTTTCTCCCTATATATAATGATTTCCATTGGCTGAAATAGCTTTTAAAATATTAACATATACAAGAACTATGCAAAGTGAACTGCAACTTAGCAAGGAAAATAATATTAATCAGAAAAACCTGAAATGCAACACACTAATTAGGTTACTTTTAGCTTGTTCAGGGCTAGAAATAGACCAGAAAATTTTGAGAAAGCATGCTCTTAGTGCAAAAGTGGTAGATAGCACAAAGAGATAGGTATTGTTGGGTGTGTGTGTAAGAGGAACAATCTGAAGAACAGAGTCTTGCAAGCACAGGAAACAGAGATACATTTGTTACCTTTTTGGTATTCTTCACATGCAAAGAAATGCAAAGCTAAATTCTTCAAATTGAAATAAAAAATTTATACAACCACATCAATTACAAGAATGATGCAAGGAGATCACCTTTTTACTTTTGAGTACCTCATGCTGTAGAAAGTATTGCTATTTAGAAGATGAGACAATGATGGTGGTACAGTGGTACCTCTACTTACGAATGCTTCTACTAACGAAAAAT
>CM034710.1:78168450-78180174 GCA_020142125.1 Phrynosoma platyrhinos | reverse complement strand
AGAGGTACCACTGTAGTTATGGTAGCCAGCTGATTTGGCATTTTCACCAAAGTGAAATTTCTAGATGAATCTTAGGACATTACTGTATGCAGTGTTTAAATTGTGATGACACTGGGAAAGAAGTGGCTTTGATGATACTCACTGCATAACACTGCCTCTGACCCATAGCTGCCCTGTCCCTTCCCAGTCCCTTTTCATTCATGAGGGAAATGTGTGAATGCCCTAGCAATCACTCAAGTCCCCAGGTATGAAATGTTGCTCCTGGGGCATTTGCATGATTGACAGTCACATGGTGTCAGTGTCCCCTCCTTCCTCATCCCTTCTCCCTGTTACTATTCCACAATGCCCCAATTATCTTTATTTTTTTCAATTTTTTTAAAAAACTTCTTAACACTTCAATCAATTAGAGCTCTGGAACTGCATGGGAAAAAAAGGGGGGGGAAGAGAGAACAGAAGCAACAATAACAACCAAAAATAGCCAAAGGCTGGGTAGAGGGAGGTGGGGTTAAGGGACAGACCCAAGTCTATGAAAGCTTGTGCTACAACTTCTTGCAGTTATTTAATCTCAAAGGTGCTACAAGATCCTTTTGCATACTGATATTCCAGATTAACATGGCTATGTTTCTAAATTCTACCTCCCATGGAAAACATTGATTTTTAAAGTTAGTGCAATGCTATACATTTGGGGGCTGAATGAAAATTTCATTTGGGAGGCAAGAATTCTTATTGGGATGGCAATGTCCTCATTTTGCTCTCCTTTCCCCCATTACTACTCACTTGGTTTCCTATCCAGGCAAATCATCTGTGGAATTTGAGTGAAATTTAAAAGAGTTCCATTAATACATTATATGAAATGTGTGGGCCTAAATGAACATTGTTCTGCATCAAGTGACATCACTCACACATAGAATTTCCAGGTCAGGATTAGGACTTGTCAGGACTTGTGATATAACAGCAGGTGAGCTATGATGGTGTTGATACAAGAGTTAGCTCCTTATGATGTCATTTAAACATGATGTATTAAGCATCAACTGCAGTTTGCAAAGATTAAGCCATTCAAATAACAATCCAAGTAAAACAAATCAAGAATACAAAGAGAGAGAGAGAAAGAGAGAGAGAGAGAGAGAGAGAGCACAAGACACAGGGGGGAAGCAGACAGCTTAAAGAGCTGTTTTAGGGGCAGGGAAGGGGTTGGGGCAGCTGCATGCTCGGCACCCCAACCCCTTCCCCAGGTCGTCCTCAGAGCAGCCGGCCCTCCACATGGCTGGTGCTCTGAGGAGGACCTCCCACTGCAGCGGAAGAGTCACCGAAGGTGTGCCGCCAGCTTTTGCGGCACATCTTTGGTGACTTGTGAAAGGAGTGCCAATTTAGCGCTCCTTCCAGGGGCAGCGAAGGTGCGCCACAGGGCTGAGGTGTGGGGATACCTCGGCCCCTCGGTGTAGCTTCCCGGGGCAGCCCATGGCCGCCCATCTGCTTTCCCCCACATACACTTTTCAAGGTAGCAGTCTCACCCTGAGATTCCTGCCCCTCCTGCTGAAGACCAGTGAAGAGAATCTAGGCCTTGAGATCTGGGAATCAGGAGTTTAGCTACACAAAAATAACTTGAGACCTTGTGTGTGTGCACTCCTGCATTGCTCTAAACATACGGAGTGTCCTGAAACCAAAAAGAATCTCTTGTTTTGTTATTAAGGAATGCATACCCTTTGATGTACAGTACATACTTTTTTGGATTTCTATTTTTGTTTATTGATCCAATTTGTGTCCAACTCTTTTGCTTTCTCTTTTATGTAGTCCAAAACAGCTATGCTGCTAGAAGATGAAAGATAAATAGTTGGTTGTGTTCACTGTTCCTGTCAGTCTTGCACTGATGTGGCATTTTTGGAAACATTTCCTTACAAAGAGTAGGTAACAAAGCGTGTCACACTTCTCCCTTTAGCTTTTATCCATCTATGCATCTTCTGAAAGGTACAGTTTAAATGGGGATTAGAGAGAAAAGCACAATATGAAAAGGGATTTTCTCTTAACCAACACCCTGTCATAAAAAAAAAATCAACCAGCTTCATTGTTGACAATATTTTTCAGTATGCTTGCATTGTACTACAGCAGTAAACACACTTTTCATGCACCTGACCTTTCAAAGATTCATTAAATTTAATGAGTTTAAAGCAAGAGTGATAAAAGGGATCTTGCCAAGCCAAACACATTCAGCTCTTTTATTTGGCCAAAACAGATTTGCAATTGAGGGAAACAGCAGAGAATTTGCCCCAAATCATCCTGCGTTCCCCTCCCCATCACTGAACTTGATGACCTCTAGATTTCCTGAAAAATGAATGTTGCTATGTTGTTTTGGAATCCCTCCCCACATATAAACAACTGGTAGTTAAATAATTAATTATTTTGGATTATTATTTGAAACATTTTAAGCTTTCTTTCAATATTGTCACTACAATAGGATGACTGCTCAAGATCAGCCCAAGATATTTTCCTGCCAAAATATCTCAAAATGTTTAATTGATGAAAAACAAAATGGAGCTTCTTTCCCATTGCATGGATGTATTTTTTTTTAACTGACTGGATTGGCAGTTGAAACTATCTTCAACAATGACAATGGATAGCATCCTTCAGCATATGTGAAGGTAATGGGCTAGTTGCAGGGGTACAGAAAAAAATAGCTTCCATCTCCCAATATCTTGCCTCAGTATGACCACCAAATGCAGGAATGAGCAGCCATGGAGGGTCCAGAGACAATTTTCAAGTCATTTGGAGCCCATCTGGGTTACACCTCCATCATTTCAGTGAAACTAGAAGTCACTTCTGTTAAGTAAGTAAGTAAATAAATAAATATTAGACAATAAAACTATTTTAAAAAATCAACACACATAACAAAGTGTGAGCCAAACATGAAGAAACAGCATGTGGTACACTTCTTCACAGGTTGTTGTGTCACTCCAGAATTCAGGTGCGGTATTGCATGCAATCTTGTGTGATGAAATTTCTACTGGGGCAGGGGAAGGTATTTTAAAACCTTTCTTCATGACCTACTAGATTCCCATGTGTGAAGAGTTCCAGCACATATGCGTCATCTTCTAACAAAAATAATAGCAACAGCAAAAACACTCTGATTCTGTGTAATAATGTGCTTGTCATACAAGTGTCCTTTCTTCCTCTTTCAAAGCAGCGTCAGGATTAGGAGTGTGAAATTCATCTCTGGTTTAGTCATGTATGTTGTGTCCCTGAAGCAAAGGACATATGCTTTGTTTAAAAATACCTCGGCAAAGAGCTCTGTTTCTCAAAGATTATTTCTTACAACAGTTGGGAAGTAGCGAAAGATGGCTTCTCAGCTGGTGCAAATGGTTGCAGCTGCTTTTGAACTCAGTAGGGATTCAATGGCAGACACAGAGAAGTGGTTTGGCAGCGGAGAAAGATTTGTGAGCGGACCTATCTGCTAGGGCTTTGCATTGCCTGTTCCATGCTGGGAGAAAAAGGACTGTCTGTATGATCCTTCCATGTGTCACAGTCCTCTTTCAGCCATTACACTATACATTCTCACAAATGACATTTCAGCAACAATTGTAGCTAGAGCCAGGAGCTGATTCCCTCACCCCAAACCTTCATTCTTCCTGAAGAGTTGAAAGTCAAATAATAGATACATGATTGATTACTCACAGTGTGCATGCTCACTTAAAATAAAATAATAAAATAAAAACATGCTCTGTGGTCAAACAGATTTTGAAGCATGGCAAATGCTTGCAAAACTTCCTTCAACAGAGATTATATGACTAGGACAAACAAACATCCCTCCACACTTTCTCCCCCTCTCCATTCTTCAAAACACTTTTCATTTATTATTATTGGAAGGCTTTGAAACAAAAAGATAAACCTTGGAAGTATATCCATTTTAATAACTGTGATGCTTTCTGAAAAGGTTAACTGTAATTTTGCCCATCTTTCCATTTCTCTCTTCATTTCCTTCCATTTTTGTTTATAGTTGTTTTCAAATTCCTTTTGGTAATCCATATACCTAGATATTTTATTTTATTTTGAGCTTTTAGACCTGAAATTTTGTTTAATTCTTCTTCTTCTTTTTTAGTCATGCTCTTCACTATCAATGCAGTTTTTTCTTTATTGATTTTAAAGCCTGCCACTACTCCAAATTCTTCTAGTGTATTCATCAATTCTTCTATAGTATTTAATGGGTCTTCTAAAAATATAACCATGTCATCTGCATATGCTTTAAGTTTATAAATTTGATTTCTGATTTTTGTCCCCTGTATTTTCCCAGTTTCTCTTATTTCATTAGTGAGTACTTCTAACAACATTATGAACAGCAGCGGAGTCCCTTTTTGTATTTCCACAACTTTTGGTTCCTCCCCCCCATTTATTAAGATGTGAGCAGTTTGATCTTTATATATCTTTATATATTGATCCATCCTATAAAATTTTCTGCCATTTGGCTCTTTTTACATAATTCCTTCATAAACTCCCAACTCTCATTGTCAAAAGCTTTGTCCACATCTATAAATATTAATGCAGCTTTCTTTTCATTGTGGCTTTCATAATTTTCCAATATGTCCAGTAGAGTTCTATGGTAGTCTCTTAGATGCCTATATAGCAAGAACCCATTTTGATTTGGATGAATTATCTCACTTAACATTTTTTTAACCTATCTGCTAGAACTGAGACTAGAATTTTATAATCGTTATTCAACAATGCCTATGGGTCTATAGTTCTTTGGGTCTAGTTCGTCCTTCCCCTCCTTTAGAATTAAAGAGAAATTTGCATCATCCCAAGATTTTGGTTTGCCTTCCTTTGTTATGCTGTCAAATAATTCTAACTTGTTTTGGCTTAAATCATCTTCAAATGTTTTATAGTAACTGGCTGGCAGGCCATCTGGGCCTGTAGCAGTTCCCCTTTTTTTTTTTTTTGTCTTTTTGATGCTCTCTCTTATTTCTTGTAATGATATAGGGGCATTTAGCTCTTCCTGTTGTTCTTTAGTTAATAATCAGATTTTTTTTTTGTTTGTCCAGGTATCTTTTTATCTTATCTTGAATTTTTTTTATCCTTGTTCTCCTCTTTATATAACTTTTTGTAATAATTTTCAAATATCTTTTTTATTGAATCTTGGTCTTTGTATACTTGATCCTTATATCTTATCTCTGTAATAAGTTTTTTCCTTTATTTTCCTGATTTTTTGCGATAGCCACCTTCCCAGTTTATTTGCTTCTTCAAAGATTTTTTGTCTTCATCTCCTTAAATTTTTTTCTAAATCGTAGACAATTCCTCTTTTAAATCTTTCTCTAATATTCTGATCTCTAATTCTAATTTTTTATTTGTTGGTGTTTCTTTCAATTCTTTTTCTTTTTCCTGAATTGGTTTTGTTATTTCTCTTACTTTTTTTCTGCAGCTTTCCCCCCCGCTCCTAATTTTATGAACATCCCTCTTATTACAGCTTTACCTGTATCCCATATTAGTTCTTTTTAAATGTTATCTTTTCTGTTTTCAATTTTAAAAAAATTAATTCTTGCTTAACCTTTTTATTAAGTAATTTATTAAGTTATTTAAGTAATTCTCCATTCAGCTTCCAATACCACTCTCTTTTCCTTTCTTTTAGTTCTAACCTTACTGGATTATGATTTGATATTGCTTTAGAAAGAATCTCTACTCCTTTTATAGTTGGTAGTAATGCTTTGGATAGTATAAACATATCTAACCTTGACATGGTTTTATGCCTGTCAGAGAAGAAGGTATATCCTTTTTCCTTTCCCTTTTTATATCTCCATGCATCTTCTAGCACACAGTTATTATCATTTCAAATGCTGTTTTGGGAAGTTTCCCTTGTTGTTTTTTGCTATTATTTTTCTTAGTATCCCAGGATCTATAAATCTTGGGGTCTATCACTCCATTCCAGTTGCCGAGAATAATTGCATTATCTGGTTTTTGACTCCTCTTAATTTCATGCATTTTCTCTATATTTCACATCTAACAGAGTGATTCTTTGTTCGTCTTTTTGCTGAATATTCATTACCACCTTTGATATTTTTTCTAAATCTTGTGTTCTACTTTTGTGTCCTTTACTTCTTTTTTTACTTGTGTAACTTCTCTTATTATCTTTTCTATTTTTTCTCCTATCTTGTCTATCTCTTTCCTTACCTCTTCTTTTATCTCTTCTCAATTGCATTGCAGAGGGCGGGATAGAAATAATAATAATAATAATAATAATCCCTCATTTCTTGTCTCATTTCACGTAATTTTTTTGAATTCTTCCAAAAGATTGCCTATTTGTAATCCTATATCTGTTTGCTTCTTAAACGGTTCTAGAGATGGCCTTCTTTGTGATTACATCATCATCGTAGTTTGTTTATAATTCCTGTAACAGGTCTCCCACTCATTCTATTTTGTCCTTAACTCTTTCTTTTTTTGTTGAAGTCTCCGTTTGTTCCCCCCTTTCTCCTTTCTCTCTTATTATTGTTTTCAATTTCCAATATCCAAACAAAAAGAAAAGAGAAAAAAGAGAAAAGAGAAAGCAATTCTATTATTAAACTAAGTAGTAATTACTTCTATGCAAGTTTGTTTATCCCAATTCAATACTTCTTTTTAAACCATGATTGGTTGTGCCATTTTTTTACACCAAATGATTTGATTCCATACAGCATTATTTCCTTTTATCTTTTTTTCCCTCCTTCCCTGTCCTTTTTTTCTTTTAAAGCCTATTGAACCCACTATGACTGACCTTGTTCAACCCAGGTCAGTCATTAGTAATGGGCTCAGCAGCTCTGCGGCTCCTCCGGGATGTAGTAAGGAGGAATATCCTACCCCACTTCCCTGGAGATTCAGACCAAGCCCCCTACAAGCCCTTTTTAGACCTTCCTTACTGAAAAGGTCTTTTCAACTAGCCTTAACGTGTTTCCTGATAGTAAGTCCTTCACCAACCACAGCCTGTGTGCTGGCAAGAATCACACAGGGTGCTATCGTGGGCCCATCTAGCCCTGGTAGTCCTTTTCTGCTGATTATTTTTAAGAGTTCAAGTTTTTTTTTACAACACTTACTTTCCGTTGAATGAATATTTGTTCATCTAAGAGAGATATCTAGAAAGTAATAAATATAGCTCTTTAGTGATGGTGCTTCCACTCCTTCCTTCCTCCAAAGACTCTGAAAGTTTCTAGTATGGGCCTGCAATTAATCAGGCCACCACTCCTGTTGTCTCTGTGGCTCTGTCCATCCTTCCAAGACTGCTATACAAGGGTCAATGAAAGAAGTGTTGGTTACTCTATAGGCATCTGCCCTCACTACCTCTTAATCCTCGCTGCCACTCCTTGGATCAGTGGAGGAGCTAAGAATGTTATGGGAGCTCCCCCCCACCTCTGTGCTGCTCCACCACTAGGGGCCAGTGGAAGAGGGGCAGGTGGCTTTCCAGGCTGCCACTCACGCTACCTCTAAAGCCGTACTGCTGCTCCTCATGCTGGGCTTCCCTTCAAAGGCTCTGCCTCTGGTTCCTCTTCTGCTGCTGCTGGGAAGGGTGGTTGGTACTGGGCTTGCCTTTAAAGGCTCTGCCTCTGGCTCCTCCTCTGCTGCTGCTGGGAAGGGTGGTTGGTACTGGGCTTGCCTTTGAAGGCTCTGACTCTGGCTCCTCCTATGCTGCTGCTGGAAAGGGCAGTTAGTACTGGGCTTGCTTTTGACAGCTCTGCCTCTGGGTCCTCCTCTGCTGCTGCTCAGGGTTCTAATATTCAAGCACACCTGGAGTGGTGCATCCACACCTGGAAAGATAGGGTGTTTTAAATGAAAACCTGTATTGTAGGGTGCATGCTCTGGATTGCTGACTCAATTTCCACCACATGTGCAGCATGGCATGTATATGGACATTTTAAATCTCCAGCTCCCTTTTTCTGACACACCAGTGTCACTGAATATATACAGCCATTCAAAGGTACGCATCTTTCCAGAAGAAGCGGAAAAAAGCTGCTCTTTTTTGGAGCGGCTTTTCCTAGAGGGCACTTTCCTACCGGCTTTTAGGCATGTGTCATCTAAACACCATGCCTCCAAGTCAGCCTGAAAGCACCTCTTTTTAACCATCTGTACAGCCCCATAGTCCCTGTTTCTTCCACATCACCTTATCAGCCTTCAAATTATTCTAAATCACATGCCTGAGCTAGCATCAGAAGTGTAGAGAAATACCTCCCCCCCAGGTTTTCTCTCACAGTTCATACCAAAAAACTAGCCCAAGTTTGTTCACCCTTTACCATTGTTTTGATCAGCCAACTGGCAAGGCAGTGCTTTCCCTCTCTCCATTTATGTATATTGTTTCTCTTTCTAGCAGTAGCATCAGTCTCTTTAGACAGAATGGAGGAGGGCAGAAAAGATAAGCTACCTTTTAAAAGTTTTTTTTTTAAATTACAACTTGTCTCAGTTTTTAGTGAATCTTATGTTAATGCAGTTTGACACCACTTTAACTGTCATGGCTCAATGCTGTGGAATTCTGGGATTAGTAATTTTTTGTGGCACCAGGGCTCGCTGACAGAGAAGGCCAAATATCTTGCAAAACTACAGATCCCAGAATTCCATAACATTAAGCCATAGCAGCTGAAAAAGTGTCAAACTTTATTAATCCTGCAGTGTAGATGCAGCCAAAGAGACAGGACAAGGCAGCCCTGCAGTCCTCTGCCTCACATTGCTCAGAGTGAGTGCAAACACACCCAGTAGGCAAGCAACTCTGTTGTGTCACATTGAAAAGGGGTGAATTACAGTCTTGGTCATGAAAAGCAAAAAAATGTAACACCATTAAAGCTTTACATTGAAGTAAAAATAACATATTGCTTCCAAGCTCTGCTCTTTAGATGTGCAACCCCCTCTCCCTTGGCAAAGTAAGCTTTGGTAGGGAACAGGATGTTAAAGAAGAGGCAGCTGAAGACCAAGGATGGTGTGAGGGGAGGAGGAGGAAGAGGCGTGCACCTGTTCCTCTTCTTCCCTCCTCACCCCACTTGAAAGGTATCTGTAACTTGAAAGGAGAACTTGTCCTCAGTTCATTCTTCACCAAATCATAGACAGCTCCAAAATTAATCACACAGTGCAGAGGCAGTGTGATTAAAGGTGAAGGGCTGAAGGCAACAAAATAAATAAATAAATAAATAAATAAATAAATGCTGGTTTGGTTTTTTTAAAATCAAATACATTAATTTTATCCCCTCCACCTTTTAAAAAATAAAAATACCTTTCTGTAAAACTGAAAATAAATGATCCCTTTGTAAAAAGGCCCTAAGGTGGTATCCATAGCCTTTGTGCACGCACTCTATCAATCTCTCTTACTCATTAATAGTGTATGAAAAATGCAAATCATCAAGCTACAAAAAGTTATAGCATTGGTTACTGAGGTAACAGATTTGTGTGTATATGGAGAGCACAGCAAAGCAAAGCCCAAACCTTCAATTAATCCTCCAGCATTGTCTCTAGCAAACTATTAGCTTCCGTTTTAGCAATTGCTGTGTAACCAGGGTGCTAGAAAGTTGCTCCAGGCATATGAAATGCCATTTTGGTGTTTTGCCTCCTGTACCCCCCTTTCTTCCCTCTCAATCATGTGTAGTGGCAGTGGGGAAGATAGAGAGGAGAGATAAGAGGAAGCCTACACAGCTTCTAAAATAGAACTCAAAGTGTGACATGAAGGTTTTTTGTCTATATTTTTTTTTAAAGGTAGATTTCCCCTCCACACACCTGACACATCTGATTTGACGACAGATGAAAGGCTGGCTGTTTTGAAAGACAAGAGAGAGGCATAAGGAGACAGTTTTCTATATGCCTCTGTTTTCCAAGTGACTGACCAAACTGGAACCCTCTCTCTGTGTTTATCTGCAAATGATAGAAATTAATTCAACCTTACTCTCCAACAAAATGTGTTCACCAGTCTTTTGAGACTGTTCTGGCCTTCAAAGCCAGAGTTATTCCACACTAGCCCTATATTTCACAATTGGGGATCATGATTTTTTTTAAGCAGGAAATGTTTTATTACCATTTTAATTATGTGTTATGATTAAGTCATTTTTTATAGGTGCAAGGTGAACAGCAGGTAAAAATTATGAGTGGATATTTCTGAAGAGCAAAAATAGAGCTTCAATGAGCTCCTATGTTTTATTGTACTTCACCTAGTCACACACATGTACAAACCATGGCACTTGTTTATTTGCAGCCTTTATTTCTAAGGTTACTATTACAGATGTTGGCTGACCATCCTTTGTTAAGTAGAGAGATCTTGTAGCACCTTTGAGACTAACAGAAAGAAAGAAGTTGGCAGGATGAGCTTTCATAGACTTCAGTCTACTTCCTCAGATGCATTTGAGGAAATAGACTGAGGTCTATCAAAGGTCATGCTGCCAACTTCTTTCATTTACTCTCAAAAGTGCTACAAGATCTCTCTACATACTGATTTCACAGACTACGGGCCTCTGCAGATGGCACAAAGCGCAGTCTTGGAGGCAGGGAAGGGGAGGGGCAGCCACATGGCGGCCGCCTCAACACCTCCCCAAGGACGTCATGAGGGCGCGCATCGTTATGCATGATGCACATCCTGAATATGCCCTCCTGGCACAGCATCTTCACACTCTGCACTGGAAGAGACGCAGAAGAGCCTTGAGTCGACTCTTCCGGTGCCCTTTTTTTTGCTTGAGAAAGGAGTGACATTTTGGTGCTCCTTTCCCATGTGCCAAAAGGGTGGATTGGGCTGAAGAGTGGGGCACCCTCGGCCCTGATCCTCCATTTTTTGGGTCGGCCCAAGGGTGCCCATCTGCAAAGCCCCTAACATGGCTATATCTTTGAATTCTACCATCCTTTGTTAAGCAAAAGAATGGCTAAGAGTATTCCTACTACTGTGACTACTCTACTACTACTACTGGCTGGAATCCTCTAGGCACAGCAGTCATGGTGCTATGAACTGAACCTGGTTCAGCACCCCCCACCCCAATCCCCACTATGGCTGTTGACAGGGGTGTGTTGCCCTGTCACTTGAGAAGCATCTGGCTGCTGTTTTCACCCAATCCTGTGAGTAATCCCCATTGCAACAATCAGAAACAGGGTCCCTGTCACAATCCCCCCTTGCTCTAGAGATCACTTATGAAAGGGATGGGTGGGAACAGCAAACAAATGTTTGCTAAGTGACAGGGGAATTGATCACTCTTGATTGCAGTAACTACTGTCTGGTAAGTGGAATCTGGGGAAATAAAGGAGGTGCTATCCAAGGACCATGAATGTTTAATAGTAACAAGTCCTTAACTCCATGTTATGCATTAGTAACTGTGATACAGGATTTTCCTCTCGCTATTCTGCCACTGGTGCCAAATGTTCTATTAAGTGTTAGCATACTTATAGATGTGTGGCCAATAACCCATCAGCTTCATTAACTGAGGTATACCTGTGCTCAATATTACAATATGCCACAACCAGAGACAGTAGCTCCAGGTGACTGAAGCCAGAAAACACAAACTCACAGAAATTCTGAAAAGGGAGGAAACAACACAACCACTATCAACATTCCCCCACCCCATCCCCAATTACCAGTAAGTCCATAGATCTAGCAACAAGATGGCATCTTCTGGCTAGACATCATGCTATTGTAACTGTGATAATAGGGGGAGATCAAAGTTAAGTGATTGTATATACAAGTTAAAAGGTATTCACCGTTGACAAGGTTGTCACGTTGTGTCTGACCGTAAGGGTCGGTGCTCATCTCTGTTACTAAGCTGA
>CM034710.1:78143746-78159853 GCA_020142125.1 Phrynosoma platyrhinos | reverse complement strand
GGCACAGTACAAGGTGTTGGTCATCACCTTTAAAGTCCTAAATGGCTTAGGTCCAACCTATATTTGGGACTGCCTCCTTCCGTATAACCCACCCCACACACTCAGGTCCTCTGGGAGGAACTTGTTGCAAACTATAAAAACTTGATTGTCTGCAACTGCCCACAGGACCTTTTTGGCTAGCGCTCCCAGATCATGGAACAGCCTTCCCAATGAGATCCGTCACATTACCACCTTAAACATCTTTTAAAAAGCTGTTAAGATGGATCTCTTCCAGCAGGCCTTTCCTCAGTAGACAACCAGCCACCAAAAAAATTGTGTCTGTTACATCCCTGACTTCTGTCACAGCTATTTTAATTTATTTGTTACTTGTTGTTTATTTGTTATTTTAAAGTATGTTTTAAACTATGACTGTTTAATTGTATGGGGGGGCTGTTGGGAGATGGGATTGTATGTTTTAGTGTGTAAGCTGCCCCGGTTGTGTTACACAGAGAGGCAGGAAATGGGTCACACTTGCACACTATGATTTTCTTCTCCATTATACAAAATCTTGAGGATACATCTTTCATTGATTTAATTGTGGTGGGCTAGCAAGCCAGAGGTAGGTGGAGTGTTGGCCTTGGGTAGAATTAGCTGTTTAGAGGCCCAGATCTACTACCTGGTCTGAGAGGATGCCAGAACTCATCAACTAAAAAACTGAAATGCCTTCTCTGCTGTAGAATTCCTTCTGCATAAAATAAATCTTATAGCACTATTGTGTGTAAGTTTTCAAATAGTCTTGAAACTGCAGCAGGCCCAAGCTCATAACAATTATGTATAGAATTTAGGCCAAATTTACAATCCTGTACATATTTACTTGGAAGTTGGGCTGGGTAAGAATTTTGTAAACATATTAACAAAATCTGCACATTTTTTTCATATTCAGATTGGAAAGAACTTGAGTCTTTTTCTTTCTTTCTTTTTCTTTTAGTGATATGCAAGAAATCATGACTGGTGTTCATTAGTACCCATCAAGGTTTTTGAGTTCTTGGTTCTCAGAAATCTGGCTTTTGAATCTTAAAACTTTACTGTACAAGAAAAGAAAAGCAAAACTGGTCAGGAGTGTAATAGCTTTCTCTGTGCTGCCTCACATGCCCTTCTAGCACTTCCATTCTCTTCCTGAAGAAGACAGTTATCAAAGAGTGCCTTTTGCTGAAGAGATTCACTTCCCATTTTTTGAGGGTACACCTTTAGCATCTACAAAGCAGGTGAAATATGATGGTGTCCCTGTTGGCAATAGCTGCACCTATTCAATGTGGCCACTACAAATGATGGAATAAAGTTGTTTATTTCATTCCTGAATAATTAATCAAAATGTAGAAACCATGTATTTCAGACAGAAAGAAGTTGAAGATTTGAAGTTGAAAAATTCAAATCCAGGTGAAAGTGGAACTGATGGATTTTTCAACCTGTACTTAGAACTAACTGCCTCTACAGACGGGTGGCTGTCAGCCGCCCTGAGAAGCCGTGGTTTGGGACCGAGGCTGCCCCACACCTCAGCCCCGATCCACCCTTATGGTGCCTCTGAAAAGGAGCGCTAAAATAGAGCTCCTTTCAGAGGAACCAAAAGGGACGCCAGAAGAGGCACCGGGCGCCTCTTCCACGCTCCTTCCAGCTCAGAGTGGCCAGAAGGACGTCATTGGAGCACCCACCATGAACAACGGCAGGCACTCCGATGACATCCTCAGGTAGGGGTTGGGGCACCCAGCGCCCAGCTGCCCCTCCCCTTCCTGGGATGGAAGACTGTGCTTTTCACCATCTGCATCCCCCCTAAATTTCATTAAATGTATTTGGATTTACTCTAGAGTAAATATGCATAGACTCACTGTGTAAAACAATTCTGCATTTCAGATAACCCGTAAATTCACTGCCTGTAAGAAAATGAATAGTTGCTGAACTGCAGAAGTGCTGGCTCTGGATGTAATCTATTTTTTGTAACTTCTTATAAATAACAAGGACAAACTACTTTGGATTAAATCCATTATGCTACTTTGCATACAAAGTTCTGTATTAGTCAAGTTCAGCTCAATAACTCTTTAATCATGTAACATGTCACTGTTCTCAGGAAACACATTCTACAACAAATTTATATTTTA
Source organism: Phrynosoma platyrhinos (assembly GCA_020142125.1). Taxonomy (NCBI): domain Eukaryota; kingdom Metazoa; phylum Chordata; class Lepidosauria; order Squamata; family Phrynosomatidae; genus Phrynosoma; species Phrynosoma platyrhinos. The sequence continues at coordinate 78,157,721 of CM034710.1, read as the reverse complement.
AAAAGGGAAATATAAGTTATTTTCTCACATAATTAGACTTTATGTTGTGATTAATTTCCCCCACTGATTTTTGGCATGTATAAGGGTTGGTGATTTTAAAGTAGTCAACTAAAAAGCACTTTTAAAATTGCTACCTGATATTCTTAGGAATTATTTAATCATCTGTCATTCTGACAAAACAATTAATAGTTACAAGAAAACAGCACTCTGCCAAACTGTGATACTATTTAAAAATCTGTCCAACTGCATTCTTCCAAACAATCACTATTGACATATTATTATGATCATTTTGGGGGGATGCAGACAGGCAGCCCTGGGTCGCCCTGGGAAGCAGAGGATCGGAGCCGCTGCTACCACATGCAGCAGCTTGATTCTCCAATTTGCTGGGCTGGAAAAGAGCAGCAAAATGCTGCTCCTTTCAGAGCCAGCAAAAGGGCACCCTAACAGCTGCCGCGCAGCTCTTTAGCACCCCTTCCGGCACAGCACGCCAGGATGCTGCATCAGAAGGATGTCTTGACATTGCGTGCCATGCGTAACGGCGTGTGGCATCACAACGTCCTCAGCATGGGGTTGGGGCACCCAGTGCGTGGCTGCCCCTCCCCATCCTTGCCTCCAGGCCAGCCCCTTGGGCTGGTCTGTAGAGGCCCTTAGTCAGCACTCGGAAAACTTCCTTTTTTGGACTACATCCCACTCAGCATGGCCATTGGGCATAATGGCTGGGGATTTTAGTAACTGTAGGCCAAAAGAGTAGAATTTCCATGATATACTCTTAGTTGCAAAATGTTCACAGGACTGGCTGAGAGATGTTCATAAGATGCCAAATTTCAAATAAATGGTGTACCCTCTCTATGAGGGTAATGGAAGATGATTTCTGCAAACTTTATATGGAGCAGAAGCAAACAAAGAAAATCAAAGTGCATATACATTATCCTCTTCTCCACCCCAGTAGATATGAGAACATTGCTAACACCTTAGTAACAATAAAATTTACTCCCCCAGTGAGGCTCAACTCTAACACTTTTCTACATCCAAGATGCCACTGAAGGCTTTCAGAGATGGAAGGTGTAGTGAGAAGAGTTCTTCTGTGTGAGCTACAGTGATGGTACTTTCTCTCTTGCAAATCAGGTCTGTGTGCAAACTACTTGATACTACACAGAAAACAGATTATAAATGAAGCAGGATAGTTAGGAAAATCCAGGGAGACCATGCTAAAAAACGGTGAAGGCCTGATGGGAAAGGGGGATTGCTGCTGTTTTTATTCCAGAGCAGCAGAAGCTCCATCATTTAAAAAGTGCACACTCCTGGGCATGATACACCAGCCAAAGTCTCCTCTATCACCAGATTTAGGGTGCATCCACATTGCTCCCCTTAATCTAGAGTAGTATGCTCTAGAGCTGCCCTGGTTTGACATGATGCTGGCCAAACATGTCCAGATGGGCCTCTGGGTGACACCACATCATCCCCACTGGCCTGCCCCCTTTGATGCTGCTCCAGCCTCACTGGCTAAGAAGCTCCCTGTCAGAGCCTGGCCATCTCTATCACTTCTGCTGAGGTCAGAGTGACCCTCTCCTTGTTGATCACATGACAGGCACACACAGACTTGAATATATAGCATATAATATTAGTTGAAGGGTGACCAGGTGGGCTGCCTGAGTCTCACCCTATTGTTGTTGTTGTTGTTTTGTGCCTTTAGGTCACTTCTGACTTATGGTGATCCTAAGGCAAACCTATCATGGGGTTTTCTTGGCAAGGTTTGTTCAGAGGAGGATTGCTTTCAAACCCTGGTCTCCAGAGTCATAGACCAGTGCTCAAGCCACAACACCACACTGATTCTCAATATAAGATACTTTATTTGAATTGCTGTCAAAGGCTAGTCCTTTACTTGCAGGTGTCCTATGACTGAAAAAATGGCCCAGTGTAAGTCCATCTTAAAAATGAACATCCACCAGAAGAAGAGCAGCCTTCTTTAATGTGGCCATCAGCACTTACCACTGGGATACTAGACTGGCTACACTAAGAGATTATATGGTTATAGTCTTCCTGAGTTTGGCATATCCTCCAATATTTCACAGTTGAAAACTTGGATATGTGTGATCAAGCAACATCAGCACAGATGGCAAAAGCTATAAATGAGGAAGAACATACAAGCTAGGAGAGCTTTTGCTTTTGCCCTTTTACATGGAAGGGCAAAATTTTGCCTCCGCTTTCCCATTTTGAACTAATTGAGTACAAATTATTTTTGCACTTTGAATTCAGTTCACAGCCATTATAGTACACTGAGGACAAAGACAAAAAGTGGAGGGGGGGCGAAAAATTGGGACATTTTAAAAGCAGCTGAAAAAAATGGGATTACAGAAGATTAATTGGGTCTATCCCTGCTAAACTATGACAGTTGGAGGGTGTGATATGGTGAGAAGTACGTATTATATTTCTACCCAAATTACAATAATTATTTCTAAACTTATATCAACAGATACAAATAGAAATATGGACATTGTACATAATTCTCTGCCCCCCTTTTGGTGAACCATTCACTTTTTTCTTGGTAATGAATAAATGGCCATCCTAGCAAATTGTCTGTAGTGAAAGCCAATGACTACTGGCTTTTTGGAAGGGTTAAGGTGCATGTGGAGACTTATTTATAGACACGCTCACTCACAGTCCTGCTCCCTCTTTCCCTTTTACTTGCTAAACTTTCAGTGTCCTCTTTTTTTTTTTTTTTAAATACCTTTATCAGGATGGGATCAGAATGACTTTTTCTTTTCCTGGAACACTAAGCATTTGGTGTTCCACTAAGCATTTTTCAATTTTAGTGTTATAATTAATTTAAATTTAAATTTTAAACTTCCTCAAGGTATATCAGCAAGCTGCTGGTAAAGTCACAGGCTGACAATTTGAAGGACTAAAAAATTAAAATTATTGGCCAGGGGAATGCAGAGGTTCGGTTCTCAAATCTCTTTTATGATCTTATTTCTAAATATGCCAAGCACATAACGTTCCCAATAAAATAACTGTCTTTTTCTTCTCTCGTTTTCCTTTTCTTAAAAAAAAAATCCTGTTTTTAAAGACAGGGTTGGCCTTATGATTAAGAAGACCTTCAGATGATAGGAATCTGAGGACTAGCTGGAAACATCGCTGCCTTGCACTTTCTTTTCTGCACTTTCCTATCACATCCAAAACAGAGTTACATCTCCCCATCTACTTCCCATGAGAAGATGCATAAGCTCTCCTTTTGAGAACAACCTGTGCATTTCCCAGTGGGCGGAGACAAAAGTTCTATTTTTGATGAAGTGGAAATGGGCAAGGACAGGAACACTGTCTGTGCTTCTTGTTCCCTCATTTGTTCTCTCGTTATCTCTAAAGGTCCAAGAAAGCTCATTATAAGGGTTAGAACCTTTACTGTAGTGAAAAGGCTAAAGATATCAGTGCTATACAGATGTATATTTTCCCTAAAAAAGGACCAGGCACAGCAGGAAAAGGATCTCACTAGGGCATAATTGCATCAGTCCAGGTGCCAGGGCTCAGCTAACAAAAATGAAAGTAAGTGCATCTAAACATGTTAAGGATCCTAGTCACTGATGACTAATTATGGCTGACTCTTCACATACATAGCATTAAGGCAGGAGTGAATAAATTGTGGACCATTAGATATTGTTAGATGTACAGCAAAAGGTGAGATATAATGGGAGTTTTAGTACAACATTGGGCAGACCACTTTTCCCAACCCTTTGTTAGAAGGAGGACTTTCTGGTAGAGTACATGGTCCCAGAATACTGCAAAATTTAAAGAGCCATAGTATCAATTAAATTACAAGAGTAAGCAAAGACCTGCATGGGTGTACCATGGCTATATCAAGGCTATGGGAATATGTGTGGAATTGTGATGACCTATTGGCATTGTCATAATCATGGTAGCTATGTATTCCATTTCACAAATGCTGTATTCATTGAAAAGGCTGACAGCCCTCTGTTTGAAGGAAACCTCTGCCTGAAGGTCTTTCCACTTCAACTTTGGTTTGAACATCAAGAATCATAAGAAAGGAGAGCATGAGGTCATGAGTTGCCCATCATTGATGCCTGAAGAGCAAACAGAACTGGCAGACATATGGATCAAGTAGTCACAATCTTCCACACTATGGTGAGATACAATATAGTTTAGGGTTGAGCAACAAATTTGGCTGTACCTCAAATAGCAAAGGTAACGAGGCTAGCCTGGTTTGTATGAGCTCCAGATTGGAACTGAATGGCCCAGTTTGATTCTGGAGTGGTTTACCAATAAAAGAAAGGAAAATATCTTTTTTCAAGCATACTATCATTTCAGTATCATTATCTATCTTTGCTAAACTTTAACTAACTGATGGGCTAGCTGGACAGTGCCAAAGAAAAAGAAAGAAAGGGGGAAAGAAAAAAAGAAGAAAGAAGAAGAAGAAGAAGAAGAAGAAGAAGAAGAAGAAGAAGAAGAAGAAGAAACAGCAACAGCAACATGAAATGAATTGCTAAGATTCAGTAGTAAACTGCACCATTTACAAATTCAAAGCATTTTTTGTTCTTGGGCATGTGGAAAGATGCACGTAATATCTGCTGCAATTGATGCCATTTTTGCTAGGTTTTGCTTGGCATGTGGCTTTATACATCAGTCTTGCTTTGTTTTGTTTTGAGGAAAACCAGAACATTTTATAGTGCTAAGTGCGTGCGCGCACACACACACACACACACACACAACAGAAACTGAATTACCTCACTCAGACTAGTCTCCTCTTTAGGATTTACCATGTCTCCGTTTTGTGTGTGTGTGTGTGTGTGTGGGTGTGGGTGTGTGAAAGGTAAAAAAAAAATCACTTTTTATACCAGTGTAACTCAATGGTATAGGACTGGCCATCTGGATGCCCAACTCTTGATTTGGATTTAGGGTCAGGATTGGTATGGATTGAAATAGACCAACTTGGCCTAGAACCAAATCAACAAATCAGACTGAATCAGTTCAGGAGACCTGTGCACAGTCTTTGTATATTTCTGTTTAAATTATTTCCAGATGTAAATCCAAATAATTTACATCTATAAATATACATTAGCATTTCCAAATTTTGCACAAATTTGTGCCTTCTCTGACATTAAATAGACCCTTTGGTTATGTGTGAGCAGTAAGAAATTTCCAAATGTGAATGTAAATATGCTTCCTGGGTAAGAGTATTGAAACTAGATGCAATGAAAACCTTGACCTGAGACAATGAAGTATAACCAACTGTATTGAGTTCGCACTGGCTGAAGCCTCAGAGAATTGCTGTATTTCTTTGGATCTCCAGACAGCCAGACAAACCTCATGAGGAGGAGGAGGAGGAGGAGGTTTGATGTCTGTGTGCAAGCCAGCTTTAAAGCTTGGGCACCCATTTCTGTCCATTCCTAGCTAACTCTCTGATCAGTAAAACCATGTTTGTATGAGTATTGCACTTCTGTAACATTGGTGCATCAGAAAGCTAGGGGTGAGGGAAGTGGATTGGAGACAGCAAAAGAAAATGCATACTCTTAGCCAGTCCTGCCACTGGGAGCAAGTTGGAGAATGGAATGCTGAGGGAATGGGGTGCCAAGGCTGAAAGCTTTTGTATTGGACAAGCCTTGACAACAGCTACACAAAGTCTCTAAGGCTGTGAGCCCCAGAACTTCCCACATAGCAAGACTGGTGTGTAAAGCCACATGCCAAGCAAATCCTAGCAAAAATGGCATCAATTGCAGCAGATATTAAGTGCATCTTTCTACATGCCCAAGGATGAAAAATGCTTTGAATTTCCCCTTTTGTTCTGGGTTGCCATATTGCCTGGTTAGCTGGGTTTTGCTCAAAGTCTGGACCCATTTACATGGGTTGTCCTCTTATCCATTTCCACAGTCATGTGTTCTAGATGCAGTTCTGGCACACCTTTCACCTTGCCTGCCTGCCTGCCCCATCCCAATACAAGGGCCTTCACAATCTGACATAACCAAAGTATCAATCAATCTCATTTTAAAAGTTGAATAATAAGCAACTTGCTGCCTTTAAACTACCAAACTACCAGCCATGGTGGGCCAGGTTTCCTTGATTGTGGTAAGTCTGCCCTTGCTTCATGGCATCAATTTTTCTGCCTGCAAATCACAGGAGACCACAGGTGTGAGATGAATGAATGTTCTACTTTCAGTACATATAATTTCTTCCTATTTGCAAACACCTCTTGGATTTAGAAACACCATCACTCAGAAGTTTATGCAGCATATTCTTTCTGATTTGTGCATGTGACAATCTGCCAAAGAGATTTCTCTGTGGAGAAAGAGGGAGGTGCTCCATGAAGGCTGTTTTTCTGCTTTATCCAGTTAATACAGGTTTATTTTAAATGCCTGTCAGGAAAACCTCCAGTGAGCTTTGTGCTACTACTTCCTTTCCCATATATTCTCTGATTTATAGCTCATTCTGTTGAAAATTTTGCTTGCCCCTCACCAAGGAAATAAACAGGCAGCTTTCTTAACATCATTTGAAAAAGGTCATTGTTTAATTATATAAAAGATGGACCCAGGGTAATGGCTGCCAGCTCAGTTATCTCAGGGGAATATACAATTTTCTTTTGTTCTCATGACTTATTGCTGTATTCTGATCCTGGACAGAAAAGCCTTATTCCAAATTCAGATGGTTTGACCAAATCCCTTATTAGACCTGATAATCTCATGTTTTTAGGGGCCGATTGCAAAATACGCTCTTTGGTTATTTCATTAGAAAGACAACAATGAACAAGTAAATACCTTGTTTTACTGTCCTGCTGCATTAAGCTCTGGTTAATCCTGAAACATGGCTGTTCTTATGCCTTCCCCTGCTGTTCTTTCTGGCAGCCACGAAGGAACCTGGCTTGGGTTCAGGTTTCTATTTATTAAATCATAATCAGGATGATGATTCCCTTTTGAAAACCTGTTACAAATTAAAAGCAGAATAGATTTCCTTTGCTCTGCTATTAAGCCTCAGCTATTGCAGTATTGACAGAGTGCTGTGAAAAGACCACAGCAGTAAATTAGTCCCCTTTGCTAGTCTGCTTCTCAGGTAAACAAAGCTTGGAAATATACCTTCAGTGTCATTTAAAAGTCATCAGCTACCAGTAATTGGCAATTGCATTTCCTGTAGCAGAAATGCTGAATGAAGTGTAGGTGGTTCCCATGTGGTGTTTTGTATTTGTGGGTTAGCAGACAATGACCAATTCTGCTGGCCAGGCTCCATAAGGAAAGGCCAGACTCCTCTTTCACATCTTTTCTCTTAATTGAATAAACATGTAGAGCAGGGGGAAACAGGATTGTGCTCAGTGGTCTCCTCCCTGTGCTCCATACATTCAATGGGTGGTGTCCTGTTTATGCCCCTGGGAAGCAAACCAGACTCTCAGGACAAAGGCGAAGCATCTCACAGAGATTTTAAAGATTGAGAATCCAGGCTCACCAAGATATCAGCTGAGAAACAGAGGTAATCCAGTCTGGTCCAAATAGTTTACAGTTAAATCCACAGTCCAGGCAGGCAGTTCAAAGGCTAGTCTAAAAGAGTACTCAGAAGTCCAGGCAGAGTTCAAGGCAAACAGGTGAACAGCCATGGAACACAGCACCAGTATAGCTTCGTTCAAGGAAGGTTGTTTGTCAGCCACACTTATCCAGGAGAGGTGCTAGGTTATTTGTAACCCACTTGGCAGTGGCATCATGTAAGTATCTGAACATCCCCTAATATATTTATCAATCCAGATACAGTTTGATGCGACATTGAGGTACCAGCATGAGTAGACATGGTCTGCAATGACATGCATAGCCCTGGACTTAGTTAGTGTGAACAGCACATAGGCTCATCCATGGGGATGAAAGATCTTGCAAGAAAGAGCACCACCATTTTCCTCTGCATTCCTGATGGATATCAATAGCCAAAATATGAGTTCTGCCAGATCAAACAAGACCAGAATCCTCCTTTCGTCTCTTGTGTCTTCCTAAATACCCCTTTCCTACCATCTCATTCCTGGGGAATCCAGATCTTGTGAAGGTGCTGTAAAAGTCCATGAAGCATCATCAATCACAATCAACCATTTCCATTTCCTGATTACCTAAACAAACTCTCCACTTTAGAAACCTTCTCAGATTCCAGATCTATCTGTCTATCTACCTATTATAATGAGTTCACTGACATTATCAAGATAAGTAATACTTATTGAATAAAATTTTTAAAATATTTTGTAGCTTCACTTAAAAACAGAATGGACATTAGTGAAGGTGCCTGAATTACTGCAATACAAAATATTTTAGAATTAGTCTTCAGATCATTTAAGTTGCTGTTGTTCCTAGAAGCAAATTTATGAATAGCAACATCTTTCTTTGTCTGTGTTAGTTTCTACAAGGGAAACATTCTCAGATATGTTAATCTTAAATATTTATATATAGCACTGGAAAAAGGAATGCAGCAAATCTTCAACAATGCTTTTACCACAAGTATAGAATCTTAAATTAGGTGGTGGTGGGGTTTCACCCTGTAGGCAGTACTGAACCAAGTAGATTCATTTATACAGTGTCATGGAAGTGAATAGTTGGGAGAGCTAGATTTATAGACAATAGTAGTAAAAGAAACTATGATTGTAGTCAGCTGAGACCACACATTTTTCTTTCATAAACTATCATAATGTTTGTGTTTGCAGGGCCACCGGATTTTTCTTTACTCTCACACTCACTTTGCTTTTGTTAGAAACCAACATCTTCTCCAGTCTTGACTCCTTTTTTTCTCAAATATAATCAGATGCCATTTTTACTTCTATGGCTTGAAACAGCCTTTTCCAACCTGGGACTCCTCAGATATTTTGAACTACAATTGCCATCAGCCCCATCCAGCATGGTCAATGGCTAGGGGTGATGGAAGATGCTGTTTAGGACTTCGAGAGGCATCACATTGGGAAAAGTTGGCACATGGTTGGCATTAAATAATATTCAGTAGGATTCTCTCCATTTGAGTATAACAGAATCACTGAAATCATAAAGTTTATAGTTAGGGCTTGGATCAAGTGGAGTTCTTTCACTCAGACTCATTCTTGGCACTTACCTTACCTTTCCTCTTTCTCTCCCATACTTATATCCTGTTTTTGTTTTTTGTTTTACTTGAAAAGTACTCAAAGAGCTTTACAAAAGAAACAGAATTAAATAAAATAATAAAAAAACAGCAAGTGGAGAAAAAGATATCTTTAAGCCATCAAATTTTAAATGCAGCAGAATAAACCTTACATATGTTACCCTATAATGCATTGATTTCAATGGGGCCTTCTCCCAGCTCAGCATGTGTAACAGGAGTGGGAAATATGCAGCTCTATACTTTGGCTGTGCTGAGTAGGAATGATGGAACTTGTAGCCCAGCAAGATCTGAAGGGCCACATGATTCCCATCACCTAGGTGTAGGATTACAGAAGTGTTTTAAACCTTTGTGGATAGCTGTTAAGAGGAGGGAGAAGATCCTAGATGGTTCAAATCTTTAGATTAAGTAGGTTTTTTTCCTGTATACCCTATCGTATAACTGCTTTCTTAACCCCATTATACAGGCAGGCTTATAGGGGAGAAGATGGTGCATATGGTAATGAGGTTCCATGCTATCTATGATGCTAAGAAATGAATAACAGTATTGATATCCTGAGAGCCATCCTGAAGCCAGAAACTGATATCCTATGGCAGGGGTATCAACATGATCTTCACCAGGATTTTTGGACTACAATTCCCAAAATGCACCAGCATTTCTTATGCTGGCTGAGGTCACCAGATTGTCTTTCTCTGTCCTTTCCTGCATGATAGTACATTTCATGTTGGATTAACATAGCATAAAGTACTCATAGGACACTGAATATTTTAGTCCATCCCTGTAATCTTATAGGAAACAAGGGAGGAAACCATTTGCCTCTGATACTTCCTAAATATCCTAAATATAGATTTCCACAATAAAAAATGCTAAAAGGAGTCCAAAGCTTGAATGAGGTCACTTTGGACTTCCTAAAGTGAAACAGGCTCCCCATCAAACCTGGTTCCCACTCAAAGCTTTGTTTGTCCATAGGAATTTGAAAAGTCTGAAGGAAGAAGGAAAAAAAAATTTTAAGTTAGCTTTTTGAGAAAATGCACAATGTGTGGGAGCAGAGAAACGGAAGAGTATGAATGAATGACACGTCCACTTTCTAATCCTGGAACACATTTTACAAGAGGTTTTGTGATTGCTTCATCCAATTGAAGCAAGCCAAAAATGACTATGACCCTCCAACTCTCATAAATCCTAACTCAGACTGCCTGAGTGTTTCTCTGTCTCCCCCCTTGCCTGTCTGTCTATCCAACAAAGAGGTATGAAGCATGCATTTTCTTTCCCAAAGCAGATCAGTTGGAGAGCTGCATAAGAGCACATTAGATATAAAAGGTGATTATATCAGTCACCCTTTTCTCTTTCATGCTTGGCATTTTCAGAGAACAATAAACTAAAATACTCTTTTATTTCTTATTTTCCTTCCTCCCTTGTTTTGGGGGGAAGGAGGTCTTTATGCCACCAAACAAAGCTTTGTGTGACATTCAGCTTCAGGTCCAGTAGTTTCAGAAAGACTGACTGAGCTTCATCTCAGGAACCACCTGAAACAGACCAAAGATTGAACCACACTTTCAGCTTTGCCCAAATCTGATGAAGTACTGCTAGTGTGCAAAGCTTCATGCCACATGTAGTCTCAAAGGTTTAGCTTTTCTTTCAAAGGGATACTTTGAGGCCTATACACAACACAATTATAGTGCTATGATTCCACTTTAACTACCATAGCAACATAGGATCCTAGGGTTTGTAGTTTGGTAAGGCTATTTGGTACACAAGAATTGTGTAATATGACAGGGTCCAAGTTCAGATTATTTGTTCATCTTGTTTAGCATTGTGTGCGTTTAGTGGTTTTCAGACCACAAGTCTTTACCAGTTGTACTTGGAGATGCCAGAAACCGAACCTGGGACCTTCTTCATACAATGCACACACTCAGCCACTGAATTCTGGTCCACTCCTTAGCAAAGCGGTCACTGATTTTGTAAACAAAATTAAACAGAACACTAGGGGGAGCAAAGCTATCAGTGTGGCAGGGTTTGCATATGAATTACTTTTCTCTAAGTTGTAGCTAGCATCAACGAGCTAACTCAGCTAAGATTAAATTTCATCTGCAGAACATATAAGTGGTAGCTTTGGTGGTGTTGGGCAGATTGGCTTATATATTTACATTTGATATATACATTTTTTTCTGGCCCAAAGGTTCTAAAGCATTCATCTTACTAACAATAAAGGAGCAAATTTATATTACAGCATGATGTGAGCATTGTTCCCATAGTAACAGCATAGCTAGAAACTAACTTGTGCATGGTAAGAAAACAGCTCTTTCAGAGGGTCAAGGTTGTCTTCCCAGAGAACCTTCCAACCCAGCATGAACCAGAGCCAAACCAGCCTAGCTTTAGCCAGGCTGCATCATAGCAGGATCATGTAAGGATTTAAATGACTGAAGTGGGATTCTTAAGTCACTGCTCACCTGCCTATGCACAGAGTCCTTCTATGTAAGTTCTCTGGTATCCACCTGACTTATTGCCCTGGAAAGAGGCAGTGCAGTTTTTCTGTAGTGATAAGTGAAATGACCTGGGACATGGCTGTAATTATAGAGAAACAGGGATTACATTGCTACCAATCTTAGGGAAGGAAGAGAAAGTAATGTACACTTTCATACCTTTCATATTTCTAGAACCTTACAGATATGGCCATATTATTTGGCAATCAAGGAACTTTCGCGTCTTTAAAATGTCTGCCACTATTAGGCATTGTGGTGGCTACCATGTCTGGCTCCCTTGATTAATGTTGATTTAAATCTCCAGATTTCATGGGTCAGCTCCAGGCAACTGATGGAGGTGCAAATTCTCCACTTTTCATGCAGTCAACTCCAGGCAAGAGACAAGGGCTACTTGCAAACCATCTGCCATGAGCCCTCTGCATATATCCTTCTTTAAAACAAACAAACAAACAAACAAACAAACAAACAAACAAATTCAAACTTCTTGCTGGCCATGTAGTTTGTAAACCTTAATTGATATCAATCAAGTTGCTGCAATGTGCAAAATCTCCAAGCAGTCTCTATATTTACTTAGGGCCTTTGCAGACTGCCAGAAATAGTGCAAATTGAGTCCACTTTAAGGGTTAGGGCTAGTGCTAGGGAATCATGGGAATTGTTTTTCCCTCTGAGACATTGAGCCTTCTCTGTCAGAGAGCTCTGGGCCACAATAAAATACAGTTCCCATGATTCCCTAACCCTAACCCTTAAAATGGACTCAATTTGCACTATTTCTGGCAGTCTGCAAAGGCCTTTGATTAGGTAAATGTCCTCTTTACTCCCTTGTGAAATCACCAGAACCCACCCCATGACATTACTAGATGGCATCCCTAGATCTGAGGTTTGATCCGGGAAATCTCAGGGCCTGGGGTGATTCAGACCTGACACCTCAAAGTGTGACTGAAAAGGGACGCTAAATAGATCTCCATCTAGAAGTAGGAAGTTACTTTTTGGACAACATTTCCAAGACTCCCCCTCCCCATCATAATTGTCGGGAGTCTTCTTGAAGCTGTATCCCAAAAAAGTAACTTTTACGAACTCTGTTTCAACCCACACCAAGAAGATCACAGCCTGTGGAATGGATATCATGTAACACGATAAGCAATCGCAGGGGTATAGGTATAGGTGGCTTCTTTTCAGGATTTCAAAAGTTGAAGTGATGAAACTATGGGTTTAGGGACCACCTCCATTTACAGCATGATGCTCAAAAATATTATTTGCTTACTGTGACTGCACAGTATATAATAGCCAAGGAATACACTGTAATGATTCAGCATACAGGATGCTATTGACAGACAGAAGCAATAACTTCTCCACTTATGGGGAGATTTGAACCACTGAGATAAATAATTATTTGTACTATATGTTGGCAAATGGAGGAGTGTTTGTTTGTTTTTTTTAAAAAAAAGACCAGCCATCTAATGATTAATCTGTAAATGTAAACATTTTTTTAAAAGCTTCTCTTTTGTTTTTTCTTCTTGTAAACACCAGTAAGAAGCTTATAAAAGAGTAGCAATTTCCACTGCTGTGTTATGACAACTGAGTAATAAAAACTGAGTTAATGAGAAGGAAGAGATGCAGAGATCAGCATGTTTAGGGAAACACTAAGGCCTGTAAGAGATGACAAACTCTCAGAGGAAAAAAGCCCCAAGGGTGTACAACAACTGCAATTACCTAATGATGACTGAGCATAAGGTGAATATCTGCCAAGGGAAAATATTGAAACCTAGTCACAAGGGAATGCAAAATGGAATGGAGTCTCCCCAAAGAAAGCACAATCTTTCTCTTCACTTGGATTTGATCCAAATTTAGTAATATCTAGGGTAGATCCATTGATATTGTGTGTGTTATAGTTTGGATCAACTTATAATTTCTAAATTTGCATCTATACCTATCAATAATCACATGCAATTCTTATTCAGATCTCTACCCTTTTTCATTTGTTTACTTTTGGTGTGATGCATCTTTTTTTGGCAAGGTGTAAGTGGTCACCCTATGTGAAGGTAGGCATACTAAGCTAGAAGCAAAGAAGCCCAATAGAATGTGTGTGTGTGTGTGTGTGTGTGTGTTCAATTCTAGGATCTGGTTGGCTCTTCAACAACAGGGAATGGTCTCAATGGGGTCTCATCCTCAACTGGATCTCCTCTTCCTCCTCCTGGTGTTGCATCCCTCTGACCCTAATGCTCATTGTCTCCTAGAGGGAGTCAATGAGATTATATTAAGGTTATAACTCTAATGCCTGACACTTCCTTTGTTTGAAAAAGGCCAAAAAATAGGCAGTAACATTTTATGCATGGGCATTAGGCCTCCAACTGGAGTTGAGAGGAGATAGAATGGAGTAACCATTGCTTTCTGCTTTTGTATTC
>CM034710.1:78130270-78141219 GCA_020142125.1 Phrynosoma platyrhinos | reverse complement strand
ATCAGTTTCATCCAAGACAGCTTGGAGTTGAAGAGCAACTGCCCTCTTCATCACCTTGCTCAGAAAAGCTAACATAGACACTGGCCTATAACTGTTCATGTCCAGGGGGTTCAGGGAAGGTTTTTTTCAGAAGCGGCCTAATTGCTGCTTCCTTTAAACAAGATGGCACAAGACCTTCCCTGAGGGATGCGTTTATGATGTCCCCAAGGAACAACCTCAAGACATCCCCCCCTCGGACGGCCAACCATGATGGGCAAGGATCAAGAAGGCAGGTCGTCTTCCTCACACTACCAAGGAGCTTGTCCACGTTGTCGTACTCACAGATTGAAAATGATCCAGTAAAATTACATCAACGGAGCTGTTGGATACCTTATCTATTGATTGTTATCAAACTGGCGTCCAAGTTGGCTCTTATCTGAGAGATTTTATCTGCAAAGAAGTTGTTGAACTTGTCACAGCAGGCCGTTGTTGGGTTAGGTAATGGGTTCTGCGCAGGCAGAACCTGCATCAGTTCCCTTACCATGATAAACAGTTCTGCTGGATGGGACTCTGCAGATGCAATACGAGCAGAGGAGAAATATTTCTGCGCTGCACGTATTGCCTCTCAGTAGGACCAAAGAGAGTTCCTATGATGAGTCTTGTCAGATAAGAGCTGAGTTTTTCACCAGGTGCGCTCTAGTCATTGTCCAACCCGCTTCAATTTCCTAAGCTCTTCTGTGTACCATGGTTTGTGATTTAAAGCGGGTTGGAAAGGACTCTTGGGAATGATCGTGTCAATAGCCTTGGTACGGTCAGTGTTCCAGCTTCAACAGAATCACTGGTGTTACCAACCATTAAACCCTCTAAGGCAGGGGTAGGCAACCTTTCCCCTTTAAGGGCCGAGGGACTTCAGCTCCCGGAATCCCAGGAGCTATTGGCCAACATGGGACTATTGGCCAACATGGCTGAGGCTTCTGGGAGCTGAAGTCCCTCGGCCCTTAAAGGGGAAAGGTTGCCTACCCCTGCTCTAAGGCTTTCTGGAATCCTGTTGGTTCCATTAGCCTTCAAGGGTGGACCATTCTAATGGGTCCACCACCTCCGGTGGGGGTAGACAGTAGCTCTTAGTTCAGTCTTAACCAGGAAATGATCTGTCCATGACAATGCGGTGGTTTTAGTAACCTCCGCCCACGGATATTCCTGTTCTGTACTAATGACCACATCGAGGGTATGACCTACACAATGAGTAGGCCTGATGACCAATTGGTATAGGACCATGTTTGTCATGGATTCCATGAACTCCCGAGCCACATCTGTAAGATTTGACAAACTAGTCTTGAGTGGAATGTTGAAGTCACCCAAAACTAAAAGTCTGGGTGACTCCAACAGCAACTCTGAGACCAGCTGTGTCAGCTCAGTTAGGGAGTCTGCTAGACAATGGGGTGGTCGGTATACTAGCAGAATCCCCCAACTATCCTTGGTCCTCAGGCGCAGGTACATGCACTCGAAGTGAACTGTGTTCTGGACAGGTATCCTGGTCAAGGTTAGGGTGTTTTCATAAAGAAGAGTCACTCTGCCCCCCCTGCCCACTTACCCTTACCTGCTCACTAACAGAATACCCCGCTGGGAGGGCTTGTGTCCAAGTTATAGAACTATCCTCTCCCAGCCAGGTTTCTGTAAAGTAAGCCAGGTCGGCATCCTCATCCAAAAGGAGATTGTAAATAACATGAGTCTTATTTTTACTGACCTGGCATTGCAGAAGAGCAAGGTTACATTCAGTGGAATGGTTGGTACACTCTCCAATCTCTTCCGGGAAACAGAGTGAACTGAAGGTGGGATAGCTTTCAAGCAGTGTAAGTCAATGTAAGGCATTAGTCAGAAATGATTTGAAGGTACATAACAATAACACAAAGATCAATCTATGATTCAAGATAGATAGATAGATAGATAGTCTCTCAAACTCTATTATTAGATTCTGTTATGGATAATTGGTTAGGATGAAATGCCCTGATGAAAGTATAACATCTTGATGGCTATATGATATAATAGACTAATATAAGATGTTGATGTTGACCTGGCCTGTCTAGTTTAACCACTACCATGATTTGGGAACTCAGATGTTGAGACCCTGATAAAGGTATGTTGGAAAATTTGAGCATTCTCTCTTCCCTTCCTCTTTACTATTTAGTGCATGTGGGATTTAGGTAGCATAGTATTTCCTGCATGTCAAACTCTGCTCTCTTCCCTCATTTGCTCACTACTAGTATTGAATCGACAATAAATACCTTTTGAAACCCAGTAAACAAACCATGTGATTCAGGACACTTCCTTTTGGAAGTTACAGAAAGAGATTAGTCTCTCCCTATCAGTTCAACATCTCTGGCTTAATTCCATTCTATAAATGAAATAGAATTACATCTTTGGATTTTGGGCCTGTACAGACTGGCCAAAAGGGCTGGCCTGGGGATGGAGTTGGGGTGGGGCAACCACATGCCAGCCACTCTGACTGTACCCCAATGCTGCATGCCCCACTACATGGCGCGCAGCATCAGGGCGCTTCCTTGGCGCAGCATTTAGACATGCTGCACCAAAGCAGTGCAGAAGAGCCATGGCAGTGGTAGTAAGGGCAGCTTTTTGCTAGCTCTTTTTGGAGTAACAAAGTGCCAGATCAGGGCCGTAGTGTGCGGTTGCCATGGCCCTGATCCAGCGCTCTCAGGGGTGGCATGGAGCTGCTTCTTAAGGGTCATCTGTATAGCCCCTTTGTTGGCAGTTGCTGCCTTTACAGACTGCCAGAAATAGTGCATATTTAGGCCACTTTAACTGTCCTGGCTCAGTGCTAGGGAATTGTGGAAATTGTATTTTTTTCTGAGACATTGAGCCTTCTCTGTCAGAGAGCTCTGGTGCCACAATAAACTACAGTTCCCATGATTCTCTAGCAATGAGTCAGGGCACCAGCTTACCAGCTCCTCTTGTAAGAATTTCCCAGATTTAATTTATCCTTGTGAATCTGCTTTTAACTTGCTAGTGGAAATGTATGGGAAATCTCCTGGGATCCTGTATTTTTTCTCTAAAGAATGAATAAGATGCATGGGTGGAGTATTCTTGCACTAGGAGAGAGAGAGAAAGGGGAAGGGCTATTCTGTGTCCACATGCATTTTCTGTGCTCAGATTGTAGCCTTTCCAGGTTCTTGTTACTATTGTTTCATTTATACCTCACCTTTCATCATAGGAGTCCAGATTATCTAACTACATTAATAGTACAGTCAAAATGAAACATTATCAACATTACAGATATCTAAAATAATAATGAAAGCAGTATCAACAAAAAGCAACAGAAGGCAAATCAAACACTTCTTTAGTCCCTGAAAGCTTGTACAAATAGCTAAGTTCCTAAGTAGTGCCTGAAAAACAAGAGTCTGGGGAACCAACCACATTTTAATAGAAGGACTTTCCATAACTGGGGTGCCATTTTACATGTGTTGTAGTCCGTGGGCCGTAATAGCACAACACAAGCAAATCCTCCCTGGCTGATATTAAATCCCAGGTTGGTTATCACTTTGACTGTTTAAAATACAAATAAAAACATTCTGAATTTTAATTTAATTCCTGGAAGTGTAATGGGATGAACAGATTAATAGTCTGACAATCCCAAACTAAAAGAGAGGGTTATGTTGAATACCCTAACCTAAAGATAAGTTAACGTTAAAATAACAGGTGGTTTCTAATTAAATGGCTTTGACTGATTTACATAGACTGGATTGATCTACACTATGTCTTTCTAAAAACTGGTGGCGGGTCTCCTCTGCTTCCCCCCCACACACACACACCTTATTTGCCTCCTTATTCTGAATTCAGATCTCTCCTCCAAGCTTTTCCAGGCATCTTCAATAATAATAGCAAGTACATTTCTATACTGCTTATCAGTGCACTTAAGCACACCCTAAGCAGTTTACAATGTGTAAGCAAATTGTCCCCAGCAAGCTGGGTACTCATTTTAGCAACCTCAGAAGGATGCAAGGCTGAGTCAACCTTGAGCCCCTGGCTGGTGTTGAACTCACAACCTTTTGGTTTGTGAGTGAGTGGATGCAGTGCAGGCATTTAACCACTGTGCCATCAGGACTCCTTCAAAAAGTCTTCAAGCATCAAAAAAGGTAACATGCCATTCTCAGGGCACTAGCCAGCAGTCTGATTGGTGGTGATAGAGAGAAAATATTGGCTGTGTTTTCCAGCAAGCTGAAAACTGAGTGTTTAAGATCTCTTGTCTTCACAGAGCCTGGGGTGACCACCTTGTAGCTATATCCAGAGATACATAATGACCAAACCAATAGGTTAAATTTGTGGACCTTTGTTTCTTCCCTTATCCTTAATTTTTTATACCATCATGCCTGAATTTTTGAGAACTCAAAGGCTTGTTTCACTAACATTTTAATGGTGCTAATATAAGATATTGCTCATTTGTGATCCCCCCCCTTACAGTCCAATGGCTGGCTTTTTTTTAAAAAATCTTCAAAGTTGTTTGATATGGATTACCCTACAGTACATATTGGAGAAAATTTTCCTATTTTTGAATTTTATTTGACTGCCAAACAGACTCCCCGAAGAGATGCTGAAGAGGGCCTGTTGCTTGAAACAGTCAAATCTTTTGACAAGAAGCCCTGCCAAATAGGCTGCCAGGAACAGGCCTCTGTTAGTCTGGGAGTGTGAATTGATCTGTTGGTGCTTTTTTATTGCTTGTTTCTAAAAGTTCAAGAGACATATTTGCATGAATAACACATGAGGGAAGAAATAGCAGGTAAGCTGCTTACTGTTGTGATATATTTTCTTTCCAACAGAACTCAATACTGTGGCTTTCATTCAATCAAAAGGCATTAATATAATAAGACATAACCAAGAGACAGACATTATGCAGAATGAGATACGAAATGGACATGATGGTATATTCCTGAGTGTACTATGCAGGAAAGTGGTCATATTGTAAAACAGTTCAGTTTGATAAGAAATGTATCACCTCAGTTACTTTTTCTGCCCAAAGCCTAGAATGATTGTAGCAGTTGATTCCTGGGTTCAGGCCACAATACATGTGATACAAGGAAATCTGTAATTGATCTTCCTCCTCAAAAAGCAGATGTGTGTATATGGCTAATCTAAATGGAGAAGCAATGCAGATACTATTTCTAATTCTAAAGCACAATTTTCTATGCCTGTAGTTATTGAGTGTTGGATTACTACTCTGGAAATCAGGGTCTGATTCCTCACTTGGCCATGGAAACCCATTGGATGACCTTGGGCAAGTCACAAACTCTCAGCCCCAGAAAACGCTGTGATAGGTTCACCTTAGGGTCACCATTAATTAGAAATGACTTGAAGGCACACAGCAGCAGCAGTAGCAACAACAAGGTTTATGGAACAAACAGTAGCGTGGGCATGGTGTAATTGTAGACTGGAAAAACTACTTAGGGAAACCTTCCACTACTTACTCAAGCTACTCACTCAATTGGGAGATAAATCATAGTTCTCCATTCATAATTTTTAGTTTGGTCCTTAGCACTAATAGAATGTGAGGCATTTTGGCACAATTCCTTCCCAGTTCACTGGACTCAACTGAGAAGCCTTGGGCAATGTGGATAGTGTCAACTAGCTCAAAGCAAGCTAGTGTCACCTATTCATTGACCTCCCCTTTCCTCTTTCACTGTCAACAGAACTCCATATGATCCATAAACAGGTCAAGATTAGGCCATTAAAAAGAAGAAAGTTAAAAGGAAAAAATTCCTAGCCTGTACGAAGGAAACAGTACTGCTTAGTTTGGCCAAAGTAACTGAAATAATGGGATTCGATTTAGCACAGATATTTCTCAAGCCCATATTATGTTACATTTCCACCTATGTGCACACATGCAAAGAGAGAAACACATGCTTGAACTTAGCAATGTGAAAGATTTCTATTGGTGCAATATTCCTTCTCTGATGAAAATAAATCAAGGAACTAAGGTTTGTTTTTGGATTTTTCTCCTCAAATTGTACAGCAACAGTACAAGATCCAGTCTGCACAATGACTCACTGGGGACTACTTCAAAGATACAGAAATGGCTTACTAAAAATTTAGTGAAAACATTTATAGTACATTCTGAATAGCTTATCTGAGATATAACACTTCTATCACCTTTATTCTGCCATAATTTATAATCTGAGTTTTGTATTGAGAGGGTTCATGATCCTTTGTCAGTCAAAAAATGATGGAAAAACGATTTCTGAATTTTAAATAATTTCACTCAAAATACATATACTTCTTGAGAAAGCTTGCAGGATAGAATTAAAAAGCATTGTGGCTTCTTGAGAAAGCTTGCAGGATAGAATTAAAAAGCATTTTTTCAAATGCTAGTGACAGTGGCTATTTGTTTTTGACAATTGCTGAAGGCACCTCTTTTATTTCACTAGGAGAAAAACTTAATAGTTCACACCATTGCATGCACTTTCTCTGTAATGAAAAAGGAGTTCATAATTTATAAATATATTTCAAGTGTCAGGACAAATCAGATGTATTCTTAAAACACCCCTTTAAAGGTAGGCAATATAACCCCACTTTATTATTTTTTTCACAACAGTGGGGTTGTAATTCAGAATGTGTTTAAGCTTTACTTTCAGATATGAATATTTTAAATCAAGGTAGATGGTCTTGCAGCCTGGTGAGGCTATATGTATATATTTTTAAAGATTAAAAAAATCAATTCTGCTGTCAGCCTCAAGATCTAATCATGAAGCCATTGCATGGTGAAAACTCTTATTAAACACTAATCTACATCTAGAATGAATAATAAACTTTGACAGCCCATTTTTTGTGATAAAGTACTAAAATGTGGTGTATTGTTGTTGCTCCCCTGGTGAAAGACTCTACCATTTGGCTTAGGTCTATGTTGGGCAACAAATGTAAACCAAACCAGTGCAACTGCATGTTTATGATACTGGGAAAGCTAATCTTCTTTCTTACATTTGGACACAATCTCCACAGAAGTGCTCCCCAGTTAAAGTGGATAGGATTTATGCAAGAGTATGGGGATTATCCCACTCATTTTAAAGTGACTTATCCCCGATGGGATAAAGTCATGTTCAGTTTTAATACTGGATATTATCACATTCAAATGTGGCCAGGTGACTGCAGCCCATATGCAGCCTAGGTCCCAGCCGCGCTTATCCAGCCGTTTTTCAAAAATGGGAGCTTGCCAGTTTTGAAAAGCGACCAGATAAGCATGGCTGGGACCCAGGCTGCCTAAGGGTTGCAGTTGCCTGGCCATGTTTGAATGTGATAATATCCGCTATTAAAACTAAATCTTAGGGGTTTCTTGTCGAAATTTATTTGGATGAGGTCCACCCTTGCCTTTCTCTGAGACTAAAGGTGTGTGATTTGCTGAAGGTCACCCAAGTGGATTTCCATGGCTGAACAAGAATTTGAACTCTAGTCTTTGGAGTCCTAGTCCAACACTCAGATTACTACACTATTACAGTGCCAATATTGAGTTGGACAATTTCTTTTTAAAAGCATATTGGTGTCCAATATACCTGAAACATCCTTCTTTTTTTGGTTTTTTGGTTTTGTTTTGCTGAGCAAAGTGATGTTTTAGTTCCAAAGAGATTTTAGATATTGAAGTTTTCCATTGGTTGATTTGCATAGAAAAATCTAATTTTTTTTATTCCACTCAATTTTAAACTAAGTAACATCAAATGTAAGTAACATCAAATATATAAATAACATCAAATATATAAATAACATCAAACTTAGTATTTTGCAACAACCTTTTCTTGTTTTCACTTTTTCTGAAGATAAAATGAACACTTCCAACAACACAGTAGAAATGTTCAAGGCATTTAGAGTTGATGGGTCCTAATGGGAGGGATGAATCAAGAATCACCAAAAAACTACTACTTGTTCCTTTTGAGAAAATGCGCCCCTATAGAACAAGCATATTCACCAGCTCCCAGGCCTGGATACTGCCTACCCATCTTGCTGGGATTAAATTTTAGTTTATTACAGTATCCAGGCAGTGGGTTAAAATAGCTCTAGATTTCCAATTGAGATGCTACAGAAAAACAGAATAGTGTGCCATCAACATATTTATGGTACTTTATTCTAAATCCAATGACCACCTTAAATGCCACTGGGGAGATGATGGCACCCAAAGGGAGCCCATAGCATAGCTACATTTTGGAGCTCTTCCTGCAATTTAGGAAGGAACCATGGTAAAGCATTGCTTTAACTTTCAACCCAGAGAGATATTACAAAAGACTAGTATGGCCAAGGTATTAGAAGCTGCTGAAATCAAACACAGTGACTAGAGTCACAGTTTGTCTCTCTTTGTCTCCTTATAGTTATCAATTCAGCAACCAAGACTGATTCTGTTCCCAAACTGGGTGGGACTGAAATTTCCAGACTGAAATGCATCAAAACAATGTATAGGTTAAAGATAGATTAGATCAAACCCACTTAATTTGCCCACCTTGACTTCAGTCATGCAAACTAGATTGGCTCTGTGACTTCCAGCAACCCTAGCCAACATAACCAGTGGTGAGGAATGCCAAGAGTTGCATTTGAATGGCTACACAAATCCCATGGTTGCTATACGTCTCCTGTTGTGTTCCCTCCCCTCTTGCATCACCCCATAGCTGTGATCTTCTTATAGGCATATCCCCATTTTCATCTCCTTCTCTTCTACTAATTTTGTCTTTTTACAATGTCATAATAGGTCTTCAAAATAACCCACTGGAGGATGATCAAATTCACCCCCCTACCACTAGAATTTAGAATTCAAAGACATTGCCATATTAGTCTGGGAAATCTCAGAAGTAGACTGAAGTCTACAAAAGCTCATGTTACCAGCTTCTTTCTTTCAGTTTCAGTTCTTTCTTTCAAAGGTCCCTTTGTACCAGAATGTAGGGTTCATTCTTACAAGCCTCAGACAAGGAAATAAATCTGGAAATGCATAAAGACTAAATAAATACTGAATGGTTTTCCATGTCAGTTAGTCTAGAGCTCTAGGTTCTTCCAATACCACAGTATGTCAGCATCCTCAGCCTTTTGTTGTTATCTACCTTTGATTCAAACTCTACTCATGGCAGCCCTATGGATGAGACATCTCCAAGATGCCCTGTCCTCCACTATTTGCTTAATTTCTGCAACTCCATAACTGTGACCTCATTAATAGAATCCATCCATCTAGCATGTGGCCTTCCTCTCTTCCTACTTCTCTCGACCATCCCCAGCATTATTGTCTTTTCTAAAGAGTCCTCTCTTCTCATGATGTCTCCGAAGTATGACAGTCTCAGTTTGGTCATCTTGGCTTCCAGGGAGGTTTTCAGTTTGATCTGCTCTAATTTTTTTTATTATATTATATTATATTTTTTTGTATCGCACCTTTTGCCTTTAGGCAATCAAGGCGAACCACAAAAGTTACATATAAAACAAATCCATAGCAACAACAATAACATAAAAACAATTTACCCCCCCCCTTAAAATTACATATAATAATACACATGTTTAAAATAACTGGCGAATTCACACCAGTGATATAAAATGAATACCCTAAAACATTAATACTATAACTTCAAACATAGAATATAAAAACATAAACATAGAAACATAAAAAGAGGGAGAAGCATCCATTAAATGCAGTCTGCCATATTTTGTACCAGTTGTAGTTTCCAAACGAGGTATAGGGGTAGCCCCATGTAGAGTGCATTGCAGAAATCAAGTTGTGAGGCTACCAGTGCATGCACTACAGTTTCTAGGTCCTTTGTCTCCAGGTAAGGACGCAGTTGGCATATCTGCCGAAGCTGGTAACAGGTGCTCCTGACTGTCATGTTCACCTGAGCAGTCATGTGAAGCGACGAGTCTAGGAGCACCCCCAAACTGCGAACGCAGTCCTTAGCGGAAAGCGTGACCCCGCCCAGGACTGGAGGTTGCAACCCAAAACCAGGTTTAAGGGCCCCTATTCTAAGTGCCTCCATTTTCTCTGGATTCAGCTTGAGTCAATTTTTCCTCATCCAGTCCATTACCACTACAGGACAGTGACTGAGGGGAGAGATACCATCTGTCGTCATGGCTGATGACCGAGACATGGAGAAATATATTTGGGCATCATCAGCGTACTGATAACACCCCACCCCATGTCTCCAGATGATTTCTTCCAGCAGCTTCATATAAATATTGAAGAGCATCGGGGACAGGATGATGCCCTGAGGGACACCACAATTAAGATCTATTTTTGACAAGCAATTGTCTCCGAGCATCACCCTCTGGAATCTACCTGGGAGGAAGGAATAGAACCACTGAAGTACAGAGCCTCCAATCCCCAACTCTTCCAGGCGTTCCAAGAGGATGCCATAATCTATCATGTCAAAAGCCACTGAGAGATCCAAAAGCACCTACTGGGTCACACTTCCCCTGTCAATGTTTTGGCAAAGGTCATCTACCAGAGCAACCAAGGCAGTCTTCACCCCAAATCCTGGTCTGAAGCCAGTTTGAAATGGATCTAGAAAATTGGTTTCATCAAAGATCACTTGGAGTTGAGAAGCAACGGCCCGCTCGATCATCTTGCTCAAAAATGGAAGATGGGAAACTGGTTTATAATTTTTGAAATCCAGGGGGTCCAGGGAAGGCTTCTTTAGGAGCGGTCTCACAACCTCTTCCTTTTAACAAGATGGCATAACTTCTTCTCTAAGGGATGCATTGATGGTCTCCTTGAGAAAGGCAATCAATGCATTGCCCCCCTGGATGACCAACCATGATGGGCAAGGGTCAAGAGGGCATGTCATCTTCCTCACTTTTCCAAGGATCTTGTCCATGTCATCAATACTCACCAGCTCAAACTGATCCAGTCTAATCTCAGAAATGGGTTTACTGGACACCTCATCAGTCGACTCTGCTATAAACTCATTGTCCAAGTCGGCTTTTATCTGAGAGATTTTATCTGCAAAGTAGTTATT
>CM034710.1:78117540-78128782 GCA_020142125.1 Phrynosoma platyrhinos | reverse complement strand
CTACTGTTTTTTATTCTTCTTTGCTTCAGACTTTCACCTCCCAACCTCCAATGATCAGCTTGGCATCCTGTGTTGGTGTGCTGTCAATTTCCTCATGTACTCCTTCATAGAATCTATCAATTTCTTCCTATTCTGACTTTGTGTTTGGTGCATATACTTGGATTATGGTGAAATTCATAGTTTTACCATGGAACCTTACTAAAATGATTTGGTCTGATTTTGCATTGTATCTGCTGACTGCTTTTGCCACATCTTTTCTTAGTATGAAAGCCACCCCATTTCTTCTTGTCTTTTCATTCCCTGAGTCGAGCACTGTGTAGTTGTCTGATTCAAAGTGGCCCATTCGTGTCCATTTTAACTCACTCACTCCCAGGACTGCTATGTTCATGCACTGCATTTCCATTTTTACTATGTCACCCTGGCTCATGCTCCTGACATTCCACATCCCTATCTTATGGGTAATGCTGCTTTCCGGTGCTATTTGCCTTTCTAAGGCTACCTGCTATTTATCTTGGCATCTTTCTTGTTCCCTTGGCTAATCTTGCAAATGTGATATCTCTTCATCTTCCCCTCCTTCCCTTTCTGTTAATGCTCTGATCCTGCCTGTGTCTCACTTGGGGTGTCTCACTGAAGGGTTTACTAGGTGATGGGGTTACACAAGGAGAGCCACCTACTCCACCCAGTGCTCAGTGCCAACCAATGTTAGCTATGGTGTCACAAGACACTCCTGTCAGTGACACCCACCACTACTGCTACTGCCCAGTAGCTGTTTGTCTCCCTATATTATTTCTCCTGTCATTGTTTGTTTGCTTTCCTACCAATTCCCTTTATGCCTCCCTGTGTTTCCCTCCTTCCCTTCCCTTGTGTCCTTCTTCCTTTAGTCCATCCCCATCCCCATCTCTTCCCTCCTTTTGTTCGTTTACTTCTTTCTCTGTGGTTGGGGAAGGGCAGAGATGGCTGGTCACCTTCTTCCTTCCTCAACTTGCCTCTCTGGTGTCCCCTTTGTCCTCAGCTGAGGGGGTGGAGTCTGGGTTCAGATGGTGCCTTTCCCAGTCCCCTTGCTTCTCTGGTGTCCCCTTTGTCCTTCTGTTCAGCTGAGGGGGTGGAGTCTGATTCAGATGGTAACCCCAGCCTAGGTTATTTATCTTATTTACTCGATATTGTTCTGCCCATAACTACAAAGATGATGGAATGGAGGGAACCTTGCAAAAGATGAGGAATGAGAATAACCATGTAAATGTCTTGTTTCCCAAGTTTAGGATAATGGTGGGATTTAAACAAATTGCTGAGTCATGTCTGTAACTCTATAGCCATTGTTTGGTTGTAGACCATGACTAGTATTGAAATAAAGTGGACCTCAAAACAACAACAACAACAACAACAACAAAAAAACAAAACCCTCTCTACCTTTGATTTAAATAGTCAACATGCATTTCCTACTTGCTGTTAGGCCCTTCCTCTGCATTCACCTCACTGGCAATTTTCATAGAATGTTCTTCTTGAATTAGTTGTTGAATATGTGTCCCAGAAACAGTTCATGTTCCCTCTTCTTCTCTTTGCTATGACATTCCATTCTTATTTATGCTCTGGTTTACAGACATAGTATCTTCCACAAGCTGTAGATGAGATGGTTCATCTTGTTTCAGAACTACACTGTACCATCTTTGGCTGGTTGTGTCTCCTCTGTGCCTACACATGTCAGCCTGGATAAACAACATGAAGATATTGAACAAAAGGTTAATCTAAGTTCATTCTATTGAACTATGTATCATCTTTGACTGATGAAAAACCTGCTGATTATGACCAATATGTATACAGTCATCCCTCCGTATCCAAGGATTCATTATCCACAGGTTCATCTATCCACAGCTTGAAAATAGCTCTAGAAATCCAAAAAGCAAGCCTAGATTTTGCCATTTAAATAAGGGACACTATTTTATTATGCCATTGCATTTAATGGGATTTGAGTATCCATGGATTTTGGTATCCACAGGGGGGACCTGGAACTGTTAGTATACCCTACACCCCTCTCATCAAATGTAGGGTTTCAGATTTGATATCTAGTGTCAGGCTAGAGGTTACGATGACCTTTGGAACACAAGGAAGTTACACGTGTGAGAAGGTATGCTAGAAGAAATTGAGGAGACCTAGATAGTACTAAAATAAAAATTAAATGGATTTTCTGCTCACTCCATCCCTCCACCAGTCTTCTGTATTTCTTCTTGCAATGAAGACAAAGGGAGTCACATCACAAAAAGTGGTTAAAGAACATCTTTTATCTCACCTCATGCTGTGTTCCTAGTTATTCTTCCTGTACAACTCCTGTCCACTCTTCCTGTTTAACTTCAGAAGATAAAACAGTGATTGGATCTTGGACAACCCTGATCCAATCACTATTTTGTCACTCTGAAGTTAAAGCCAACATCTGGTTCAGCCCCTTTTGTCAATTTCTTGACAAACCCATCAAAGCCCTTTGTTGCACCATGTGGCAGCATCAAGCACCCCTTGAGAGTATGAAATCAGATATAAATATCTGCTCCACACAGGGCCATTATGCACACAGTTGGTTCCCAAATCGGGTCTCTGTTAAACAGACCAGAGTTCCTCTCTGTATAGCCCTCAGACACTGTCTGAGCCACACTCCATTTTCTATGAACCTATATTCAGGACTGGTAATTATCACCCCCTCTAATTCCTCACTTCTCACTCTCCAGCCTTCCACTCCTTCCTTTCTGTTAGCCTTGTATAGTTCTTAAGGTTGCAATGGTTTTGTGTGTTTCTATGCCCCTTTGCCCTTTTCTAAATAAAACCTTTATATACACTGAAACAAGAGTCTTTCTGCAGTTCCAATCCACTGTCTGGAGTGAAGGATAAATATAATTTCCACAATGGAGACAATCCAGCAGAGATTTGAAATCAGAAAATTTCTGTATGCCTAAATCAGTGTTGGAAAAGTGGCTGATAGGTCAATAAAATATGAATTAAAACATTTTTGAATATCTTGTAGATATTTATTGATCATTTCTATAGATGAGACTGAACTGGTTTATTTCCTTTTTTAGTTTTCTTTTAATTTATTTTCATGTGGATTATTATATTTGATGCAAGTTGAAAACCATTAGTACTGTATGAATAATGGGGGAGGAGAAATCAGGAAAGACTGAAGCTAAAATATTTTTCTATTGTTTACATCATGTTTTAGAGAGTTTCCTGGCCATAATGCTGCCTCACATTTAGCTCTAACTAATAATAATTAGAAATAGTTGGGGATTTAATATAATTTCTAATTAGCACTGCAACTAATTGTGTGATAAGCAATGGTTTGAAATCCTATTAATGAAAGACATCTCTTTTCCTCCTAGCACTTTTCATTCTTCTAGATATCTGTATGCTGATATATAAAATTAAAGAATTAAAACATCGTAACAAACCATCTTAATCTCTTTCTTTCTCTCCCCATGCCAAATGGCTTTAAGGAGATGAACAGACTGAAGATACCACAAGGAAAAACAAGCTTTTCTCTTGTGAAATAAGAAATGTTTATTTCTCATCAATCATGGAATAAGTAAAGATTTTGTTAGGAGTCTTATTTGTGAGACCTGTTATCAGAATTACTCAAGAGAATTTAGACTGTGGATTAAATTAATGAAGTGGTAATGAAAGAGGGAGAATTACTTGTGACTTTTTCAACCAAGTAAAGTTCTAGGACATTTCTTTCCCCCACAGATCATTGGGAGATGCTTATCTAAAATGGATTTATATGTAAACAGCCCATGATGACATTCACCATAATGAAAAAGCATTATAACCTCTAGTACAGAGCAATTATGGATTCTAGGACTGAATTGCACGTGTAGGTACAAGAATGTAAAGAGTAGACACTAGACACATATATGCCTATAGCATAGTTTGAGCCCTTTCACACTGCACAATTATAGCACTATAATTCCACTTAAACTGACATGATTCCATCTTATGGAATTGTGGAACTGGCAGTTTAGGGAGAAGCATTTAAAATTCTCAGCCAGAGACCTCCAGTGCTTCATCAAACTAAATCCCAGGATTCTACAGAATGCAGCTAGGGCAGTTAAAGTGGGATCATCATGGTTGATATTAGTCTCAAAGGTGCTACAAACTCTCTCTATATATTAATTCTACAGAAACTAACACAGCTATATCTTTAAATTCTACCACTATGGAAACCAACACATTTAGCTGAATGAAGTGGAAAATCCATCAACCTCTTGAAGAAACTTGCCAGATACAGACAGATATCTTCTTTTCAACAAGTGCAAACAATGGGATGTTGTTCCTGGGGACCTATGAGTGGGGAGCCCTTTGCAAAACTTGTAGAGCTCATGGGTTCTACTCATGCTGACTGGTTCTGCAGTAGCCAACATTCCTTTTCAGTTTTCTTCAGTTAAACCCCTGCACTCTTGTCTGTTCCTGGCTTCCACTCCACCATAAACATCTGAAGAAGTAGGCTAAAGTCTATGAAAGCTAATGCTACAAACATCTTTTTTCCCCCAGTTAGTCTCAAAGATGTTACAAAATCTCTCTATATATCTATGCTCATATGTGAGGCTTCTAGAAGCAAAAAAAGGGAGAGAAAGGAGACTGCCATAACTCACTGGAAAATAGTACTAGATGCCTCAATATTTGACATATTGTTTTGATTGTTGCCTATGTTGTGGTTGTCAGTTTGAAAAGAGAATATCTTTGCATCTGTGATAGCCACAACTCATCACACTAGGTGCCTCAAAATCTGAGTGTTTGTGGTTGTCATCTAAGGGCCTCTGCAGACCGGCCCAAAGAACCGGCCTGGAGGTAGAGATGGGGCGGGGAAGCCGCACACCAGCTGCCCCAAACCCATGCTGCTGCCGTCCCAACGCCGCGTGCCATTACGCATGGTGTTCACATCAGGACACCCTTCCGGCACAGTGTTCAAACACTCTGTGCCAGAAAGGGTGCTGAAGAGCCGCGCACTGGCTCTTAGGGTGGCCTTTTGCCACCCCTGAAAGGGACAGCAAAAGGGAAGATCAGGGCCACGCCATATGGTTGCTGTGGCCCCGTTCTATGGCTAGCAGGGGTAGCCCAGAGATGCCCGTCTGCATAGCCCCTAAATTCCAGTGGCCAGTATTAAGTCAAAGATCTCACTAGAGCTTACTAGAATTAAACAGGGCAGTCTACCACTAGACATCACTATAGATGCTTAAAAATCCTCAAATTGTAGTAACTGGTTTCAAGCCTTTTAGATTCCAAAGGGTGGACTTCCTATAATCAAAAAGGAGAGGCTGCCAGAATTCATTGGGGACTTTTAAGGGACAGAAACTGAAGTGCCATTGGTATGATTTTTGAGGCAGAAAAAAAGTGGGAAAGCAGGAGGTGGTTAGAGTACTGGTAATAAGACTTCTGAAGTTTTTTTAAAAGCAGGTTTTGAAAATGGAATAGAGCACTCTGAGGTCCTACTATCAAGATTCCTTTGGGAGTATTAGTTATGAATCCAGTAACATTAGTTATGAATAACAGTACCTAAAAATTACCTCTGTTTATGCTTCAGTTAGTGTTAAGTATTAAATTTTTCATATGATCTTCTAAATAATTTGTAGCAAAATTAGGCATCTTATCAAAACAGACATTTAAATTAAGTTCTGAATATCTCTAATTTCACTAAAATGGGAATGCTGCTACATTCTGTTGGTCTGAAATTATCTGTTCACTATCTAGTATTTGTATAGAGTATATGGATTTATATAAAGCTAGCACACTTTCACATAGAAATAAATACAAAGCAGAGGCAGCTCTGTGGGAATTCATTCCTTTGCCTTTTCTACTAGGTTGTTCAATATGAGAAAAATAACAGTACCTAAAAATTATGAAAGCCCTTGCAAACAATTTGACTAGAGAATCCTCTTTCCACCAACTGCCACCCCCCCCCTTTGATTTTGTTCTAATCAAACCCACTTGAATCAAACTGTGAGTGGGAAACTGAATTTACTTGCAAATGGATGGGGCTAACAATCTTTACCCATTAAAATGCTTTTAATCAAGATTCAACATCCTTTTCAAAAGGGAAAATCACTACAAAAGAACCCGAAGTAGAGACTCTGAAATATTAAAATGTATATCAAAAGATACTTGCATTCAAAAGGGTACTGTCCATGTTGGTTTTTAAACTGTGAATTATTATATAATATTGGGACAGGAAAAGTAGGAAAGAAAAGTCGAATATAATGGTAACCTGAACTAAAAACAGAAGATTCACAGTTTTTCTGTATTCCTGCAATACTTTTCTTCCAGAATGCTTTCAGTTACATATTTATTCTCGATTCATGAATTTCAATGCATATATCACACCCATTCCAAAAACATAAGCCACTTTCTTTAACTGCTATATTTGGGGGTGGGGACATGGAGGCTGTATACTTAACTCAGGCTGCATCCGCAGTGCTAAAATAATCTAGTTTGACACCACTTTAATTGCCATAGCTCAATGCCATGGAGTTCTAGGAAGTCTGAGGCTCTGGTGCCACAACAAACTACAGTTCCCAAAATTCTATAGCATTGAGCCATGGTAATTAGTGGTGTCAATCTGGATTATTTTGGCAGTGAGGACTCAGTAGCGTCTCCTGGCCCAAACCCATGAAACCTGATGGAACCATCATTCATCCATGCATCAATCACTGGCAGAGTGGACCTCTTCCTTCCAATGCAGCTGATGCCCTATAAAGAAGGTAGTGGTAGTTAGTTACAATCATGCAATAGTGTCACAATCATGACTAAGGGCCTCTGCAGATGAGCGGCTCTGGGCTGTGGTCCCAATCCTCCCTTTTGCCGCCCCCAAAAGAGCGGCAAAATGCTGCTTCTTTTAGGGGTGGCAAAAGGCCACCCTAAGAGCCGGCACACTGGAAGGGCATCAGGACAGTGTCACTGTGGGGTTGGGGTGGCCAGCATGTGGTTGCCCCACTCCAAATCTTCCTCTAGATTGGCCCTTTGGGCCGGTCTGCAGAGGTCCTACATGGCAATCATGATTACAGGATAGGGCCTAAGCAGATGGCTTATTAAGCCGTCCTCGGTGCAGGGAAGGGGAGGGGCAGCTGCACACTTAGTGCCCCATCCCCCTCCTGAGGTTGTCCTCGGAGCCGCTGGCCCTCCGCACGGCTGGCACTCCGAGGAGGACCTCCCGCCGCAGTGTCAGGACATGCTGCAGTGGAAGGGTTGCCGAAAGTGCTACTCTTTTAGAGGTGCAAAAGGAAGGATCGGGGCTGCGGTGTGGGGTTGCTACCACCCTGATCCACCTCTAGCAGGAGTGGCCCAGGGCCGCCCGTCTACATAGGCCCTTAGTTAAGTTTAACACCAGCCATCCCAACCCCACCCCAATGCCATCCTGATGCCACGTGGCTGTACACACAGTGTGCTGCATCAGGACACTCTCCTGGCACAGTGTTTAAACATGCTGTGCTGAAAGGACGCTGGAGAGCCGTGGTGCCGGCTCTTAGGGTGGCCTTTTGCCACCCCTAAAAGGAGCAACATTTTGCCGTTCTTTTCAGGGTGGCAAAAGGAAGGATCAGGGCTGTGGCGTGGGGTTGCCGTGGCCCCAATCCACTACTTCCTGCGGTGGCTCTGTGCCACTCTAAATGGCTGGTCTGCATCGGCCCTTTATACAACAGAATCCAAATCCACAATTCGTGTATGCATGGATCCATTTTCGCAGATTTCAAATCTATGTCCAGTGCCTATCTGCAGGCGGGGAACAGAGGGGGACATAATGGGTGTGTGCCCACACTTGCTCACAGGCATGCACCACCATTCAAGCCAAGGGCTTGAATATTGGCAAGTTTCCATTTTGGGGTGTGTGTGTGTTCTGGAACAGATCCCCCATGAAAACAGAGGGTCAACTGTATTCTTAACATTATTGCTTGATGAAGAAGCCAGAGAATCTTCTTTTTTAAAATATTTATTGGGTTTTATATAACTTAAAACAAGGCAACACAAAACACAAATTATACAAATAATGCATAACAAAAATAATTTCCTTTCAATGATAATAATAATAATAAAATTTATTTATACCCCGCCCCTCTGAGAACAATTGGAGCGGCTAACAAAATTAAAATACAAAATACAATCCACCCCCATACCCTCCCCCTTAAAAAGGTATTAATGCTAACAATCTAAATCAGAATGTAGTGCAATTAATTAAAAGTTGTCTTCCAAGTACTGTGATCTTTTACTATATGTTTTTGCGACTGTAATATGTAATTATGTATATCCAATAACATGTATAATCTGTTTTTCCACATTTCCCTCTAATACATATAAATTAACTATGTATATATTACCTTCTCTACTTCCAAGTATTTATTCAGTAGGAGGAAAGGAAAAAAATAGTAATTTATTTTGTACAGCCTTTGTTCTATCTGTTTGTTTGTTTTTATAATCCTATCTTTACTATATTCTTCCATTTTGCTTTGCATTGTTGTAATGTTTTTCCACTTGCTAGCATGGAAAGATTATCCATTATTGCTAACTTGTAGATTTTTATTTTCCATTCCTTAATAGTTGGTCCTTTTCCACTTTTCCAATACCTTGCATAGACCATATGAGCCACCATTATCATATAGATAAGTTTACTATTTTCTTCCTGGCTTAAATTCATATTTGCAGTCTCAGTTATATTTAATAGAAATAGTTCCAGAGTTAGAGGTATATTTTTTTGCATACTTTTTCAATTCTCTTATGAATATTCTTCCAATTTTTTTTTAACTGTCTTACACTGCCACCACATGTGGTATAGTGTTCCTATCTATTTTTTTTGCACTTCCAACAAAACTTCTCATTTGTTTTCTTGAAACTTGCTAGTTTAAAAGGTGATATATACCACCTAATTTTTTAAAAAATAATTTTCTTTTAGGTTGTTACATTTCAAGAATGTATGAGTATCCCGCCAAGATTTCTCCCAATGTGCTAAAGGGATTGTTCTTCTAATGTTTTGCATCCACTTTATCATATTATTCTTTATAGTTTCATCTTTCATTTCTGTCTCTAACAAAACTTTATATATAGAGACCATATGTTTTTCTCCTTCCTTTAGTATATTATCCAATACTTTGGGTTCATCTTCTATGCCATATTTATCCATATCTTTTTTTGAAATCTTCTATAATTTGTCTATATGTAAATCAATGGTTTCTACTCCTCTTTGCAATTCCTCTCTTGGTTTAATTTCCAGTCCAATTTTAGTTTTAGTCAAGAGATCTTCATATTTGAGCCAACAATCTCTTCTCAGATTTTGTTTTTTGTGAAGAGCCTCCTGTGCTGAAAACCATCTTGGTAGTTTATTATAAAAGTGTCTCTTATATAAATTCCAAACCTTAATTAGTGGTTTTTGGATAAAGTGTTCATTGAATTCTCTTTTTCTTTGAACCCTTCATAACACAATATGCATGCCATCCCTCGGTTAAATTATAGCTTTCCAATTCAAGGAGCCTTGTATTTTCCAAAAGAAGCCAATCCTTAATCCACCCCAATGCACAGACCTTGAAGTAAAGTTCTAAATTGGGTAAATCTAGTCCCCCTTTTTCTTTGTAGTCTTGCATTGCTTTATTTTTAATTCTTGCTCTCTTTCCTTGCCATATAAAGTCTGCAATATCTTTTTCCCAAATAATAAATGGTTTCTTATTCATCCGTATGGGTAGAGTTTGAAATAAAAAGAGCATTTTTGGTAAAACATTCATCTGGATGCATGCAATTCTACCCAATAACGATAGATGTTGCATATTCCATTTTCTCAAGTCTTCTTTAATTTTTTTCCAAGTGCTGTTATAATTATTCTCATATAAATCAAAGTTCTTTTTCGTAACTATTATTCCTAGATATTTGATTTTTCTAATGATTTTGATTTCAGTCCTATTTCTTAAATCCTCTTCATCCTGTAATGTGAGATTCTTTGTTAGGATTCCACTTTTGTTTTTGTTAACTTTACAACTTGCACTTGCCCCAAACTGGTCTAATATTCCCTGGAGACTATATATGCTAAGTGATGGGTTTTCCAGGAAGACTACCAAATCATTCCCAAAAGAGTAGAGTTTATATAACTGCTTGTTAACCCTTACTCCTTGCACTGTATTTTCATTTCTTATTTTTGTATTCAGTACTTCCATCACCATAAGAAATAAAAGAGGGGAGAGGGGGCATCCTTGATGTGTTCCTTTTTTGATAACACATGTTCTTGTTCTTTTTCCATTTACAATTATTTGTGAATTTTGTTTGTTATATATCATATTAATCCAATTCATATATTTCCCACTTTCTTCAAGAGCTGCTTTCATAAAATCCCATTCCACCTTTTTTATTTTCTAATTTTTTTAAATCTTTTTTTCTTGATATGTGTTTCTTGTAAGTTTTTTTATATTGTCTTTTTATTTTACTCTTATTTTGTTCTCTTCTGTTTTGTACAGTTTTTTCTTCTAGTTCTGAATCTGTGTCTTCATCTTTCTCATCTAGTTCTCCCTCTTCTCTATTTTCTATGCTGCTATGGTAAGTTAGGTCCATTTCCTTTAACCCTTTATCTGCAACACTTTATAGTTCAGTTCTTGTTTCTGTGTTTACATCCTGTTCTTTTGCAGTTTTCTCTTCAGCTCTTGTTTTCATCTTCTGTTCCTTTCCTTTTTCTTTTCTGTCTCTCTCTTCTGGGGAGGGATTTCTTTCTTCCATCTTCTTGACTTCTCTCCTCTTTAGGTTTTTAGTTAGAAAATCATTTGCCTTTTGTGGGGAATTGATTACATAATTTTTTTTGTAGACTATGCAAGAGTAGACTATGCAAAGCAGGAGTGGCTCAGAATGGGGCTTGAGGGAAACACAGGGCCTCTATAGACGGGCAGCCATGGGCCACCCCAAGAACCTAAGGATTGGGGCCAAGGCTGCCCCACACCTCGGCCCCAATCCACCCATTCGGCAACTGGGAAAGGAGGCCATGGAAAGGGCGCTGCAAGAGCCGCCATGTGGCTCTTTTGCACCTCTTCCAGCGCAGCATGTAAAAATGCTGCACCAGAAGGATGTCATCAGAGTGCTCACCATGTACAATGGTGGGTGCTCTGATGATGTCCTCGAGAAGGATTTGGGGCGTCCCTGACTCCAAGACAGCACTTTGTGCCATCTGCAGAGCCCCACAGTCCCAGAGCACAGACTGAGGACCAGTTGTGTGCAAGGAGACAAAGGGGGGATGCAGACCAGGGCGTCG
>CM034710.1:78102269-78112590 GCA_020142125.1 Phrynosoma platyrhinos | reverse complement strand
AATAATAATAATAATAATAATTTATTTATAGCCCGCCCCTCTGCGCGGGGTGGGTTACAGCATTTAAAACAATCGGGATTAAAACATTCCCTCATTCCACAACCCAACCCTCCCATCCCCTTAAAACAAAACTTAAACCAAGAAAAAGTTAAAAACAACAATACAATAAAACAATACAACAATACAACAAGGAGTCAGCAATAATAAAAACAAGAGAAAGACTCATCTCCCATCTAGCAGCAGTTATTCTGGGAGGGCCTGCCGGAAGAGATCCATCTTTACTGCTTTTTTTAAAAGCAGCAAGAGTAGTAATGAGACGGATCTTGTCCGGCAGGCCATTCCAAAGTGAGGGCGCGGTTGTGGAGAAGGCCCTCTGGGAGGTCTGAGACAGCCTGATTTTTATTGGCTGGAGCAGATTCCTCCCAGAGGACCGAAGAGCGCGGGGGGGGGGGATCGTACGGGAAGAGACGGTCCCTAAGATAAGATGGACGCAAGCCATGTAGGGCTTTAAAGGTCAAAACCAGCACCTTGTACTGTGCCCGGAAACTAATTTGTTTGTCCTTTTGGCTGTCCATGGGATCCTCAGCACTCTCCTCCAGCACCACATCTCAAAGCATTGATTTACTTCCTATCACCTTTCTTAACTGTCCAGCTATCACATCCATACATGGTAATAGGGAATACAATGGCTTGTATGATTCTAACTTTTGTGCTGAGTTGTATATCTTTATATTTTAGAATCTTTTCTCGTTCTTTCATAGCTACCCTCCCCATTTTTAGTCTTCTTCTGATTTCCTGACTACAGTCCCCATTTCTATCAATGTTTGATCCTAGGTATGATAATTCTTTTACTATTTCTATTTCTTCATTGTCTAGGTTGAACTTGTGAAGGTCCTCACTGGTCATTACTTTTGTTTTCTTTATGTTCAACATTTAGCCTGCCTTTGCACTTTCTTTTTTGATCTTCCTTAGCAGGTGTTCCAGGTCTGTGAGGTTTTCTGCTAGTACTATGGTGTCATCTGCATATCTTAGATTGTTGATATTCCTTCCTCCTATTTTCACTCCTCCCCCTTCTGTGTCCAAGCCTGCTTTTCATATATGTTCTGCATACAATTTGAACAGATAGGGTGAAAGGATGCAAATTTGTCTGACTCCTTTGCCATTCTGTTTTTCTGTGTTCTGTTCTGACAGTAGCCTCTTGTCCTGAGTACAGATTCCTCATCAGTGTTGGCACTCCCATGTCTTTAAGAGCATTTCAATGTTTCTCATGATCTATACAGTCAAAGGCTTTGCTATAGTCTGTAAAGCACATGCTGATTTTCTTTTGGAATTCCCTGGTGTGCTCCATTAGCCATCATATGTTTGCAGTGTGGTCACTCATGCTTCTTCCTTTCTAGAACCCTGCTTGGGCCTCTGGGATTTCTCTCTCCATGTATGATTGGAGTCTATATTTCAGTATTTTGAGTATAATTTTTCTTGCATGGGAAATTAGTGCTATGGTCCTATAGTTGCTGTAGACTCTTGTGTCTCCCTTTTTGTGGGTGGGGATGTATATTGACCACTTCCAATCTGTTGGCCATTGTTTTGTTTTCCATATCTGTTGACATATGTTGGTCAGCACTAAAGTTGACTCTGTAAATCTGGATTGCAGAAGTTCAACTGGAATATTGTCTTTTCCCGGTGATTTGTTTTTCACTATTTCTCTTATTGTAGTTTCCTCCTCGTATTTTAGAGTTTGGGGTTCATCTTCATATGGCTCTTCATTCCATGTAGACTTCATTTTGTCATCTCTTTTGTATTATTATTCTGTGATTATGTGAACCTCAGGTAGATGGCCTGTTTTCTGTTAACATTCATTTCTTAAGTTTGAACTAGGATGGATTTTGGAAAATCCCATGACATTGCCAACATTTTTGAAAAAAACTTATTGATAAAGTAATTATACTAGACCTTTAAATGTCAGAACCTTTAAAGATACTCCTGACTAGCTGGATTTTGGCAGAATTGTAACAGTACATTTGTAACATCGACATGTCAACCATTTACTTTATATACTCAAAAGATGTCATTCTTGATGTTCTGTTTTAAGATGTTTTAAATAAAAATACAACTGGAAAATATTTCCTAAGTATTGAAAATTAATATATACACTCTCTTGTTATGTAACCAGCAAGAAGATCTCATTTTGGCTATGGTTTGCCTCATGAAATTTGCCATCATCCAGTGCCTGCAGTCTCGATTTTGAGAATGGATCTAAATTGTTTACCTTGTTGTCAGAACATCTGTATTGATTCCCCCCTCACATTTCTGTTTCTTCCCCCATCCATGCTTTTAGCAGCCTCTACCTTGATGGAGAACTTGGAAAAGCTATTTTCTGATTGCAAATCTCAGAATTCCAAGCCAGCCAGGATCAGTGGGGATTCTGGAAACTGCAGTCCAAAAATATATTAACTGAGCATTAGCATTCAAGAGAAATCAAAAGTGTGCATTCTATTTTATGGTATCCTATTTTATGGCACTCTGATTGGCCCTAATAAAGGTATGCCTAACTGTGAACTTTGGGATTTTAAATTTTTTATCAATAATTCATGGTGAACAGCATTTCTTTGACTCACAGAGTTATTGCAAGAATTGTCAGGAAAGTCAGGTAATTGCTCCATAGGTATGAGTAATTTTCACATTTGTTGTATCCGCTCTCTCTCTGTAAGTCTGGCTAAAAGTAGCCTTCAACTTGTCCTTACCTTTCTTTTCTTTCTGCCTGATTGGATATTTCTGCACCAAGACCTGTAAACCTAATAAAAATAGCTGAATCTATTGTTCCTCCATTTTTGGACTTGTAGTCTTTGACAAAAGGACTTTTCTGCTGCAGCAGATGCTGTTGTGCTGCAAATCAAATCTACAAATTACATCCTGTCAAAGACAAGGGAAAAAATGATGCAGCTGAACTGTGTGCAGGATTACAATCCAAGTTCTTGCTAAGTGAAAGTTGCATCCTTTCCAAAGACCAGTTTCTTTCAGCATATAGCCAATAAATCTTGTCCCCAATTCCCCTACTTGTTAAGCTGGCACAGCCATGGCAGTCTGTTTCCACCTTCTCTCTACTATGTTTCCCCAACAAAATTTACCATTGTTCCAGTTTTCAGCACAGAGTGATTTGTCAGAATCTGAATAGTTGTAGTTCTACATGAAAAGCCCCTTAAGGTGCACTTTATCTTCAGATGGTTTGCTGCAAAAACAATTGTCTCTTTCTCCAGTGTTACAACTGGGTAATTGGTACCATTTAAAGCTGTCTGATGCCTCTGGAATATATCTTAAGACTTAAAGCCTTTAAATTATTGCCCAAGATTCACCTTTTTAAAAACCAGCTTGGCTTTCCCAGCAGATTTATCAGGGTCATTTTATCAGAATCACAGAAACACACTTATCCGCTTGCCCACTATCACCATCTTTTATGTTACTATGGTTTTGAATTGGTTGCTGCTGCTCTTGCAGTGCATTTCATTTATTTATTGGGTTTATATGTTGATTTTTCTCCCAGCAGCTGGACTCTAGGCAGCTAGAGCAATTATTAAGCATACTGTAAACGATATCCTAGACATTCCCCCAGATGTTTAGATGATTACATTTAAAGGTTTGTTCATCAGATGCTTTCTAACTATTTATAGGCAATCATGTTATATTCTTTAAGTTTTGTTG
The DNA here is from genome assembly GCA_020142125.1 of Phrynosoma platyrhinos. NCBI lineage: Eukaryota > Metazoa > Chordata > Lepidosauria > Squamata > Phrynosomatidae > Phrynosoma > Phrynosoma platyrhinos. The sequence goes on along the minus strand of CM034710.1, from coordinate 78,108,894 downwards.
TGAAATCTAAGCAAAGCTTCTGGATTCTATCAGATATTCTCATCCATAAGTGACAATGCCTTTGATGATTTGCAGAGCGAAATGAATGAAAAGTCTTGCAAGACATTAATGATTACAAAAGTATTATGTAATAAGCTTTTATGGCTACAGTTCACTTCATTATATGCATGAAATGTTCCCTGAATTACAAGTACCAATGCAGAGGTGTGCATGCAGTATCTGTAAACAATGAGTCTTGCTACTTTTGTGTGGGCACATTCAGGCTTTAAAACAATGGTAAACAAAGTGTGTTGCTCCAGATGTTGCTGAATTGCCAGCATAGTCAATGGTGAGGAATACTAGGAGGTGCAGTTCATCAGCATCTGGAAGGACAACACTTTGTTCACATCTGTTTTAGAACCTCTTTTCTAGAGACACTTGTTTTGAGCTCCCCCCCCCCCCCCCGAAGCTTTCTAACGGTTCTGTCTGGTAGGCATATGGCCAGCTGGCTTACTGGTTCTCAACCTATCTGACATTTGCTACTGTCTAAAGCTTATGTGCCATCTTTTGAAGACATTTAGATCTAATACTTATCTTTCTTTGTAAATAGTATTAACTTTCTCTCATTGTTTCTTCTATAAAATAATATAAAATATTACATCGCCTGCATTTGTATATTAGAATATTTGAGATAAAAAATATTGAATGCCATTACTACTGCTACATTGAAGCTTCTGATACATATTAAATAGCCTGAGGATCAAACTACATATTATGTTAAATACATGAACTGTATCTTCCTCAACTTGGGGGATTTTGGTTCTGACTGGAATAGTCTTGTTGCAGGGAGAGTGGTTTAACATTCTCTCACAGAAACTTGGTTTCCAAAATTTACTCCTCCTTACCTCACACAAGAGGCTAAGAATAAAAAATTCTAAAGAGGAAAAAAAGCTTTTGATGGTGCCATATCTTTGTTGTAGGATTGGAAATTAATCTGATGCCAAGTATCCTAGGAGTAGATCCAGACATTTGCTGTCCTAGAACAAACTCTGTATGCCTCCTATAATACCCATACTTTCTTTTTAGATTTGAGGCTTTGTCTGTCCATGGTCCACTGCCACTCCCCTGCTTTAATAAGGGGTGTGTGTGTTAGAATGTTGTTTCTTATTTCTCAGTTTGATTATACTTTTTGTGTTGTTAGTAATGCTTTTGCATATATGTTATGTTTATATTATTTTATTCTAATTAAATTATCTTAGTTGTCTTCAAAAAGATGTAAGGTCTTTAAAGGCAATATGCAAATATTTAAAGTAACTATGAAAAAGGTGAACACACAGACAGGGGCAGTGCATGACAGCCACTTCAGTCTTTCCTGATATGAATAAAGAAATACGGTATTTTGGTCCACATTGTTTTTATCAGATAGAGTCTCAGTATCATTAAAACCAATAGGCTTTCTGCCATTTTCTTCAGTATAGGTATGCCAATAGGAAAATTCAGGCCATTAATGTATCTCCTAGCATATGCATTTTATTGTACTATTAGAAGTGAGCAGATTAATCCTCTATTAAAAAGGAATATATATTGAATGGCTCAAGAGAAGGTCATTTGGCAGTTCTTCACATGCTGAAGTTATGGGCAATATTTGCTAACTTCTGCACACAGAGCTATGAAAACCAAGGTGACTAAAATGAATGAACTACACTACTTATTTTTTTTAATTACCCCATGAAATAATTTAATTACTATTTATCATTATTTAAGAATCTGAAATCATCAGCACAGCTAACAGGTGCTTTAGTGGATCAAAGTACCTGTAGACAGGTATAGTGTGCATAAGTTTCATTATTGATCCTTACATATTTATAAATACTAATTAACATTGTATTAATTCACATTTACAACTAGGAGGTTTGCTCTAGGCATTTTTGCTTTTTCATAACTATATATAACAAAGGAGTGCATATTACTGCCTCTCACTACCCTGTGGAGAAGCCAGGTGACCTTCGCCTGATCCATCAAACATACCTTTGTAAATTGTCACTTAATCCTTTCATTGCTAACAATGGCATAAAAATTGTATGCTAGTTTTGTGTGATAATGAGCAGAAATATGCAAACAGCCACCTTCAGAAGCATGCTCTGCAAAATGTAACTGGTTCTTCTGGTTAAAAAATTATCACATGCTACTCTTCTGCATGCTACAAAATCTCATTTTTAATACAAAAACTGAGGCGTTTGGTAAGTAACATACCCAGTTTGGGGAACGTGCAATGTTGACATCTTGTGTTATGATGGATGGAGGCCTGTTCCAGAAAACTGAAGTGGTGAATGTGGGTTATGAAGAATCTGGAATGTAGTGAAAGTCCTTTAATTTCTTCACCAATGTGTCAGTGGACACAGTCTGTGCACTTAAATGGATAGTTTGTTATAGTTCCACAGTGGATTTTTCTTTTTTGGTCACACTTGCACTCAAGTCCCAGAACGACCACAATGTTAACTGACAAAATGACAAAGCTAGGGAGTTTATCACACGGGGGAAATCCCGTGCAGAAACGGGGGTTTAAAGTAGAAAAAACGCAAAAGCGGATGTCTTTTCAGACGACATCACTGTTAAAAGGAGGTTAAACTGGGGTTAATCCGAATGGAAACCCCTCATTGACTGCTTCTTTTTACTTTTGGGTTTTTCCGAAAATAAAAAGAAGCAGTTTCCGTTCAGATTAACCCCATTTTAACATCGCTTTCACTTTTCACACTGGGGAATCCCGTTAATAAATTGCTTCCACTTTTGCGGTTTTTTTCTACTTAAAGCAGGGTTTCTGCACAGGACTCCCTGTGTGATAAACTCCTAGGTCTCTTCCTTCTCCATTTGGCAGTACAGACTGGTAATTATAAAGCCACCCCTCCATAGAAAATAACCTTGACTTTTCTTAGACAACAATGGATCTGCAGATTGTTCAGTGGGACTTCTGATCAGGTTTCCAGCCTTTCCATTCCATTCATCACTTTGCCTTGGTTCTCAAGACTTCCTAGCCAGGATTCAAACAGCATTCCATACATATATATGTTGTTTAGTCCTCTTTGGTCAGTTCTGTATCTTCCCTCCATCCCTTAGCTCCCTGCTCCAAAATTATTTTTGTATTTCTTTAAAATTATTTTTGCATTTCTTTAAACCTCAGTACCCCCTCCCTAAGCCTGTTGATGTCTGCCTCTTCTGCATGGAAGATGCTGTTTCGGTTACATAAGCACCAAGTCAGAAACGACATTGCTACTGTGATAAATGTGATATGTGATAAATTTAACTAGACAAACATGCCAGATATGGAAAGCATGGAGGTTCCATATATCTGTCACAAGTCTCTAACACAAATACTGGTATTGGCTTACCAGGAAAGTGTAGCTTGTAGGATGCAGTTGATTAGACTGTTCATGACTAGCCTCAGAGGAAACTGTTATATTTATCTATATTCTGGCCTTTACAACTAGGTCAGTATTGTTAATATTGTGGCAGCAGCTTTCTATGACCTTTGATGGGGCTTTCTCAGTCCTGCTTGGAGATGGCAAAAATTGAGCCTGGGTCCTACTGTATGCACCATGTGTCCTGTGCAAATGAACTAAGACATATGCCTCTATGATTAAAGTGGCATACAGGTATACCTCAGTTAGTGAAATAGATGTGTTTCTGGGCATTACTTCTTTAACAGAAAATTTGGTATGAGAGCAAAAATAACATGGAAAGAATAGGGAGCAGCTCCTGCACCATGCAAAAAGAGCAGTTAAACATTTTTCAGAAAACTTCTTATTCAAAACTAGCAATATGGATATGTAAAATAAAACAACTAGGTCAGGAAAACTTTGCATAAGTAAAAAAAAAAAAATAATAATTTGAACTTTGCCTGCACCCACCACCATCGGTCCTCAGAAGACTCGGGGCTGTGGCAGTTGCCTGCCCTCACCACCATCGGTCCTCGGAGGACTCGGGGCTGTGGCAGTTGCCCACCCTCACCACCATTGGTCCTTGGAGGACTCGGGCTGTGGCAGTTGCCCGCCCTCACCACCATCGGTTATCGGAGGACTCGGGGCTGTGGCAGTTGCCCACCCCCACCACCATCGGTCCTCGGAGGACTCAGGGCTGTGGCAGTTACCTGCCCTGAGTTTATATTTTGTACACTGTATTCATTTTATTGTGTAATCCCGCCTCGATCCGTAGGGAGAGGCGGGAAATATAAATAAAACTTATTATTATTATTGTTGTTGTTGTTGTTGTTGTTGTTGTTGGCATGACCAGTGGACAGTGTGGGTTATTGTTTAGTAGTGATTGGTTGGTTGTCATTGTGTATAATGCTGTATATACTTAGTAGTAAAGTTCTGTAAATAGAACTTGGAGACTCTTGAGTATTTATTTAGCACCTTAGTAGCACCAGTAGTAGTTCTAGCACTACTGCAGAGCCGAGAAGAGGAGGACTACAAGTGAATAAGAGTGAGAGTGCATGGCTCTGACATGTGGCCATAGTGGGACTAATTGGAATAAAATCTTTTTCATTATGTCCCAAACAGAAATTAATCAGAAATTAATGGTTTTCAACCAAACAAGAATATGAACCCATAGTTTAAAATTGCTTTCTATATTCTGGGCTGGCTTCTCTAGAAAGCATTCATCATAATTCTGATCTTGAAGAAAAGCAACTTTTTTAGACTAAGGTGGTCATGCTTGTATGGGAATTCTGGAAGTTCCAAGAATTGCCAAAGATCCTAGTATGGATTTAATTTAACAGTAAGATATTGGTTTCTAGATCCAACACTTAGGTCCAAAACACTCTGCAGAAACAATCCAGTTTGAGACCACTTTAACTGCCCTGGCTCTAGAGAATTCTGGGGACTGTAGTTTATTGTGGCATAAGAGCTGTCTGACAGAGAAAGCTAAATGTCTCAGAAAACTACAATAATCAGAATTCTCTAGCACTGAGCCAGGGCAGTTAAAGTGATTTCAAACTGGATTATTTCTGCAGTGTATTTTGGACCTATGTTAACATATACTTAAGGCCTTTGCAGACTGCCAGAAATAGTGCACATTAAATTGAAGCACTGCACTGGCTCAGTGCTAGGGAATCATGGGAACTGTAATTTATTGTGGCACCAAAGCTCTCTGGCAGAGAAGGCTCAATGTCTCAGGAAAAAAATGCAATTCCCATGACTCCCTAGCACTGAGCCAGGACAGTGCTTCAATTTAATGTGCATTATTTCTGGCAGTCTGCAAAGGCCCTTAGTGTAAGATCTAGATCAGCTATTTAGTTAACATAAAATACTTAGTATACTTAACTAAAGCTGCATCCACACTGCAGAAACAAACCAGACTGACACCACTGTAACTGCCATGGCACAATGCTATGGAAACCTAGGATTTGTAGTTTGTTGTGGCACCAGACTCTGACAGAGAAGGCTAAATATCTCACAAAACTACAATTCCCAGAATTCCATAGGATTGGGCTGTGGCTGTTAAAGTAGTGTCAACCTGATTTTTTTTCTTCACTGTTGATGTGGCCTAAGTACAGCTTCCTAGCCATACAAATTTCTTCCATAGATGTTACTGGCAAATACTGTTGGACACATTTCCACTCATCTATCCCTGTATCATTTAGTGTCAACATCAGTGAATATGTGTGGAAGTTTAGAATAATGAGAAATTCATTATTCATATCAAAACCCTACTCATTTATGGCACTATGGGACATGATGCTTAAAACTCATAGTGTTTTGCTGGTTCAAATTACATAGTTATTGCTACTTCATTAAAAGCAGAAAGAGCTTGGCAAAACTAGTATTTAAACCATGTAAGGGGGGTTGCAGACTGCCAGAAATAGTGCAAATTGAGTCCACTTTTAGGGTTAGGGTTAGTGCTAGGGAATCATGGGAATTTTTTTTCTGAGACATTGAGTCTTTTCTGTCAGAGAGCTCTGGTGCCACAATAAAATACAGTTCCCATGATTCCCTAACCCTAACCCTAAAATTGGACTTAATTTGCACTATTTCTGGCAGTCTGCAACCCTCCTAAGATACATACCCTAACAATCTAGCCTACTATGCAAAATAGTTCTGATGTTCATTATGTTTTGGTGATCTTGTTTAATGGATGTTAAAAGTTAATTAGGGTGCGATTGATTCTACTTTTTCCTCACTCATGCAACTGCAGTACAACTTGATTTTGAGATTGGTAATGTAAACGGTAGACAAATGCCCTTTTACCCTGAGATAGCATATTAATGTTGATAAAACATATTTATTTAAATATTATCTTACATGTTGTTTGATTTCTTCTTAGAGGGATCATCATCATGCTCCATTTAATAAGTGTACAGTAATTATTTTCCTACCACATGTTACCATAATTGATTTAATATAAAAAAACCCTCTGTGGGTCCCTGCCAACCACCATGGATCCAAGGCGAGCACATCCCATAAGCACCTGAAAGGTCTCATGTCTGCACCTACAACAATTTGCAGATCAAAATGGCCAGACCTAGGTGAAACAAGGCAGGACATTCACACTTAGGAGATTCATGAATACCAGCCAGGATGAGTCCGGCTGAAGATGAGATAACATTTAACATCCCATCTCTTCTCCTTGGAAATTGTTTACTTCAAAGAGT
>CM034710.1:78080179-78099279 GCA_020142125.1 Phrynosoma platyrhinos | reverse complement strand
CCCACCCCACCCGAAACTGGCTGTGGGCGCACCATGAGGCGAAGAGGGAGCCGGCCGCCGAAGAGCCCAGCGCCGAGGACCGCTTCGGGTGGCTTGGGGATGGTGCCACGCTGAGGACAAACACACGCGTCCCTTCATTCACACAGGCACCGAAGGAAGACACAGAGACTGAGAGGAGACGCTCTTCTGGAGCTGTGGGGTGGGGTGGGGTGGGTGGGAGGTTTATACCTCAATGCTTCGTCGGCGGCTTCCTCCCGAAGGCGCGCAACAAATGGCAGCCAGGTTGGGAAGCTGGGCTGCAGCGGCGGCGGCGGGGGCAATAGAGGCGACTCCCAGGTGAGAAGCAGCAGCAGCAGCAGCAGCAGCTTTTCCTCCATGTCGGCCTCCGCCTCGCCGCCTTCCTCCTCCTCCTCCTCCTCCTCCTCCTCGCTGCAACTGGTAAGGCGCTGTTGGGAGTCCCCCTCACGCCTCTCTTCTCAGGGAGCCCAACTTCCAGATTCTTGTGGGCAAGCACACGGAGGGGGGGGGGTCGCCCCCTTCGGCCTTGCAGGGTCCCCCCCCCCCCAGCTCCTTTCCTTGGTCTGTCTTCAGGTCCTTTCCAACTCTGGCGGCCCTGAGAAGACCCCCCACCCCTGTCTCCAAGGGGAGTTAAGAGACACCCCGACATTTCTTGTGTGCCTTCCAAGTCCTTTCCAACTTGTGAGGACCCCAAGGGGACCTCATCCCTAACTCAAAGGGGGAGATAAGAGACACCTCGACATCTCATCGTGTGCCTTCAAGTCGTTTCTAGCGACCCTATTGTGATTTCCCCTTCTTTTTTTTCTTCTTTTTTCCCCCAGATTTTTTTGTTTTGTTTTGTCATGGCCATCACTGAGGCTGAGAGAGTGGGACTTGCCCAAGGTCATCCCAGTGGGTTTCCATGGCCAAGCTGGGATTCGAACCTTCGTCTCCCAGAATTATAGTTCAGTGAGTGCTTCATGAGTGGAGGGGATTTTGTATGTTCAGTGTATCTGTGGCAGTGATGCTGAATGTGGTGGGCTGGGAAAGAAAGGGAAAAAACAAAACCCAAGGCAGTGAATGCTCCGGGATATGGTGCCCCATGACCTTAAAATGTGAATTTTTTCTAGTTGTGTGTAGTTAAGAAAAGTGCAGAAGTTCTTAGTAGATGAGAAGTACCAGTGTGTAGTTCTCAATGTATAGTTGCCTCAACGATTTCCATACCCTTGAAGAAAGTAGGTACCTTAGATTATTCAGGCACAACCTTTAGAGAAGGTTAGGAAATGGCTATTCCAAGGGAAGTGTTAATTGCTCCAGCAGTTTTCTAACTCAGAGGAATATGGCCAAAACCCTATAAAAAGGTATCTAAGAGGTGGCAAAGATTTGGCTGTTTGTATTTTAAAGGAGAGAAACTCTTCTAAAAGGGAGACCAATTCAGATGGACAACATTTACGCCTCTTGCCAAGCATACATTACTGTGGCAGAGTGGAAGCTAGAAGCTTTAAAGTCAGCCAAGATAATATACTGTACATTGGATTGCACATTTAACTTTTTCATTTGTGTTTCCCATGACTTTACCATAAGTGACAGGTAGAGTTTGTGATTTGAAGACTGAGACCAAAATCTGCTGTGCCCAACACAGTATCAGTTTTCTGATATTTCTGTTAGTTCCAGATTAGTACTAATCTGACTCGGAATCATGGAAGGTCAGAAGGAACATGTGGACCAGTGTTTCATTCTTTGGTGTTGGACAAAAAATTGAGAGTCTGCTCATAGAACAGAAATGCAAAAGGTGGAATCAGATCCATGAACATGAATGTGAGATCTGTCATTGACTTTGAGAGGATGAGGCTAGCACCCAAAATTAAAGTTGGACTTAATCATCCTGACTTCTGAAAATAATGAGTAACATAACACTTAACTTCTACCAGGAGAAAAAAAATAGCTTCAAGCCCAATCTACATTTCCCTTTCCCTTGTATTTAGACCCCTTGGGGCATACTTTGCATTTTAAGGCGTTTGGGGCCTTCAGAAATCTTTATTTAATGGAATATTGTAAAAATAGCTTTTTGATGCTGAGAAAGATGATTGCTGGAGAACCACGTGCTGTGCCAGAAGACCAGGTAGTGGAAATAAAGACTTAATTGCAATAAATTAAATGAGCATATTTTCAGACGATGAATTTATATTGAAGTAAGTGAAACTAGGAATATATTCAGATGAAGATGAATTCTTGTTTACCTTACTTCTAATGGTGGGTTGGCAGAAGACTCAGCTAGCATGGTTAAAGCTAGGCTGTATCTTGCGTATTATATGTTGAACCTACCCAAGTCTCTTCAATGTCAAACTGCTGAAACTACTTGGGAAAGCAGGGCCATCTGTAACAGAGGGCTTGTTTATATGATCCATTATCCTGGGATCACAGTCCATTAATTTACTTCAGCTGTTGGTTTGTTTACACATTTTAAGGGATGATCTGGAGGTTGAAGTGAATTGTGGAAACATATAGTCAGGAGCTGTTGACTTCCTGCCCTTTTAACCAGGGATAAGAGATTCTATTCAACAACAGAATCATTATCTCTGCTGTGCAAATGTAGTGGAGAGATTTGTTTTGTGCAAATATTGTGATGATGTATGAATAACCTAAAGTGATTAGTAAAGGTGTCTTGCCAGGGCATTCTCAGTTGACAACACAGAATTCCACAGTAATAGTCCTTGAGTCAACATCTTCAAGAAAGCACTAAAGTATCATTAGAATTTTCACCAATGTCTTGACAACAAACAGAAGCCAAAATCCTATTTTCTTATCTAAAGGCAGAAATTTGGGAAGTTACATGAAGAGATTAAACATTCCCAAAACAAGACAATGTTGTGTGCCTTCAGGTTGTTTCCAACAGGGTGATCCTGGCCTCCAGAGACGTAGTCCAATGCTTAAATCACTACACCACTCTGGCAGCTTATTATTTAATATCTACTGTGGTTTTCCTTTTGCATTTATATCCCTGTCTTGCCTTTTTATGGGAATTGTTGATAAACTTGGAAGGTGTTAGTTAACTGCCAAAAGAAAGATTATGTTACTGCTTCTTGTCTTGTATTTCAGGAAGGATTTCGTATTTGCAGAAGAGGAGGTCATAATCTCACCATAGTGAAGCATTTTAAAGTTCCATTGGTTTTCATGGAAGTAATGACCTTATAGTCTTAAGTAATTTAGGACTTACCGTAACTGTGAAAGGATATCATGGTTATTCAGAACAAAGTTCCACTGAGTTCAGTGAGATTTTGTTGTTGCTGTTGTGTGCCTTCAAGTTGTTTCTGACTTATGGCGAACCTAAGGCAAACCTATAATGAGGTTTTCTTGGCAAGATTTGTTCAGAGGAGGTTTGCCATTACCTTCTCCAAGGCTGAGCACACGTAGCTTGCCCATGATCACCCAGCTGGGAATCAAACCCCATGGGACTGTAGCTGGATCACAGCATTGGTTAATAACACAGGGTTTGCTTCTTTGTGCTAAGATGTGTGGAGGGGGAAGGAAGCAACAGTTATTAGTATCACTTTAGAAATGCTTGCTCATTCCTTCCTTAATTTGTATTCTTTGGTTATAGACTGATCAGAATCTTTCCATGGATTTAATCCCACTTTGGGGTTGATTGGTTCTGTAAAAATGGAAGACTGCTAAGTTTTTTTTTTTTTAAATCATAGAAGGTTACTATAGCACACAGTGTTTAGTTTATAGAATTCATGCATTGCTGCCAAAGTCAGACTTAGCGTGGTTAGAACATACTGGTAAACATGAACTCAATTGAACTTAAGTTAACTGCGGCTAAGTTTGCACTTACTAATACCCAAAGGCACAAGATCATATCATATCATATCACAAGGTCAGGCCTGGTTAGTACTTGGGTAGAAGACTGCAATCCTTATTTTGTCTCAAACTAGAACTAAAAACATAGTTGAAACTTTTGTGTGTAATTACCAAAGTTTATCATGTTGGATGTAGTGGCAAGTTATAATTATAATGAACCAAAAAAATAGAAAGAAGGGAATAGAGTAAGAGAGTCAGGGATACAGCACCAGGGGCCAAATGCCATATTTCTGAACTTGGCGATAGTACAGCTGGGAGGATCTTTTGGTCAAGAAGATGCAGGCATAGGTATATTCTTTGTAAGAACAGGGTTTATTGAGTGATATTTTCTTGGAGGACTATATGCAAATTATACTTCTGTATCGATTATATTTTTTTCAAAGCAGAAAGCTGTTGGGCATTAGAGTTTGGGCATTACAGGTGGTCATTGCAGCTTGTCTTTATGCTGCACACAAATAGGTAAGGCCGAGGTGTTTCTTTCTCCTTAGTTAAGGTGTGGTCAACTATGGCCCTCCAGATCTTTTTGGTGTACCCTTTTTGGTGTACCCATAATCCCTCATTGTTCGCTATGCCTGTTAGGACTATTGGTGCTTGTGAGCCAAAACCATCTCAAGGGCCATAGTTGCCCACCTTTGGCTTAGATGAGTATTCCTAAGGAGAAGAGAGTTCTCTACAGAAAACCACCTAGCAGTGCTAGAAGGATTCATGCATATTCATGATTTTCCATGTTTCTCATGATCTATTGTTAACTGAAAAGTTGAAGAGATTTAATTTAAGTAGGAACAAAGTACTGCTTCTTACATGATGCAGTTTGATACTGCTGTAGCAGTCATAGCTCCATCCTACAGAATCTGAGGACTTATTGTTGAGGTACTTAGAACTGTTGTTTCGACACCTCTAGTGCTATAGTTCCAATTTTCCATCAATACTCTAGAAGGAGGTTTAAGTATCACACCAAACTGTAAATCCTGGGATTCCACACACTAGAGCCATAATGGTTAAAGTGGCATCAAACTGCTGTACCTACGTAGTGTAGCCTCTTAGTTGCACATAGTTCTCATTGAAATCAACAGGACTCTAGATAGTGGGACCATTATGAAACCACAGACTACCAATTCATACTTTGTATGTCTGTGGAGAGGATTGGGGAGAGTCATGCTGAGTCAGTGAAGCCCATTTTGTTGATATTCATAGTCTTCAGCTTTGTCAAAACTTTTCATTTTTATTCTTCTTACATCATTACATGGCAATTCATCCTGGACCACACTTCCCAGCGCTGACTACTTGGGGAAAAAACTACTGATTCTAGGCATCTTACTCCCATTCCCAAGGAGGTGATGAGTTCTGTCAAAGCTGACAGTACCATATGTTTGGCAGAGGAAACTCTTACACACAGCCGCGTGTGTACAATCTGTTGTTGCACATGAGGATCTTTGGATTAAGCTCATTGTGTTTGATGAAAGTGGGCACAAAGAATAAATAGCTGCTCTTCTGAGTTATTAAGTGTTGCCAGTTAGTGAATACATTTCCCCATGCCTTTACAAATGAAACCCCCTCATGTTAAGATAGTGTTGCTTTATATGAAATGCATAGCCAAGTACAAATTCCTGTTGCCCTAACCATCTATGTTTTTGGTCTTGATATTTTAAATTCCTGCAGTCCATATAAAATCCTTCCTGATTCAGTTTTTATATCCAAGAATCTGCAAACATTAATTAGCTTGTGTGAAGAAAGTTACATAGTTTTTCAGGCCAAATTTCCAGATAGTGTTTGAATGTAGCTCTTGATTTGTCAAGTTGCCCAAAGCTTGTTACATGTTACTTAACAATGACTAAGGGGAAAAGTCTTAATGCACAATGCAGTAGTTGTTTCTAATTATGGCCCAGTGACTCGTCGTGCAGTACTGTAAACTGAACTAGTCTGCAAAGATTTGTATTTGGTTGAAATGGAAACATCCTGCTTTGGGACGGTAGAGCAACTCTGCACTGCTGTTTTTCTCTTTTGACTCTTAGAAAGCTATCAGGTTTTAATCATTTACATGCTTCTGATGATGATATTCACACACTATGACTTCCTATCATTAGGGCACATCTCCTTCACAACACAGTGTAATCACAGCTCTAGCGCACTGAATTTCATGAGTGAGACATCAGTGGTCCAAGTGAAACTGCTTATTTTCAGTACAAGTGGAGTATCCCTTACTCGGAAATTGGAAATACTCCAAAATCGTCCACTTGTATGGCTGAGATAGTGACACCTTTGCTTTCAGATGTTAAAAATATTGTGTATAAAATTGCCTTTAGCCTATGTGTATAAGGTGTATAAATGACTTTAATGACTTTAATATTTTGACTTGGATCCCATCTCCAAGATAAAATTATGCATATGCATATATTCCAAAGCCTGAAAAAATCCAAAATCCAAGACACTTCTGGTCCCAAGCATTTTGGATAATGGATACTCAACCCTGTACAGAGATCATTTGAAGGATGAAAAAAGCAAATATGAGAAGGTGGAGTCTTAAGAAAAGATGAGCAAATGCTTGACTTGGTACAGTTGTCTTGTTTGGTTTAGAAACTGGATTACCAGTCCATAGAACTAACCATCATACTTGTTACATTCCCTTTTCTTAGTGTTTGAGGATGATGGTTTTGTGTTGAATATCTGACCTTAAATTAGGACTCAGATGTCTACCAGTTAAAGTCCCATACATAAAGAATAGCCATTAGTGGCCTCCCTGTAATGTGAGGTAGGAGCAAAAGCTGAAGGATCAATATACCATGTAATGGGAGATAAAAGAGGAGAGAATCTGAATCATGTTAATAGAGAGGTCACCTCACGTTCACTGGCAACAGACCTATTTTTGCAGGCTAGGGTACAGAAGAAATTGAAAAGACACATTTTGTTTCTTACTGCTCTATCTTGCTTTGTTTTTGTGGTCCCATTCCATATATATTTTTATTTCTTGCTGGAGAGAGAACTCTTAAATAACAGGAGCAAAAAAAAAAGTCTCATGGTCTTGCATTTATTCATGTCTTGGTCTTCCATCCTGTGTTGAATGCTTTGGTTCTACTCTTCAACATGTGGAGGTGGTGGAGCAGTTATCCTTGTCCCCACTGCTGTCATTTCTCTTAAATGATTGCTAAAGGGCCAGAGGATGTGGCTTCTATGCAGACTTGAACCACATTGCTTTTCTTTTTAGATATTAATCCCCAACTTAAATGTTACAATATTTATTGCTGTTGTGATGCTCCTCTAACAGATGGCCTACGCTTCAGTCATGCTGTGGCAGAATGACAGAATGTTCTGCTATCGTGGATCGAGTCATATTGCTGTTTGTTGGAGGTTACTCAGCCTACTGTTTTTGACAATGACATACAAAAGCCTTATTTTACTTAACATATGTTTATTTAGGACAACCATGAATGTCGGAGACTATTTAAGCAAAGATGAGTTCCCCCCCCAACCCGCACAAACCAACTGCTCTCCTTAGCAGAAAAACTTGGTGGGCGAGGGAGTAGTATGCAGTATAAATGTTGCACATTCATTTTCTAATCTCAAGATTACTTTAGATGTCACACTTTATGGAAGTCCAATAAAGTTTGTGATCCCTCCCCCCATGTTACTATGGGGAAAATATGGGGGGAAGCAGACGGGCGGCCATGGGCCGCCCCGGGAAGCTGCGCTGCGGGGCCGAGGTATCCTCACACCTCGGCCCCATGGCGCAGCTTTGCCGCCCCTGAAAGGAGTGCTAAATTGGCGCTCCTTTCACAAGTTGCTCCTTTCACAAGCGGCGCACCTTCGGCGACTCTTCTGCCGCAGCGTGTGCGAACGCTGCGGCGGGAGGTCCTCCTTGGAGCGCAGGCTGTGCGGCGGGCCAGCTGCTCTGAGGACGACATGGGGAAGGGGTTGGGGCGCCGATCGTGCGGCTGCCCCTCCCCTTCCCTACCCCCAAAACGGCCCAATTGGCCATCTGCTTAGGGGGTATGTTTGTAAAGGTAAAGGTTTCCCCTTTGACAAGTTGTCAAGTTGTGTCTGACTGTAGGGGGCAGTGATCATCTCCGTTACAAAGCCAAAGAGCCAGTGTTGTCAAAGACAACTCTGTGATCATGGGGCCAGCATGACTGCACAGAATGCTGTTTACCTTCCCACCAAAGTGGTACCTATTTATCTGCTTGCCCTTTTACATACTTTCAAACTGCTAGGTTGGCAGAAGCTGGAACTAGTTATGGGAGTTCACCCCATTATGCAGCACCCAGGCCTTGAACTGCCGACCTGCTGATCTTGCAGTCATCAGAGTCAGTGTCTTAACCGCTTGAGCCACTGTGTCCCATCATGTTTGTATGTATATGTTTTTACACAACTACAAACTACTAATCTATTTTCTGGGGATAAGCCCTTTCAGAGTATAAGGTATAGCCTCTTATGTTTCCCTGTTTTGTATTTGAAGACAGGAGTTATGTCCCTGCTCCAGAGTAATTCACTCTTTTCTGAGATCAACTGGACTTGAAATTCCAAAAATGCTTTTGGAAAATATCTGCCTACAAGGTTGCTTCTGAAATTATACTCCTTGTAGGGCTTTTCTGGAAATTTCAATGTAACATTGGGTTCTAAGATTAATTATATCAGTTTTATAATTAATTATATCAGTTTCATAATCATTTTAATTTGAAAAGTAACAGAGGACCAGAGCAGTTCTGGAATTGTGATTTTCAGTCATAAGCCTCTTATTTTGACATTCCATCCATTCCTCAGAACCAGGTAGCATGTGTAAATGCTCATGGGTCATGTTCAGTTTGGTGGATCAAATGCTGCCCAAGCGTGTATACATAGGCTGCATACATAAAAAAGAATGCAGGTGGCAGGTGCTATTTTAAACTCACAGAGCTGTTAGAACCAGGAGAAACAAATCATCCTGTTATCCAGTTCTTGTATTTTAGTTACGAAAAGTAGATGTACAGGACAGCAGGGAGGAAGACTCTCCGTGTCCAAAACCTGCACATCATGGTGAACTGAAACAAAGGACGTTGTATTTGATTGGTGGAGACTGGATTCTTCCTAAAGGTTAACAAAATATTGTTTTGTTTTCAAAATAAGTGTTTGATTATGCTCACTACTAGAGGAAAATGTAAATTTTTCAGTGGTTTTGGTTGGCTGGCAGATATTGTGTGATAATTTTAAAAGTTATAGCTTTTCAGAGTGTAGCATCCTTTACATGTATTATCTGTACAATTCTAATGGCAAGGACTGGAAAGCCAATATTTATAGCTTCATGATAGATTACAAAGTAGATAGCAAAGAGGTGTGTGTGTGAGTACATGACTGGGCAGACGTTTGAATGGCTGAGAGGCAGAGTTCCAGTTCATTCTCTTAAACTAGCAGTGGAAATCATGAAACTCTCCAGGTATTGTTGGACTGCAAGTTCAGATAATATGTAGAGAGTGCATATTCCCATCTCTAAGTAGAACACTAATGATGAAAGATTCTTTACTCCTGCTTAACTTCATGCTGATGTAAGATTTTAACTTTAGTTAACTTTAGTCTTAGCATAGTTCCCTTGCCTTCAGTCTGTAATGAGACAAGTAAAACATGTAGGAAACATTTTCATGGTAGCTGTGTTGGTTGTACAACATGTTTTATTTTGTTTTATCAAACACAAATATAGTCACACTGAAACTGTAATAAAGTGGGGAAGAGGAGTTGGTCTTGACTTTTTCCTAATTAACTCAGTGATTTGTAAATAGATAGCATTTGTTCATTTTAAAATGATTTTTTTTTCTGTCCTTACATGCTGGAGTTCACAATGTACAACCAGCAACTGGAAATGGAACCTGCAGCTTTTGAAGTTTTTGTAATCCTAGGAAAGCAGATCTCTGCCAGATTGGCTATAACCCATTTCCTCAGAGTGAAAACTGCATCAGAGATAAGCCCATTTCTCTTCTCGGCACTGGAAAGGGAAAATGCTCCCTCTCCACATGACATGGAGTTGGGAAGGGTGTGTGTACATACATGTATGTACTTAACATTTGCAAGTATGTGAGAGTACTGGGTGGGTCGGTGTGTAAATTGAGTGAGATTGGTATGTGAAAAGCTCTCTCTCTCTCTCTCTCTCTCTCAACATGTTTTTTTTGGGGGGGGGAATCACATGTCAATGGTGGTCCCTGACATTTTGTACTGGGTCCAGTCTAAACCCTGATCCTTATTGTTCTCTAACCCTGTTCAAGGGAGTGAAGGCTTTTGAACATGACAAAAATGATGAGAAACCTGTACAAAGTTGCTTATGATTTGTCTTCAGTCTGCAAGTCTTTCTGAAGTTGTCTCAAAGTAGGCTTATTTTACTCCAGCTCCTTCCTTAAGTTCAAGCTTTTTTGCAAACCACTCGTTTCCCTAGAGTTTTGTTTATTTTTTCCACTTCCTCATTATAGTCTTATCAGCTGTTGTTGTTAATTGGTCTCTAGGTACAATCTCCTGCAACAGAAGAATTCTATAAAGGTACAGAGTGGGGAGGTAAAGTATGACCCCATCAAACACATTTTTTAACTGATTTTTTAAATTTAGGGGAGTGGAGGCAGTTGTTCTTTGTTTTTGTTTTTGTTTTTAAAAATGCAAATGACTTCTAAGGGCCTCGGCAGACGACTAATAGGTTCGTCTCCGAGGCAGGGAAGAGGAGGAGCAGCCGCCCGATCGGTGCCCCTTCCTCCTCCCGAGGTTGCCCTCGGAGCTGCCGGCCCTCCGCACGGCCGGCGCGCCGAGGGCAACCTTCCGCCACAGTGTCCACACAGTGGACGGAAAAGTCCACAGTGGCGGAAAAGTCAGGGAAAGTGCACCCTACGCTTTTAGGGCGCACTTTCACTGACTTCTGAAAGGAGCGCTGATTTAGCGTTCCTTTCAGAGGCGCCGACAGTGCGCCGCGGTGCGGCTGCGTCGCTCTGGCAGCGCACCGTCCCGCGGCGTCCCTGACGCCGTCATCTGCTTCCCCCCTAAGTCACTTTCAGTTTTGCAAAAAGACCTCTCTTGTGTGTATATCAGAAGAGATCATAATAAAATAGCATCCCATTCCTCCTAGGGCAAGGTCCTTTTCCAGTGTTTATTTCAATTCCCTCTCCCCATTTTGGGACATGCATTCCTCCAAGATCCCATTTGCAGCCTCCAGCACTTGGGAATCTGACGAGCTTCAATGTAGGATAAACCCATTGAAGGACTCTTGCTCAGTATAGGCTCTCCTGAAGAATGTATCACATCAGGCAGATATTTGATTTCCTGAAGCACCATGAAGCATTTCAAAAAGGAAGATGGTGATAATGATACTGGTGGTGGTAATAATTAGTACTCTGAAACAAAATTGTGGAGATAAAGTGAGAAAACATTATATGGAAAGAGAAAGAGGGCAACATCTATTAAAAATAAATAAAAATAGCCAAGAGAAAAGTGGTTACTGAAAAGTAATTGTAATGGGCAGAAGTCAGCTAGAAGTAAGCACTTTTATGTCCTCTCCACATTCAGTGGAAGAATTTAAAATATGGCTGTCTCTCTTCCACTAAAATCAGTGGACCACTTTGGCTGAAACAAGCCCAGTGTATTTTAAATTGGTGGAATTGGTGAGATACAGGAAGTCTATCCACTGATGCAGATTGCCACTATTCTAGTCAGAATAGTTATGGCCAGTTTGTTATAGGGGCCGCTCTTCTGATGTCATGCTTCTCTGTACTTAGATTCTGTTCTGTGGGTGGCAGTCTAATACTGTGGCATACTCAAAGCCTTACACGCCTCATAGATCTTACCATAGTCTATGCTTTGCTGACATGGCCTTGAGAAGTCAGGGTCAGCTTCATTACACTATGTGGTATCAGAACAAGAATTCATTCAGTCAGAAAAGGGATAGAATTTAATAAATCAGATATACCCTCAGGTCAAAAACAAAGTAGACAAAATAGGGTTGTCTAACAACAAGGTCATAAATTTAGATCCAATGAAGCAATCAGAGAATTAGTGCATTACATTATTATGACTAAAGAACAAATACTTCTAGGTGCTTCATTCATGCTAAACTCACATCACCAAGTCTTCATGTAATTCTGATCTATGGGGAAAATCTGTCCAGATTCCAAATATGAGAGAAAGTTATTTTCTTAAAACTGGTGTATAAATCAGGTGAAGTGTAACTCTTGATCTTTCAAACCTATGGGGGGAAGCAGATGGCGGCACGGGGCCGCCCTGGGAAGGTGCACCGCGGGACCTAGGCATCCCCACGCCTCAATCCTGCGGCGCACCTTCTCCGTCCCTGAAAGGAGTGCTAAAATAGCGCTCCTTTCACAAGTAAGCGAAAGTGCACCACAAAAGCTTGCGGCGCACTTTCGCTGACTTTTCCCCCGCAGCGTGTCCGGACGCTGCGGCAGAAGGTTGCCCTCGGAGCGCCAGCCGTGCGGAGGGCCGGCAGCTCTGAGGGCAACCTTGAGAGGAGGAAAGGGCGCTGAGCGTGCAGCTGGCCCTCCTCTTCCTTGCCCCGAGGATGGCTTTTTAAGCTGTCTGCCGAGGCAGTATGTCTCTGTTTCTCTCCTAAAAATGTAATAATGCTAAGCAAATCTGCTAATTTTTTAACACAGGTATTTTAGCATGCCATAGAGAAATTAAGTCATAACATTACCACTCTGGCCTTAGACATATGGTGAGTATACTTACAATTCCCACAAGCACATGTCCACATAGCAGTTTTCTTTTGAAAATGATAAGAGTTGTGTATTTCTCAAGACTAATGTTCTAGTAGGGTTATTTCTGTTCAGAGCATAGGCCAAGACAGTTAAGATTATTGTAAAACTAAAATTGTGATAATGTCATATCATGTTCATTCCCCAAAATCTTGTGCTGAGCATAGTTTTACTCTTTAGAATTGTGCAAACATTCCATCTTCCCCGCATGTTTGCTGAGTGTATGGAGGGGAAGCTTGATTCTTCCCCTGATGTCATTCTTGACCTCAGTTCGTTTGGCAGAAGATCTGAAGGAGACTTCTACACTCTTACAGAAGTACATAGTGGTTTCTGATTACATGGACAGCTTCAATGTTTACACTTGTACCTAGGCATTCATAGAGTTTGTGAGAGGCCAAGAGGCATAGCCCTCTTCCTCCCTTCACAGAATATGTGACAGAATTGTCTACATAGGACTTCATTTCAGATAGCTGCTAGTTTTAATAGGTGAATTGCATTCAGGGTACTGACTGAAACAGGTGGAGAATTAATGGGGAAATAGCTACTACTTTGAATGTCCAGTGTATAATCTTCTGAAGATTTTTAGGACTGACAACAAATAATACACTAAATTGCTTCCTATGTTTTACAAATGCTTTATGATTATAAGAGTTTGCAAATGAATAAGTTGTTAAAGATTAATTAGCACTGGATTACTAATTCTTGGGACTAGTATTTTACTAGTATTTGTAACATAAACAAGTGAGGTCTGTTTTCCTTTTCCTCCTTACCTGTAAAGCTCACTCTGTGACTTTGGGCCGGTCATATTCAGTTAGCCAAATCATTCATGGATTATACCCTTTGGAATCCCCTTTCACGGAAAGTGAGGCTGTCCCCCTCACTGCTCGCCTTCCGTCTGCATAGAACTTCAAAACAAGCAAAAACAACTTTTTTTCAGGCAGGCATTTAATGTATAATCATGGGATGGCTTTTTTTATATGGGGGTGGGTATTGTAGTTTTATTGTGGTTTTAATGTTATTTATGTGATGTTTTAATTGTTTTATTGTAATAAGTTTTTAAAAAGATTTTTTAAAAAGCCACCTTGGGTCCCTTTCTGGGAGAAAAGTGGCATTGGAACTAATTAAATAAATAAAATAATAAATTGTGAGAATAAAAACAAAGCTTAGAAAAATTACTTGTCAGTTCTCAGAACCCCAATCCAGTATGGTCAGTGGCTATGCTGGCTAGGGAATTCTGAGGGTTGTATCCCAAGAAAGTAACTTTCCCAAACTCCAATGAAAATAAGTGGTGAGATGGTGGTGCATGCTATGTAAGTTTGTCAGAATTTCCTTGAGCAAGAACAGAATGATTACTATTTACAGTCTTGCTCTTAGTTTCTATTTGGGTTGCTATCTGGTACATCCCCTTATTAACTTTCTTTCCCTCTATGCTCCCTTTCCTCAATATCTCAGTTACATTGCTTGGACACCTCCCAGCCTGACAAGCAGGGGAAATAATTAATTAAATCATGTTGAAATATAGCAGTGGCCATCCCATGCCACCACCCTACTAGGCTCTCTGGCTCTGTTTAGACCAGGGGTCGGCAACCTATGGCCCACGGGCCAGGTGCAGCCTGCGGAGGCCTTGGGACCGGCCTCTGGCCGGTCCCGCTGCTGCTGCTGCTGCCACCCCCTGCATTTGTGTGGTGTGGGTGCCATTTTGGAAAGCCCCATGGCGGTTGCGCAGCCGCTGTGGGGCCTTCCCTGGGACCTTGCCAGGGCCCAGGCAAGGCCCCAGGGTGCGTGTGCAGGGTGAATTCGCCCCCTGCAGGTGCCCTGGGGACTTCCAAAATGGTGCCCCCCATGCGCGGACTCATGCGCACAATGGTGGGCGTTGTGCGCATGTATGGGGCAAGTGCACGTGCGTCAGCACATGTGTGCCCACCCGGCCCCCACGCCATTTCTTCCTCCCTCCCGGACCCCCGGCAACAAAGGTTGCCAACCCTTGGTTTAGACCAAAAGACAAAGCAACCCATAATGATAGAATATAATTGCAACAGGTATACTCATCACTCTTTTGGTGTCAGTTTTACAATCAGAATTCTTGTTCAGGGTCAGTTGCTGCTCACACCAAGCACATGAGTGGCAAAATAGACATGTGCTCTGTTGCCTTTCAAAAAATAGCTTTAGCGTTGCATGCTTGGTGGAAAGAATTACTGATTTCCAGTTGTTATCAGAGGTCTTGTTTCCAAGTCATAGTTAAAGGTCATAGGAATGTATAGGAGCCGAGGAAACCTTAGGGCTGTTGCAGACTGGCCCAAAGGGCCGGCCTGGGGGTAGTGTTAGGGCAGGGCAGCCGCATGCTGGCTGCCTCAACCTCAGCCCAACGTCGTAGGCCGTATGCACAACGTCGTAGGCCGGGTGCGGAAGAGCTGTGGAGCCGGCTCTTAGGTTGGACTTTTGCTGCCCCTAAAAGAAGTGGCATTTTGCTGCTCTTTTAGGGGTGGCAAAAGGAAGGATCAGGGCCATGATATGGGGTTGTCATGGCCCCGATCTGCCACTCCCCGGGGCGGCTCTATGCTGTCCCAAACAGGACATCAGCATCGGCCCTTAGTAGATCATAAGCTAAACATGAGTCAACAGTGTGATGCATCTTGATCCATCTTGCCCAGAATTGCTCACTGTGACTGACAGGGTCTTCAGTCTTTTGTGTGTCAGATGTGTGTGTTCTTTTCCAAACCTGTGTAAAATGAATCATTAGTACATGGCTGTTGGGATACTGCAACTCAAGCATGCTGACTCTCTCTAGGAACATAGATACATATCTATGATGGTTTGTTGTTTTATGACCCCTCTTTTCCTCCTTCTCTGAGAGCACACTTTTCTTTGTCTCTGGAGAGATCACCATTACCTTATCCTTCTTCTTTGTCCTTTGTCCGGAGCAGCATGACTTTCTAGCATGCTGATAAGAAACTTTCTTTGCAAGCAAGTGAAATCTTCTTTCTATCTATCTCATTTTCTTTGCAACATGAAGTTTTACCTGTGTATGAATGTGCATATTTCTTCCTTACATTTCCAACATTTGTTATAATTTCATTTATTCATTTTGGCTAGTAGTTTTGAATTTTTAAGTAATATCCATTCCTTTACCCATAAAAGGGCACAGGCACATTCCATATTGGGGAGACCCAGACCACCTTTCTCTTTCTGGTCTTGCATCACTGAGACTTTGATTCTGGGTTTTCTCCCTTGCCAAATAAACTTGGTGATATCTTGCTTCCAGGTTTTAAAGGGTTGTTTCTTTGTCAAGATAGGTATTGTTTGGAAAAGATATAGCATTTTTGGAAGTACACTCATATGCACTGTTGCTATCCTGCCCATCAGAGAAAGTTGCTGTTTATCCCATGTCTCAAGATCTCTTTTGATATTATTCCATGTAACTACATAGTTGTTTTTATATAAATCTGAATTCTTTTTGGTAATTGTTAGTCCTAGATATTTTACTTTGTTAATTATTTAATATTCTGTTTTCTTTTTCAGTTTTCCTTCTCCTTTGGACAGGTTTTTAGTTAATATCACACTTTTAAATTTATTTATTTTAAAGCCTGCTAGTATACTGAACTCTTCTAATATTTCTTCCAATGGAGTTATATTTTTTATTGGATTTTCCAAGAATATTACAATATCATCCGCAAATGCTTGGAGTCTATAACTATATTTGTTTATTTTGGAGAGTGAATCACCTTATCATTTCTTATTCTTGTGAACTTCCATTGTCATGATAAATAATAAGGGAGGGAGTGGACATCCTTGTCACGTACCTTTCATTATTCTACAGCTTTCTATTCTTTCACTATTTGCTATAATCTGTGTTTTCTGGGAAGTGTAAATTTGTCGGATCCAATTTATAAATCTCCCTTTTATTCTGGTCTCTTCCAATACTGTGTCTAGAAATTCCCAGTCAACATCAAAAGCCTTCTCTAAATCAAGAAAGACCATCCCTAGTTTACTTATCTTCTGTAGCTCATAATATTCCAAAACATTCATTACCGTTCTAATGTTATCGTTTATATACCGTATATATTTGGAAGAAAGTCTGCTTGATCCTCATGGATCCAAGTTGATAATGCTTTTTTCAATCTTCCAGCCAACACACAATAATTACTGATGTTCTCAGGGTCTTTATTTTCTTTATGTATTAAGGTGGTAAGTGATTGCCCCCATGATTCTGGATATTTACCAAGATCTATTTCCTGAATTGTTTTATGCAGTATCTCCACTAATTCATTCTTGAATGTTTTATAATATTTAGCTGTCAGACCATCAGGGCCCAGTACTTTATTATCTTTTAAATTTGATATAGCCTGATCTATTTCTGCTATAGTAATAGGAGAATTTAAATCATCAATGCATTGTTCTGTAAGTTTAGTTATTTTCTCTTCCCTTATATACTTTCTCATTTTTTTTCTTTTATCTTGCAGTGTTCCCTGTGTTGTGAATAAGTTTCCATAATATACTTGGACTATTTTTTAAATCGTTTGTTGCGTATATTATTTGTCCTTATTTCTGAGTTTTAATATTACATTAATCTTTAATTATTAATATTTATTATTAAAAGAATACATGTGGCGGTTAAAAGAATCCTTACTAGCTGATGAGGAAATAGTGGAAAAAATAAGAAAATACTTAAAGCTGTATTTTCAGGAGAATATGAATAAAGGGACACCGACACATCTGGTTTGGGACGCTAGCAAGGCAGTAGCCAGAGGCTTGTTAATACAACAAGAAAAAAAAAAGGAAAAAGAAATTGAGAGAGAAAAAAGAAAAAGATCTAGTAGGTGAATTAGAATATATAGAAAAAGAACATAAAAAAGGCCCAAAGACTAAAAAATATGTCAAGAAATGTAAAAAATAAAGAATCTATTAAATCAAATTACAATGCAAGAAATAACCAATAAAATTAAATATGTAAAACACTATTATTTCAAGAATGCCAAATAATGTAAGAAAATGGTTAGCCCAAAGGCTGAAAAAGAAAGGGAAAAAATGTAAAATTTAACATATATTCTGACATATGTTGATGACTTGATCATAGCTACTCAAAGAGATACCGATTACATTGAAATTGTGAATCATCTGAATAAAGAAGTTGAACTAAAAGAACTGGGAAATTCTACATACTACTTAGGCACTCAAATTCAAAGAGAACAAGATGGGTCTTTTCTGCTGTGTCAAAACAAGATTGTTGATCTCTTGGAAACACTAGGACTTCAGGTTGCACATCCTGTAGCAATGCCCAGGGTGACAGATTTTCATAAAAACAATGAACAAGGAGAACTTTTACCAGACAATGGTTTGTACTGAACAGCAATAGGAAAATCCTTTACTTAACCACAAACACCAGGCTGGATATTGCTGCTGCTGTAAGAATGTTTGAAGATAACCAAAGCTGCATTAGAATTTCTCAGAGAATATACCTGGATTAAGCAAACACATTGATATAAAGGTTCATCATGTGCATGACTTAACAAAGAAAGGCCTGATCAAGATGACTAAGGGGGGATGCAGACGAGGGCGTCGGAGACACGCTGGTCCGGACCGCCGCCGGAGTTCAGCCTCCGGACGGCGACGCATCCCCGGCGCATCTAAAAGGACCGCCAAAATGGCGATCCTTTTAGATTCTGCCGAAAGTGCGCCCTAACAGCGGCGGGTGCACTTTCGGCGGCTCAAACACCGCGGCGCGTTCGGCTGCCGCGGCGTGAGGGCAAGCGGGAGTCGCCGGCCGTGCGGACGGCCGGCGCTTCCGGGTGCGCCCTCAGGAAGAGGAAGAGCCGCCGAACGTGCGGCGGCTCCTCCTCTTCCGGGCCTCGGAGACGGCGCAATTAGCCGTCTGCCGAGGCCCTTACTGTCCAACTGTTGAGATGACAACTGACATCTTGACAAAGCCACTGCTCAGAGATTCCGATTCCTTCAAAAATTATGAGCCAAGATGGGGCTGGTTGACTGCATGCTCAAGTTGAGAAGGGGTGTTGGGAATACTGCAGCTCAAGTATGCTGAGTCTTTCTAGGAACATAGATGCATGTCTATGATGGTTTGTTGTTTTATGACCCTTCATTTCCTTCTTCTCTGAAAGCACACTGTTCTTTGTCTCTGGAGAGATTGCCATTACCTTATCCTCCTTCTTTTTCCAGAGCAGCATGACTTTCTAGCATGCTGATAAGAAACTTTCTTTGCAAGTATGTGAAATCTTCTTTCTACCTCATTTTCTTTGCAACATGGAAGTTTTACCTGTGTATGAATATGTGTATGATTTTATAAGTAAATTTATGTTTTTATAGTACTCTAAGGACTTTGTCTTCGTTCTTTATTGGAAGACACATGGGGGCTGGGAGAATAAGAGTGGACTAAGGGGGGATGCAGACAGGCGGCCATGGGCTGCCTTGGGAAGCAGCAGATTGGGGCCAAGGCTGCCCCACGCCTCGGTCCCAATTCTCCTTTTTGCTGCCTGAGAAAGGAGCGCTAAAATAGTGCTCCTTCCACAAGCTGCGAAAGGGGTG
>CM034710.1:78064241-78077078 GCA_020142125.1 Phrynosoma platyrhinos | reverse complement strand
ACTAATGCACAGATCATGGGAAATAAACAAGATGAACTTGAACTCCTATCAGAACAAAGGAAATACGATATAATAGGCATCACTGAAACCTGGTGGGATGAGTCTCACGATTGGAATGTAGGAATAGATAGGTATAACCTAGAGGTAGGCAACCTTTTTGCGACCTGGGCTGGTCCCCCGAAGCCCAGGTCTCTGCTGGGCCGAGGGGGGGGAATGCCAGCGTGCACGCTCATGCGTGCGCGCGCCCTCCACCTCTGCGTGTGACCTTCCCACTGCCGCAGCCGCGACGCATTTGCGCATGCGCAGTACTCCTCCGCATGTGCAAACGCATCACGGCTGCCATTTTGATTTTCAAAATGGTGGCCGTGGCGCATGCGGCCACATGGAAAGGAAAACATGTGGCGGCGGTGGCGGCGGCAGGGATCGGCCTGGGCCGGTAAGTCCGGTGACCTGGGCCTTAACCGGCCCCGGGGCCGTAGGTTGCCGGTCCCTGGTATAACCTTTTTAAGAGAAATAGGCCAAACAGGAAAGGAGGAGGAATAGCATTATATGTCAGGGATGTTTATACCTGTGAAGAGATCCAGGACATAAATCCTGAAAATCAGGTGGAGACCATCTGGATAAAAATTAAAGGGAAGGAAACAACAGGGATGTTATAGTAGGAGTCTACTACAGACCCCCAAGTCAGACTGAGGAATTGGATGATGTCTTTCTAGAACAGATGACCACACACTCAAAAAGGAGAGATATAGTAGTGACTCAGCCAATACTCCAAGGTCTAGCAAATTCCTCACTTGCCTTGAAGACAGTTTCTTTGTCCAAAAGGTGGAAGAGGCAACAAGGGGATCAGCTATTTTAGATCTGATCCTAAACAACAGGGATGACCTGGTAAATGGGGTGCAAGTGGTAGGATCTTTAGGTGGGAGTGATCATGTTCCCTGAAACTAAATCTGGTGTTCTGATGGTGGTGGTGATTGGGGTGGGGGAAAGTCCAGGTATTTCTTGAAGGCAGGAGTCTCTCCAATGTTTTTGTACAATAACACCCATAGTTCTTGGCCAGCATAACTAATGGAAGGGATTCTGGAAGTGTCACTTCAACAATATCTGGAGGACTGCAATTCCTTATCCATGTTTTAAAGCAAATCTGCATGATTCAGGAAGACTACATGGTGACCTGGATTTCTAGAGTATGATTCTAACTCTAAACAAGGTGCATGTGGACTGCACACCTTATTTTATAGGAAGAGCATTTTTTTCCTATTACTATTGCACTGGCAAATTCAGCAACAGGGACCCAGGGAAAGATAAGCTTCAAAAATGTCTGAGAGAACCCATGCAGCCAATAGATCACAGGTACCTCTAACCTAGAAGTAAATCCATTGCACTTAATGGAGCTTACTTCTGGATAGACATGTAAAAATAAGTACTCTTCTATGTTATGACCTATATTTTCAAGTTGGTTTTTTTATATAGATTTGAAGTATTTCTTATGCTGTAAGTAACTGAGTACACCTCTTTTTTACTGCCTGCCCAAAACCAACCAATGATTTATTTCAAAAGGATTATTCAATTTCCTCATTTTCTTTGGGAGTTTTGTTGTTTTAGTTTGAAGAGATCAGCAATAAGTTAAAAGAATTCTGCTTTCTAAGTCAGAACCATAGCCTTCATTTTGTATAGGTAGAGTTCATGTTGAGACAACAAGGCTTATGATGGAAAGTGATGAAGTGAAACAAAGGTTATTATAAGATGCAACATAGCAAAACTGCTGGTACTAGCATGAATAATATTTTGTTCAGTTTTTGAAAGCCATACAAAAACTTGCTTCTTTATGTATACCCCCCACAACACTTGAGCCGAATCATTTAATAGTAAAGTAATTCTTATTAATCCTTAATTAAAATTACAGAGGCAGAGAAAGAAATATAAGTGTTAAAAGTGAATTATCATATTTTCTGGCGTACAAGATGACTAGGCATATAAGATGACCCCAACTTTTCCAGTTAAAATAATAGAGTTTGGGATATACTCTTCCAACGCACACCAAATAAAATTTTTAAAAAATCAGATTTGATTTTAATATGGCAATTTTAATTCAAATGCTTATGACATGCAAGTACTTAGCAGGAAAACTGTCACTTATAAACACAACAAACTACAGCTCCCATGTTCCCTAGCATTTATTTCTGCAGCGTGTTTTGGACCTTATTCCTGCAGTGTGTTTTGGACCTTACTTTTTTTAAAAAATAGTCCAGATTTAAATGCTGCTTTAAAAATTATTTCCATCTTCCAGCTATGAGATGGTTGGGGGGAAATGAGAAAGTGTTGGGGGTAAGGACTGCCAATATACTAGGTGATGTATTCTGGGGTATGTACAGTTTGCAGCCAAGTAAGTGACCCTGGGCATATCACACACTCTCAGCCTCAGAGGATGGTAATGGCAACCCCCATTTGAAGAAACATGCCAAGAAAACCCCATGATAAGGTTGCTTTAGGATCACCATAAGTTGGAAAGGACTCGAAGACACAAAAGAACAACAAAAAAAGTCTGCAGTTGTTTCATAAGTAGTACATGGGAATAGGAGCCAGCATGATGTAATGGTCTGAGTGTCGGACTACCACTCAGACCTGGGTTTGATTCCCCACTCTGCCATGAAACCCATTGGGTGAACTTGGACAAGTCACTCTCAGCCTCAGGGGAAGGCAGTGGCAAACCTCCTCTGAACCAGTCTTGCCAAGAAAACCCCATGATCACACTAAGTCAGGAACAATTTGAAGGCACACAGCATATACGTATAACCTCCAAGTTAAGGAACTTGGTTCTTCTTTAGATAAATCTTCAAGGGTACTCTCTCTCTCATTGTGCAGAATTATTTGTTAAAGAAACCATGCCCAAGCAACACATCAACTTTGGCTGTGTCTGTGTTGCAGTAATTTATTAAAGCAGTTTGATACTGCTTTAACTGCCCTGGGTCAAGGCTATGGAATGCTGGGATTTGCAGTTTTGTGAGATATTTGGCATTTTCTGTCAGAGAGCTCTAATACCATAAAGCAAACTGCAGATCCTAAGAGTCCATAGATGGCGCCATGGCAGTTAAAGCGTGTCAAACTGCATTATTTCTGCAGTGCAGATTCAGGATGCATCCATACTGTAGAACTGGCTTCCTTCTCCTTTTCCCCTTGTCCTCCTCCTCTCCCTGGCTTGCTTCTCCTTCTCCCCTCCTCCTCCTCCTCTCCCTGGCTTCCTTCTCCTTCTCCCCTTGTCCTCCTCCTCTCCCTGGCATCCTTCTCCTTCTCCCCTTGTCCTCCTCCTCCTCTCCCTGGCTTCCTTCTCCTTCTCCCCTCATCTTCCTCCTCTCCCTGGCTTCCTTCTTCTCCCGTCATCCTCCTCCTCTCTCCTGGCTTCCTTCTCTTTCTCCCCTCGTCCTTCTCCTCTCCCTGGCTTCCTTCTTCTCCCGTCATCCTCCTCTTCTCTCCTGGCTCCCTTCTCTTTCTCCCCTCTCTTTCTCCTCTCCCTGGTTCCTTCTCCTTCTCCCCTCTCCCCTCCTCCTCCTCCTTCTCCTGGCTTTCTTCTCCTCTCTTTCTCCCCTTGTCCTCATCCTCTCCCTGTCTTCCTTCTTCTTCTCCCCTCATCCTCATTCTCCTTCTCCTTTGCTTGGCTTCCTTCTCCTTCTCTTTCTCCCCTCCTCCTCCTCCTCCTCTACCCGGCATATAAGACAACTCCTGACTTTGAGATCCTTTTCCAGGGTTAAAAAGTTGTCTTATATGCCGGAAAATACATTATGTACAACCTCTGTTTTTAATCATAATCAGGGAAGAAAGTCTCTACTTACCTTTCTGGATTGGTGAAACGATAGTAGCTTATTGAACACTTAAGCTATATAAGTTGTGATGGTAGTGAATGTTGTTAACCACTAACATGTACCCATGCACAATTTGGTTTGCCTCGTGTGTACATTTGTATGTGTATGTAAAATGGGAAGCATTATTCTTGAATAAATTAGTAATAATACATGTATATCCCAGCTTTTTCCCAGTCTGGGACTCAAAGTGACTCACAAATGTTAAAGGAGATACAGCTAAAAAAATTATCATACAAAAGTTAAAATATAATTAAACTGTTCATACAACTAAAACCAGTTTAAAACAGATCAATGAAATACAAACATAAACAATGTAGTACATGAAATGTTCTTTCCCTTGAGCAGTCAGTTCTCAAAGGCTTGCTGAAACAAGATCTTCGGCTGTCTACAAAGAATAACAAAAAAAGTGCCAGTATAACCTCTCTAAGAAAGTAGTTCCAGAGCCTGGGAGCAGCCACCAAGAAGGCCCTCTCCATCTTCTCACCAGATGTACCTGTGAGGATGATAGGACAGTGAAAATGGCCTTCCAAGATGATCTCATGACACAGTCAGGCTCATAGTGGGAGATACAATTCTTCAGTTTTGTTCTTGATTGGTTCCTAATAAATCACTTTAGTTCCCAGTTTGGTTCCCAGTTTGGTTCTTGGCAAATTACTGCAAGAAATTAATTTTGGAAATTTAATTATTTTCTTTAATTTTTTACTATAGTTCTTCCACCCATCTACATAGCCTTCCATTAGAGTAGGCGTGGGAAACATGCATGTAAAGCTACAACCCTGGAACAGTGGTTTTAAAGCTATCTGTTGTGGGAGCTACAGATGCCTAGTAGAGTATTCTCTCTAGGAATCTTTAGGTCCTTCAGTGTGACTTTTGGTTGAAGTTGACCGTAGAGTTGCGCTGGAGGACATAGATATTCCTAGAAAGAACATATTAAACAATCCGTGAATCAAATCTGCAAAAGTCAAAGTCGCAAATGTGGAGGGATGAGTGTATATTTGTACTCAACATCTACAGTTGCTTGCGTCTTTTATGGAAACTTACAAGGGACCAGTAGCTGCTAGCTTGCAGACCAGTATCAATACATAGACTACCACTTTGAATTCTACACATTGTTGGACTGAAACTCACAGCATTCCCCGCTGTTAGCTATTATGGGTAGGACTGATGAGAGTTGTATTCTAACAATATGTGGAAGGATACATAATTCCCAGCCCTGTTTTATTGGGTTCCCCTGTAGGGGTTTTGACAGTGTTTTAATAGTGTGAATATAGGAGCCCTGGTGGCGCAGTGCTTAAATGCCTGTACTGCAGCCACTCACTCATAAACCACAAGGTTGTGAGTTCAATACTAGCCAGGGCTCAGGCTTGACTCAGGCCTGCATCCTTCTGAGGTTGCTAAAATGAGTACCCAGCTGTTGGGGGGGGGGGCAATGAGCTTACAGTTGTAAACCGCTTAGACACTGCATAGTGCGGTATGAAGCAGTATATAAATGAAGCTCCTTTGCTTTGCTTTTGAATAGAGGTCTTCAGGACAGGTGAAGGAATGCACACCAAAAGCATCTATAGCAATCACAGACCAAAGAGACCTTGAAAGAGTTACATTTTTGAGGCTGTAGCTCCCAAACTCCCTCTGGCAAATCTGGGAATTGCAGTCCAATAAAGTAATCTTGCCAAACACTTGCTGCTAAACTACCTGTCTAGTCAATATTACTAGTAATAATGTAACTAGCAATAATGCACTGGGAGCCATGGTATGTGTCAGGATCAAGAGAAGATTTTTTGCTAGTCATTTTGAAGTCATTAGAATATTTTTTAAAAAATCAACTTTTCCTTATCCATAAGAATTAAATGAATACTGTGATGTGTTGAGTACAAATGTTTGTACAGAACAAATGTTCTTTTTATATATATAGTCAAGATGTTTTAGTCCAAATAAAAGCATCTGAACAGCAGATTTTATTTGTGTTGGTATATTGCAGTCAGCAATGTTCTGATATTATTACTGTAAATGTGCTTGCAGCTTCAAACAATAAAAACGTACATTCATTTTAGGTTGTTTTCCACTGCAATCCTGAGAAAATAATCCCGTTATCTCTTAATGTACATTTGTCTAAAGTTGCCTTGTGTGAGCTTGTTATGAATTATGTTATAATAAATGAAATCATTTAAAAAGATGACTTGGCGGAAAAAGTATAAAGCAGTAAACTTACAATTATTCTCTGGATCATGCTTTATTTTATAAGCCTTCCTATCTCTATTCTTTGGTGTTCAATTCTTTGCTCTGTGTAAAGATGCCTGCAGATGATACTTCTTTGTGATCCCCCATTAATTTGATTTCAAGCTGTAAGTAAAGATTTTGTTTGAAAATTGAAGCAATTAGGTTCTAGAAAAAGTCCTTTCTTTCTTTCTTTTTTTTAAAAAATGGAGTACAAGGTGGAAAAGTGAATTAATTTAACAGAAGGAACAATTATGCCTGATAATGTAAAGGCAAAAACCAGTTTAAAATGAGATGTCAGTAAAACACTCATATTCAAAAATCATCAAACCATTTCACAAGTACATTTGTTGGTTCTATATCTAACAAGTAAATGTATGAATGCTGTTGTCTATTTTGTGCTTGTATGCCTCCCATTTTGCAAATATATCCCAGGGTGCTTCCCAATAAAATATATTGTATGGGCCTTTGCAGACTGCCAGAAATAGTGCAAATTGAGTCTACTTTAACTGTCCTGGCTCAGTGCGAGAGAATCATAGGAACTGTAGTTTATTGTGGCACCAGAGCTCTTTGACAAAGAAGGCTCAATGTCTCAGGAAAAAAAATACCATTCCCATGATTCCCTAGCACTGAGCCTGGGCAGTTAAAGTGGACTCAATTTGCACTATTTCTGGCAGTCTGCAAAGGCCCTATGACACGTTGTTAAAATATTACACCATCCCTTACACCACCCAATTAAAGCAAAAAGATATGTATTGCATTGACAGAACACCAGTGTGGTGTAGTGGTTTATGTATTGTACTAGGTCTCCCTGCTCAGCCATGGAAACCCACTGGGTGAGCTTGGGCAAGACACACTCTCAGCCTCATTGGAAGGCAATAGCAAACTCTCTTGGAACAAATCTTGTCAAGAAAATTCCATGATAGGTTCATTAGGGTCTCTATAAGTTGCAGATGACTTGAAGGCACACATAACAACAGCAACAACAAAGTGTACTGACACACTTGTATCTATAAAGATTGGCTGAAGTCATCAGTTGAATTTATGTATTTGTAGGAAAATCTGTTTTCCTATTATATAATGGGACAAATGGTCCTCACTCAAAAAAATAAGTTAAAATAGATCTTTTTTCATGATTAACACTTCTGAAACATTGTATACTTAGACTATTGCTATAATGCCAAATGAACTTTTGATAAAGAATTATAGTGTGGTCTGGTGCTGTAGTGTAAGGATGAAATGTTCAAGTGGTTTTGGAATAGCTGTATGGTTGCCTTAGCTTATTAGTACAATAAAGGAAGATAGATGGGGAATGTGAGACCTTCCACATATTGTTCAACTGTGTTTTCCATCAGCCCCAGTTGGCACCACCCTGTGGCAGGGTGGGATGTGAGTTGCAATCTCATGAGAAGGGCTGAAGAAAAGATGATGATGAAGAAAGGATATTTCACAACTTTTAGATGCACACAACTTTCTGACATACTTTTATATTTGTAAGTTTCCTTTGCAGTCATATTCCTATCTTCACTGTAGGCTTAATGTTTATGAGCAGTCCTCGTTGAAACTATAGGTGAGGGAGGGCTTGTGCTTGATTGATATTCCATGCAACCCCCCCCCCCAACACTCTCCACAAACTAACTCTTACAGAATTTTTCTCTTACCTACTTATACATTGTCTGTCAAAGGGCTGGTAAAGTTACAATTCAAAGAACGAGTTAGTTTAACAGACAAGTATATCAGTTGATTTGATATAGTACAGATATATGTTCCATTAATGTAAAAATGGCTCATAAACAGTAAATACTCTTTGCAGATCAAGAGTGTCAAAAACTTAACCAAAAATGTAATATACATATCTCAAAAGAAATAGCTGAAAAACAAATTTTGCATGTTGAAGGTAATGATTTCCTTGGTCTTCTATTTAGAGAAACCCAGTTATGCTCTGCCTCCCATTGAAATCAATAAATTTTGTTATTCAGCAGTCACTTGTCCCATTAGTTTCAATAGGTTAGAGCTGATTCCCAATTGATTGACACCCATTTTTTCACCATGATAATTTTCTGTATGTAGCATGTGTTGTGAAAATGGGTTAAATTAACATTAAGGGAAAATACATTTTCCCTCCAGCTTTGGGATTTCATCAGAGATACATACTTCAGTTGACAAATTTTAAATTCTTCTCATGCTTACTTTGCAGTGATGGATCACAAAGCAAAGCATGCAAAATGCAAGATATGTATGTGAGAGAAATCACATACTAAGCAGATACATTTCTTTTCACCAGTTGAAGAAGCACTTCGTCTAAAGCTATGCAAGATAACATTTTTGAGTTTGATTCTGAGTATTTAACTGTCTGAGTTTATTTATAAGTTTCATGGCAAAACATGGCTAGCAGCACAGCTGAAAAATGTGTGAAAAATTTATTGTCTATATATCTTCACAGTTAAATTATGCCCATGGAACACTCTGAAGCAGAATACAAATTGAACTTAACCACTGAATACAGTAAAGACAAATGTGGCAGTGGAGGTAGCAGATACTGGATAGACATTTGTAAAGCTCAGCCTCTTCTTCTACTTCCACTTTGAAACTCATATTTTCCCTCTCAACATAGCAATCCATATGTTTTTCCATGCATTTTTGAAAATATACACATTTTTTGTGTGTGCACCATTTGACTAAGGTGCAACTGCACATTCTAGAATTATACATTGTTGTTGCTATACATTTTTGCAACTGCATACATGTAGAAAACTTTTTTGTGTAACATGTTGGCAAGTTGGCCTTGCCAACTTAAAAATGCATTGCAAACTCAAAAAGCATAGTTGGTGTTTGTGGGTCCCCTTGAACCTTTTGTAAGCATTCAGCATGAACAGTTGCAAAAGACCAACCTCTTTTGCAGTCAAACAATGGGGTGTTTGTGCATCTATTTTGAAAGACACATAATGCAGTTCCATTGTGTATGGCCACTGTTTTGGTGGAATCACTTGACATCAGCCGGGACTGGCATCAACACCCAGACTCCTTGGACATCTGACAGGCCTGGAGGACATATCTTGAGCCTGTCTTTGGAAGTAAACCTGAATCTGTACTATCTTGAATAGCTCCAGGAATCTGATCCTAATTTCTGTTTATATATTTAATAGTATCTTGGAGTGACACTGCTTTGGAAGCATTTTGGAAAATTTAAATTTTGAATAGAACCAGTTATGTAGCACTGCTGTTTGCCACATCCAACCACTGATCGCACAGCCATCCCAAGATAGTTTGCTGTCTAAACTGGGAGCAAATGGGCTACCTTATCCTATCTCCTTCCCAAGTCAATATATATAATAGCTAAAGCAGTGGGAACTGGTGGCTTTGATGTAAACGAGAAGTGAATCCACTTTGGGTTTACTCTTGAGATTTTGAGGAGCTGTCCAGGATACTGGACAAATAGATCCAGCACTTTGGTTAGCTTCTTGTAATGTGCTGAACTCAGCCCCCTCCCAAATAGGTGTAACAAATTGGATACCTTCTGCATAAAATTCACATTCTTATATCTGTACAAACAGCCCCCTCCAGCCAGTATTGATCAAATTGTTTGGGTGAGAGAGAAAATCCCATAAATTCATCTCTCTACTTTGCTGTTTAAAAAAAACCCCAGTGAAAATAAATAATTAACAAAATTTTAGTTGTAGCATCTTGTGGTGACATTCAAACTCCCTGACAATAATTGTATGGCTTGTTGTGCTGCTAGGGTGTACTAGAGGGAACTTTGTACAGGGCAGGTAAATGACAAGAAATCCTTTTAGGGAAGGCCAAGGTTGTCCCTCTGAGCTATTTGGAAGTCAAAGTAAAACGTAATTGTAAATAAATACTGTTATAAATCCTTCAGCTTAGTAAAGGTGGTAACACATGCTCCTGCCAGTCAAATTCTACCCATATTTATTTGGAAGGAAAGTCATGGGGCTTAATCCCCCTGTGTCACCCTCACTTTTCTGCTCTTGTCAAGTTGTATATTGAAATACTAGTTGTATCTTTTTACATGGTGCAAATGCTCCATGAATAGGAAGGTAAAACTTTTAACATTATACAATAACACTGTTGGCTTTAATTCATTTTTAATTCAAAAGAGTATCCTGTGGGGCTTATTGGGTTCCTTATTGGTAGCAGTTTGCATCTGCTGTAACCTTGTATTTGAGGGTCATGTCTCTTTTGCTCAGTTACCAAAATGCCTTGAACGAATATTGACTGATATTCCAACCTTTGCTATGTAATATTCGTAACTATGTGTGGGGGAGGTCCTTTCCTTAACTTGTAATAGGCTAAATTTGTTGTCACTAAAGCAGTACTACATTGGTGAAGAAGAACTGAGTCATTTGAAATGGAAAATGAGTTTTGCCATGGGTAGATTTAAGATCCACTACCTGATGACTCAGAATCCCAGCCCTTGTATTTCAAGTAAACCTGCATAGGATTAACCTCAGGGATGGGCAACTGTGGTGAATACAGAGCCACTGAGACTCTGTGTGGGCAGGAATTCAAAGACATAGCAGCAAAAGGATCTTGGAGCACCTTTGATATGAAGGGCTCATCTCCACTATGATTTATATTGATTTGCTGATCACCTTAAATATGCCTCATCCCCATTTGAAATGGTTTCAGATACGACTGTGATTATTTGGACTCACTTTAAAGAGAGAAAAATGCAAAAAAAATTGCTCTTTTCAGACACTAGTTTTTTGCCGGTCCTTTTGAAAAGAAGCGAGCGTGTTCAGTAAGTAGGAACAACAGACCTGAGTTGCATCAAATGAAAGGGAGGGATTACTGTGGCAGAGAGTTGGCACATCTCTCACCAGTTTGGGGGGAAATCTGCCATTTCCCTCCATCTTAGTGCTGCCTATGTGCTTTGTGGTGTGACCTATGGGTGCATTATACAGACATACACGCATACATATATACTTGTTTTAAAAAAAATGACAGTATGTGTGCTCCATTGTATTTGCAATTACTTGCAGGTGGGCAAGTGGACTGACTGGCTCAGCAAGACAAGTAATGGCAAAAACAATGGAGAGCATATACTGTCATTTTTTTAAAAAATTGCATGCATCCCAGGGGAGAGTCCTCCATGACAGCCATGGGTGGATGCATCCCAGGGGAGAGTCCGCCATGACAGCCATGGATGCATGCCTCCCAGGGGAGAGTCCTCCATGACAGCTATGGGTACATTCATCCCAGGGAAGAGTCCTCCAGGACAGCCATGGATACATGCCTCCCAGGGGAGAGTCCTTCATGACATCCATGGGTGCATACATCCCAGGGGAGAATTCTGGCCATGGCACCCATGACTCCCTTTTGTGTTTTCTTGAATGTGCTGCCTGTTGTGTCACCAATGATGTGTAGATGATTGATAGGAATTTTGAAGTGGCACAAACTAGTGGGAATGACAGTCATGCCAAAAAAAGAAGCAAATAAAGGAAAGATCCACTTCCATAGTGGGAATGACACATTGACTGGAATCGATTCACTGACCTGGAGCGAAAGTGAATCAC
The DNA here is from genome assembly GCA_020142125.1 of Phrynosoma platyrhinos. Lineage (NCBI taxonomy): Eukaryota > Metazoa > Chordata > Lepidosauria > Squamata > Phrynosomatidae > Phrynosoma > Phrynosoma platyrhinos. The sequence goes on along the minus strand of CM034710.1, from coordinate 78,065,470 downwards.
AAACTCGTCTAAATCTAAGTGGGAATGAGCCCTAACTGAAAGAGAGACATTGGTACATGAGTCTACAAAAGTTCATGCTACCAGTTTTTCTCTTTCAGTTAGTCTCAAAGGTGCTACAAGATCCCTTTGTCTCTGTGGACTGTAGGACTTAAAATGGAGGCCTGAAAGATTACTACTGGTTTTGAAAAAAATGTTAGTTTAGTGTGTGTGTTTTTTTAAACATTCAACAGTTTAAAAGATGCATTTCTCCCCTTGGAGGCAGAGGGAGGTCACCCTTTTAAAAGGTAAAAATAAGAATGTTCTGTCTAAGGGGCCCCAAAACAACATTGGGACTCAGGCTGCACTTTGTCCTATCCTTACTCACATCTTCATTATCCATATATATGATTGGGTTGAAGTTATTTCTGGATAGTGCCAGGGTGCACAGACAAATCAGAAACTGAAATAGAATCATAGAATCATAGAGTTGGAAGAAACCACAAGGGCCATCCAATCCAACCCCTGCCATGCAGGAACTCCCAATCAAAGCATCCCCGACAGATGGCCATCCAGCCTCTGCTTAAAGACCTACAAGGAAGGAGACTCCACCACACTCCGAGGGAGTGTGTTCTACTGTCAAACAGCCCTTACTGTCAGGAAGTTCCTCCTAATGTTGAGGTGGAATCTCTTTTTCTGGAGCTTGCACCCATTGTTCCTGGACCTTGCACTACATGTCATGTTAGCTGTGCCTTTAAACTACTGTGTTCCATTCTGCTGTTTTGTAGGGTTGAGTGCAGAAGAACTGTCATAGGATCCCAATCTGACATATTTTCCCAATTTGACTCTCTTCTGGTTTCCTTTTGAAAAAAATCCTTTACCTTGCTGCTGTTTGGCCCCCACTGCTGTGCAGTTTGCAGTAAATAGCACTTTCAGGGTAAAACATCAACTAAGAGGAGGTGAATTTCAGCAGACAATTGGGTAGGAATCTGTGCTTCACATCTGGATCACATGCTGGATGGGAATCCTGTAGATCTTCCCCTCGCCCTCCCTCCAGTAGAAATGACCAGGTTGAGCATGATTGTTTTGGACATTTGACTAACATTCTGTTGAATAATAATAATAATAATAATAATTTATATCCCGCCTCTGTAAACTACAACCAAGGCAGCTTACAAGATAAAACAAACAGTCCTGTACCCCAATAGCTCCCCCTTAAAATACAATTAAACAATTGAAATTTAAAACATACT
>CM034710.1:78027383-78043225 GCA_020142125.1 Phrynosoma platyrhinos | reverse complement strand
TGGACTCAATTTGCACTATTTCTGGCAGTCTGCAACCCCCCATAGTGCCTCTGGTATTTTAATAAGTATTAGTTGGAAGCAGTGGCATCACTACGGGGGTGCGGAGTGCACCAGGTAACACTCTAGGGGGGGGAGTGACACCATTTCTGCTCAAATACAAGGAGTTATTGTAAAGTTTTAATTATCACCTAGAAGTTATTAGGATGTATTGATGAAATTTTGTCAGTGTCATCATTGGTCTCTAAGTGCATGATGTTGAGGAAAATCAGCTCATTGTGTCCTTTTATTTTTGTTACAGGTTGTGCCAGAATTGACTAAAGTGACTGAAGTGGTTTACGAGGGGGTATTGTAAAGTTTTAATTATCACTTTTACAAAAATTTGACAGAAAGTTTGTCTTGATTTGTAGTTGTTAACTTTTCTCTACATAGTCACCATCCAGATTTACACATTTTTCCTAGCGTTTCTTGACCCTCCGAATACCATTATTGTAGAAATCTGCAGATTGAGCCTTAAACCACTTCAGTTACTTTAGGGCCTCAGCAGACGACTAATAAAGTCGTCTCCGAGGCAGGGAAGAGGAGGGGCAGCCGCACGCGTGGCGCCCCTTCCTCCTCCCGAGGTTGCCCTTGGAGCTGCCGGCCCTCCTCACGGCCGGCGCTCCGGGGGCAACCTCCTGCCGCAGCGTCCAGACACGCTGCGTTGGAAAAGTCAGGGAAAGTGCGCCCTACGCATTTAGGGCACACTTTCCATGACTTCTGAAAGGAGCGCCAATTTAGCGCTCCTTTCAGGGACGCCGCGGTGCGGATGTCACGGTCCCGCAGCGCACCGTCCCAGGGCATCCGGGACGCCCTGGTCTGCTTCCCCTGTTAGTCACTTCTGGCGCAATCTGTAATAAAATACTGTTACTGTAGGTTTTTTTTAAAAAAACTGAAATGTTCTCATTTTCACTGTGTTACTATATAGCATATGCCAGTATGACATAGCTTGAAAAACTTGTAGGTTAGTGATGAATAAACAATATGATGGAACAACATATTCTGTGTAGTGAGTTAAACATGAACAGAAAGTGAAGTTCTAACTTTATAACAGAACTTCATCCCCTCCCTCTGTTAACCTTGAGGTAACTAGCACATTGCAGGTACTGCTTTCAGCCATTCAGAACCAAATAGAAAATCAGATATATTCAGATAGGTAATTATTTTACCCAACCAGAGCATTAGAACATTGCTTGAATTTTAATTTTTTATTTTTTAATAAGAGCAGTCTACACATTATGCAGTCACTCCCTTGGTTACCACATATGCCCACTATGAGAAAGGTAAATTTTGTGCATTTTTGTTGTGTGCCTTCATGTTGTTCCAAAGTTAAGGCAGCTCTAAGGTGACCCTATCACAGTGTTTTCTTGGTGAGATTTATTCAGAGGAGATTTGCAGTTTCCTTCCTCTGACGCTGAGTGAGTGAGACTTGTTTAAGGTCACCAGTAGACAGTCCCACTCTTGTTCTAGAGGTTTAACCCTCCTGATCCTATGATTTGAATTTATGGTGCAATCATGGTCACTATTTAGTTATCACTAATTTCATACATTCCACTTTAAGTACAGTGCATTTTCTGGGGGTTTGTTCCAGGAACCCTCATGAATACCAAAATCCATGGATGCTCAAGTGTCATTACTCAGTGGGGTAGTAAAATGGTATCCCTTATATAAAATAGCAAAATCAAGCTTTGCTTTTTGCTTTTTAAAAATATATTTGAAGCCCTAAATGGTTGAATCTGTAGATGTAGATGTAGGATATGGAGGGCTGACTGTAGACAGAAAAGTGAAAGACAGAAGGAGGAAAGAGCAGTGCAGATCTTTTAGAAATTGAATGGCAATGGCAATTTAAAAATGTTAAAGTTTGTTTTGGTGGGGGTGATTCTGTCTTAAGAGAAAACCCTTGAATGCTTTCCTTTATTATTGCTTACTTTATATTTTCTGAATAAAAACCATTAACTGTGTTTTTATTTAAAATCTACTTTGAAATAGAGGAAAAGAGAAAAGAAAGGAGAAATTTTAATACCCCTGCCCCCCGCATGAGCTGTTTATTGTGTGTGTTCGAAGATTTAGTTAATTGTTAAGTAATACTTATAAAATAAAAATTTATAACTTGAAAAGTAGAGAAAAAAAGCCAAATGCTCTTTAAAAGACAAAGTGAACTCATCGATTGGAAAGTACTGATTCACTTCTACACAAAGTATAATTAAGTCTTTAATCTGCAATGTATTCCATGATCATGCAATCAAGTTGTAACTACAGCTTTAAATGTTAGTGTAGGATCTCCATACCATTTTATAATTCCATAATTGTTGGAGCTAACAGTTCATGATGTGAGATCATTAATTCTTTCCTACCATTAACCTTTCCAGAAAATGAAAATATTGTCAATAAAGAACAATTTCCAGAAATTTTCTAAGGAAATCTCTTGGCTTGAGAGGTGTCCTTCCAAAATGTGACCCTTATACTGGAGTGTTGTGGGTTATTTTCTTAAATAATGACAGTGTTGTATAATTTGAAAGCAAGGCTTACTGATTAATGATGACATCTCTATTATTCAATGAAAAACTGGTCTCTTGAACTTTTCCCTTTATCTCTGTCTAATCTGTTCACTTTTAAAAAATTATTTCCCTTATTTCATTAATGTTCTGTCCTTCAAGGTGTTATGGTCATTCATTAGAAGTTGATGAATGAAGTAGAAGAGTGCTACTCTAAACAGAGATACAAGTGAATGCCTGTATCCAAGCCAGATCACCATAAAGCTTATCAAACTATCACAACAAGGTTATATATTTCATAGACTCAAGTACAGATCTTAGGAAAGATACTTTTGTGGATGTTCAGGCCATGGAATTCTGGGTGTTGTAGTTTGAAAAAAGTAACTTTTCCAAGCTCTGATCAAGTAGGAAGACTTTTCTGAATTGCATTACAGTGGGCCCTTGGTATACGGTGGGGTTTGGTTCCAGGTTCCCCCATGGATACCAAAATCTGTGGATACTCAAGTCCTATAAAATACAATGGTGTGTGGTAAAATGGCATCTTGTGTATTTTATGTAAAATTAAGCTTTGTTTTCAGGAATATATATATATTTGAGATATATATATATATATATATATATATATATATTCAAGGCATGGATGGTTGAATCCATGGATTAAGAATTTGTAGATACAGAGGTCTGCAGAAGACAGGTGATAATTTTGAGTGCTACCCATACTTTTCATATAAAACAGTATATGGGAAAGATGGTTAGACCACTCCAAGCTATGTATAGATGGTAAGAGTATTTGAATAGGGGATATTGTAGTATTTCATTTTGAAGGAGCAGAAATTGATTGTTATTGGTCTATGGGGACTTTGTTGTCTAAAGTGGAGCATGGAAATTCTTAAAATGAAGTAAGTGCAGTATTTCTGGTTATCTCCTACATTATATGCATGAATAATTAAATCTGAATACAGGTGACAAACCATGGTACTGTGTGTTTACTTGACTGGAAATCATGCCCTATGAGGAGTGGTTTAGGGAGATGGTTAGGTTTAGCCTGGAGAAGAGTAGGCTGAGAGGTGACATGATAGCCATGTTTAAACATTTGAAAGGATGTCATGTTCAAGAAGGGGCAAGCTTGTTTTCTGCTGCTCCAGAGACAGGGATATGGAGCAATAGATTCAAATTACTAGAAAAGAGATTCCACCTAAACATTAGAAGCTATTGGACAGTGGAATGGAATACACAGCCTCAGTGAAATATTTAAATCTTTGAGTTATTGTGAGGTGTTTTAAAAATAACATTTTTAAAGCAAGAAAACAGTAATATCCACGAAATTATGGGTCTCTCTGTTATGAGGTAGCAGCTGTGGGGACTAATAATAATAATAATAATAATAATAATAATAATAATAAAATTGTATTTATACCCCGCCCCTCTGCAAAGCAATCGGGGCGGCTTACAACATGTTAAAATACAACCGTTAAAACATTCCAGATTAATACAACCCCCCCACCCACAACCCACTTTTTCTCCCTTCTAACTTTAATGAATGAAGTTAATATTATACTGATCATTTTACATTGTAAAGTCTCACAATCTTTCTTTTTAATCCAGAAATTAGAACAGATTAGCCAGCCACTTTCCTGACAAATAACCAGGAAGTAATAGTAAAGTCCAAGTGGAATGGGCAGAATCATTACTATGGACAGGATAGTGGTTCCTTTATTGGTGGCTTTACACTGAAGAATTAACTTCAGGGTTTTTGTACCAGAGGTTGGAGATGCCTCTTTTAGAGAGTAAGTACAAAGGAGGAACTACACAATTATAATGCTGTGATTCCATTTTAACTGCTGTTGTTCCATCTGTAAAATATGGGATTTGCAGTTTAAGGAGTGATATATGGAATTTTCCAGTGCATCTACAAACCCTTGGATTTACTAGTACTATATGGAGCTATGGCAGTTACAACTGAACAACCATAGTGCTATAACTGGATAGCGTGATAGTCCTCAAGTTCTTTGCTCAGTGACATGATAACCAGTCAACTGCCACTGGCAGCATGAAACATGGTGGAATGTACATTGTCATTCATTTAGGAGGTGGACTAATTTCCCTAAATTAGTAGCATTGTAAATTGGTCACTTATATCCATTCTAAAACTGGAAATCAGGTTTTAAATCCCTATTCAGCCATTGAAGACAATCAGTGTTTTGTGTGAGGCTCAAGTTACTTCATGGGATTGCTGTAAGGATATAAATACATGGGAAGAACCATGGCATTCTGTGGAGGAAGGTCAGGATAAAAGTATAAACAGAAGAAATAACTGTGAGAGAAGGAATTCTAGCATTACCATAAGTAGATGTTCCGGTATTCGCTATCATCTGTACAGGCTGAACATGTTATTTTCTATTCCCTGACATTCCCTTTGGCATAGAAAAGACAAAGTGGTTTAGTCGAACTGTTATTAAAGTGTATTCATCTTCTACTGCATATTTGAATGAAGCTAATTTCCCAAAGTTCAGTGTATTCACTTCAGCACATTGAAAATATCGCCCTTAACCTCACAAGGATTTTGATTAATTGATGGGTATATTTTATTATGCTTTTTTTTTTTAAGAAAGCCACGAAACAATCTTTTAGAACGAGAAGACATTGCAGAAGTTGATTGGACATCAAGGAAAATATTAAGTATGCTTGCACTATGTGGGTTCCGATGTTGTTTTTAATATGGTGAAAGCATAAAATTATAACCTGCTCAGTTTGCTTGCTTGCTGTTGGGTTTTGCTTAAAGCTCATTTTGAAAATGAAAATTTTACTGTGGCTAAAAAATCAAGAGTGAGGTTCTTTGTGAGTTACACTTTAATATTTCAGAAATTTCATTTCTTTACAAACTTGATATGTTGAGAATTTTTAACAGTGGTTTTATTATTACTTCTGTAAATACAGACAAAGTATGATTTTGAAGATATTTGGGAATTACAAGGGGGAATAGCACACATTTAATTTTGGAACCTAAAATAATGGCCTCTGCTTTGTGAGGTGAAGCAGGACAAGCTACCATTGAGTTGTTTTGCTAAAATTTCTGTGTAACAGTAAATTAGTTTATTGCTTCTCTGTCTTTACTCTCCTCCTTTAATGTAGCTGAGAGGAAAAGTTTAGAAGCTTTTCATGGTTGCAATCAAGCACAAGTCTGGAGCCAGCAATGGGCAGTTGAGGTGGAAGACACGCGAACAGGAGAGGAAGCAGAAGGCAAGAACCAGAAAATATATCAGGAATCAGGACCAACAAACAAGCCAGGAATGCATAATAGATTAGTTAGATGTTATTGCTCAAAGTTCTGCAACAAGAGGCCCTCAAACATTTCTTCTAGCTCAGGAGGAAGGTTAGGATCAGAACAGAAAGTTTTTCAGTGAGAAGCTGTGGCAGTATGTGGCAAGGGACAGAATGACAGAAGACATATAGACATCCTTCATTCTAGAATAAGCATGGAGTGATGCATGGACACTGTGAGAGATATCAGCCTGGTGGCGCAGTGGTTAAATGCCTGTACTGCAGCCACTCACTCATAAACCACAAGGTTGAGAGTTCAATACCAGCCAGGGCTGAGGCTCCACTCAGGCCTGCATCCTTCCGAGGTCGCTAAAATGAGTACCCAGATTGTTGGGGGGCAATCAGCTCACAGTTGTAAACTGCTTAGACACCCCATAGCATGGTATGAAGCGGTATATAAATGAAGCTGCTTTACAAACACTTCATTGTTGAAAACTAGAAAACTGATTCTAAAGAATGGGAATCAATCTTTGGCTTTGTCCCAGTGGATAAAATTATTCGGTAGAATGAACACGTCAATAGCAGCTGTAAAGGGGTATGTGTGTGTGTGTGTGTGAATAGATATATATCAACTTAGTTATAATGCAGTTTAGTTACAGTGCAAGTTCTGATGAACCTGTTTGTATGGATGGATATGCAGCCTTCTCAAATTATGTTAGGCATGGAATAGCCATGCTGCAGAGCTTTACATCAGCCTGAGAAAGAGCCATCTTATTAGGTGTATGAATTTACTCATGGATCTTTTAAATTTTAATTATTTCTCTCCTGTAGACAGTAACTAAGTAACAGTGTTACATTTCTCTTGGTAGCCAGAACACTTTACAATAATTCATAATGTTCATTTCCTGATTCAAACACTTCCTGATATAGGCATCAAGTTGTATACAAAAGGTAATCTTAGGTTTGTGTTTCTTACAGTATAGCATGCTGAATAAACTACAGTCGGCCTTCCATTTTCGTGGACTTTAAGTCCGCATCCCTCACCCATTTGCAGGCAGTGACTGGAGGGGGACAAAATGGGGTGTGTACCTCCATTCAAGCCAATGGGGCTTGAGTATCCACGATTTTCCATTTTTGCGAGGGAGAGGGAGGGGGCAGAACGGATCCCCCATGAGAACGGAGCAGTGACTGTACCGTATATGCATATCAGTATGATTTAACAACCTTAGGCTCTACCTTGGACAGCAATGATTTCCTTTGCTGATGTGTAATTGACCATGCAGACCTATATGAACCCATAAGATGAATATTATGGTATGGTCAGCTGTGGAGAAAGTACAGATTGCAGGCCACACAGAACCCACAAACCCACTCTTGTGGCTCCCAAAGCCCTCAGCAGTCCCCTGAGTCCCTGAGTTAAAGAAACCATTGGTCAGTTTTCTTAAAACACTAAACAATTTGCAGCTACCCCCATCCCCTCATTTTCAGCAATGGATGAGCCAAAAATTGTGACAGAAAGTGATGCAATGTCAGTTCCAGTGCACCCAGACATGTTGCCATGGCCTGTGGAAAGGGGTTGTGGGAGTAAAAAAATTCCTCCTGCTCACCATGCAGTTGCCCATCTCTTGCATTTAGGTATTGGACCAATGAACAATGTCCTCTCTAGTATATTTTACAACTCATTTGTATTACATATTCTAATGAGGTAGGGAAATGAAAAACCAAATAACTATAACTTAGGCCCCAATCAGATGGATCAAAAGAAGCATTCAGATGATGGACACCCCCCAAAGTGGCCAGAAGCTGCTCTGAAGCTGTGTCAAGGTGGCAGGAGCTGGATTTTTCAGGAGTGGATTAAATCGCTCCTGCTGGCAACCCATTTGGGACTACAGTGATGGCCCGCTGCAGGAACAGGGTGTCTGGTCACCATGGTCCCAGGCTGATCAGGGCTGGGGAGGCTGCTCCTTCCGGGCCATCTTCTTTGGCACTTAGTTTTTGCAGGCTGAAAAAGGATGTAGTCTTAAACCTATGTTCCTATAGTAGGGAAACTTCCAGGCAGGTAGTTCACAGGAATATGGGTCTGCTTGTGATGCTATCCTTATTTATACTGCATAAATAACTTTGTGCCACAAGAACTGAAAAGATTGTCTGTGGGACTGAACCAGCAACAATTTTATTACTCTTGGATCTTCTCACTAGAGCAGTATGAAATATTAGCTAGAGTGCAGAGGTTCAGTTTGTCTGCAAGAAGATAATAAAACTAATTTTATCATTAGAGGAGGATGCTAAACAATGGCAATATGGAAAGAAAAACCCATTCTGCAGCAAAGGGGATCTCTTAAAAAGCCACTGGTTGGAACTGTTATTTTGGTCACATTTGGACATTTATATCTTGTCTTAATAAGTTTATACATAAACAAGCCTTGTGATCTTCTGTGCATGTCCTCTATCCAAGCAAGGTGGGGGTGAAACAGGATTTTTTCCTTAGCTATAATTTCTTGTTTTATCAGAACAGGAGACTACAGTAGCCCCTCCCAATTTGCAGAAGATCTGTTCTGGACCACCCGTGAAAATGGCAGCTCATAAATATTTCAGCCCCATCGAAAATAATAGCATGTGTGCTCACACAGGCATGCACCACCATTATATCCCTGCCCGCTTGTCCCTCCCATGGGACCATGGACTTCAAGTCTGCAAACAGGGAGTGACAACTGTATGATTAGCACCTTCAGAAGAAGGCTCAATATGAAACTAGTTGGTTTAATATTTCATTTTGTTCCAGAATATTAAGACAGGATGTAAATATCTGAAACACTTCTAAGATGAATCATATAAAACTATGGGGGGTTGCAGACTGCCAGAAATAGTGCAAATTGAGTCCACTTTTAGGGTTAAGGTTAGTGCTAGGGAATCATGGGAATTGTTTTTTTTCCCCTGAGATATTGAGCCTTCTCTGTCAGAGAGCTCTGGTGCCACAATAAAATACAGTTCCCATGATTCCCTAACCCTAACCCTAAAAGTGGACTCAATTTGCACTATTTTTGGCAGTCTGCAACCCCCCTATGTTTCCATAACTTTCCACACCAATTCATTCACTCAGAGTTATTCCACTGCTCTTCTGAACATATTCTGGAATCTGATTATGCTGTGAATGTGTTCTGTGGCAAAAGCTAGTGAAGATGAGTATCACATTTTAGATGGTAGCCATTCTACCATCAATTATTATTTCTGATTTAGGGCCGATGCAGACAACCCCTAAGGTGTGACTCTGTGCCGCCCCTAGGAGTGCCAGATTGGGGCCACAGCAGCCACACACCGCGGCCCCGATCCTCTTTTTTGCCGCTTGAAAAAGAGCTGGCAAATACAGCTCCTTTTGCACCCCTTTGGCACAACTCTGTACTCTGTGTCAACAGGACGCCCTAACACCACATGCCGTGCAGTCGGGCGTGCAGCATCATAGCGGCTGGCAGGCGGTCTCCCTGCCCCAACTCTACCCCCAGGCCAGCCCTTTAGGCTGGTCTGCATTGGCCCTTTGTCTGTTCTGACTAAATACAAAACAGTTAAAACATATGAGTGCTTGACAGTAAAACAATAAAACTATTAACATTATTAAAAGTAATTTTAAAGATATGATTAAAAATGATAAAAAGCAAACTGGTAATATTGTTTAAAAACTGTACCAATATTGATGCTTATCTCTGTGAATATTATCTTGGTTATACAGTAGTTTCTACTTGTTTTCCATGCACTGCAGCACAAACTTTCTCAAATAGATTCTGGCCTACATAATAGACTATGGCATAAGAGCAATCTCTTGATTCTCTACCGTATCTAATTTAGTTACATTGTTTTAATGATGGGTGAAGCATCATGATAATTATGTGAGTGTTGATTTTTATCTTGTAATAAGCAAAATATATATATAATAACATAATCATTGTTTCATATTGGGAACAGCAAATGCTGTGTTGTGCTGAGAAGATACAAAAGAAGTTAATTCATCCCCTGGCCAAGAAATTACATTTTACGTTATTTTTAATGCATAGGAACACAACAATTGAGATACATTAAATGTCAGGATTTACCATATATCTTGATAACAACTTACATGTTCTGGGTTCTATTTATAAATGATTTTTCTATGTTTCTATTTAGTGCTTAGAATTGGAAGTGTTTCTGAAATATCTGAATAACAAACACATGCAGTGGCCCTGAAACACTGTGATGCTTTGTCTAAAGTGAAAAATGGTTTTTTGTTCATCATGTAAACAACTATGGGATTTATTTTTACAGATTTATAATTTAAATGAGCTAAGGCCACTTTCACTCCCCTTGTAAAGATGTTAATAATGGTTGTGATGAGTTGTCTGCCAGACTTGCAATTAGCATTTGTGTTCCTAAGAACTCAGAAGTTGAATATCTTGTGATGAGTGTACCTAGTTTCCCCAACATCTTTCAGTCATGAACCTGAGAGGTGTGTGTATGTGCCCTGAAGTCACATCAACTTATGACAATGCCATGCAAGGAATACTGAGAGATGGTTTACTAGTTCCTTCCTCTGAAATATAGCTGACAGCATCCAGTATAGATGGTGGTTTCCCATCCAAATACTAACCAGGGCTGACCTGCTTAGCTTCCAAACCAGTCAGGATCTGAAACCCTTAGGGTATTAAGGCCTTAAATGGAGAGGTACATCCCCCATGTAAACTAATAGATTGAATCAGTTTTAAGTTTAAGTTTTAAATTACCCTGATCTTTCCTTATAACTCCAAAAAATTGTAAATTGAGATAACCAGAGCAACTCTATTGTAAATTGTCTGAAGTTGTGTTTGTTGATTTAAAATATTTTTTAAAAATTACAATGTAATAGTTTTCAGAACACTACAAACTGCTCTCATAATATGGCACATGGCATATTTAAAAATAAAATAAATGAATTTGGGACATACATTCTCCCCAGGTCCCTGTGTTAAGTATTTTTAACCAATCTCTGCAGTTTGAAAGTGTTTGTCTGCTCATATTAACTGCTTTCTAAGTGGTAAGTTGAGACTATGTAACAGTTCGTTTATTGTTCCCTTCTGAAATTATGTCTTACTTTTGGGGTTGTTTGTTTTGCTGTTTGCTTCCTATGAGAGTATTAGATTTAATTGCATCCTGGTAATTGTTACTAGCAGTTTAGTTCCAGTTACCTCCTTTGGAGATCATTATGTTAAAGATAGAGTTGTCTTATTTTATTCTTTGTCTGCTGGCTATATAATTGCATGCTTCCAAGTTACATTCATAAGCCACCTGGCTTCCTATATTGAGGAAAAAGTGGGATGGTGATGGTGATGAATAACAACAGCAGCAACAACAACAAAAATAACAACAATAAATACATTATAGTGAATATTGTGATAAATTGAAATTTCTCATCCTAATTGTACTTTCTGCAATTTTAATGATTCTATTTTCCTCAACATTTCAGAGCCATCCATCATTGCATTCCTATTGCTATACTTACTTAATAATGTAATGCATTCTAGGACATATTCCCTGGTATTATTTTGTGATGGAACACTTTCTCTGTTGTTTTCTTTAAGAGAACAGGCTACTTTTCCTTGCCTATACAGTTTATATATTCCATATTAGTTCCAATGATTTCATGATGTTGAATAATAGAAATAAGCTTTCTGATTTTCCTTAGGGGCTATGCAGACGGGCAAAAAGGGGTGCTTTGAGGGTGACTTGTAGGTGTGGCCTTTAGATGACTCACACCTAAAATTCTCCAGGAAAGCATCTAGCCGTCGTATGCCAAGAAAAGCTGCTCCAAAAAGGAGCCACTTTTTTCTGCTCCTTTGGTGAAGATGTGCACCTTCGCATGTGTGTGTGTATGCAGCGACACTAATGCACCAGAAAACGGCCGTATAAATGCACTGTTGCACATGCGGCGGAAATTGACTCGGGGATGCAGAGCATGCACCCTATGATGCAAGCTTTAATTTAAAGCACCCTATGCTTCCAAGTGTGGATGCACTGGCTCAGGTACGCTTGAATATTAGAACCCTAACCTTAATTGTAACCCTAACCCTAATTGTAATCCGACACATCCTCCCTAGCAACTGTCCTTTGTTATGACAATAAATACATTCTTTTGAATGTACGCTTGCTGTCAGCATGCACAGCAGTTTGCATGAAAGAGGCTTTTGTGACCTCTTCGGTGCAGGTGTGCACAGGTATGCATAAGACCTGCACACCACTTCCTGGCATGATTGGGGGGGGGATCCTAGAGTAACGTTTGTCTTTGTGTCTTGTTGACCATAACCTTGCATGACCACCAGCTGCATGTATCAAGTCTGTTCATACAAACCTCTCTTGCATGGATCTCTCCTCTCCCCCCGATCTGTGTGGGACATGTTTTGTGGAGGATGATGGAATGTCTTTTCAGTTAACAAACCCGTTCCTTTACCCCAAGGGTGGCACAATCAGACAGTGGCACCTGTCTACTGCACCTACTTCTTGGGGAGAAGCGGAGGTCAGAGAATCCTTGCATGATACGTGGGTGTATGATAGAACCTGTGCAGGTACACAGGGATGCCGAACTTCAGTCATCTTTGTGCACAGAGTGACAGACTTTATACCACCCTATAACAGGTCCTGTGTAGGTGCACAAGGATGCTGAATTTCAGTCACTTGTACACGGAGAGTGACAGACTGTATATTAACCTATGACAGGTCCTGTGCAGGTGCACAGGGATGTTTTTCTGCACAGATGTGCAGGTGTGGAGAGATGGTCCTGCGCATGTGCTCATGCATTTAAGAACAAAATGAAAATTAAAGCAGTCACTGCCAGCGCATGTGGTTGCTCTGTCTCCCTTTGCGACATCCTTAGGGCTGGTGGTGTGGTTGCTGCATTGACTTCCCCCAGTGTGGTTGCTCCATCCCCATTTAGTGCAACCTCAAGGCAGGCAGTGCAGTTGCTGCAGCTTAAGGAAAAGGCAACTTCAGGTCACCTTTTCCTGCCCGTCTGCATAGCCCCTTATTTATTTTGTCACTGTGGATAAGCATTTAAGCAAATCTCTAATGGGCATTACTGTTCCTGATAAATTCTCCCAGTTCCATAAATGTTTGTCTTACTTTTTTTTTTGGTCATGGAATTATTAGATAAAAATGGTGGCACTAATAATAGTAGTAGTGAGTAAGGTGTTTGAGAGAAATGTTTTCCCAAATTATCAGTGGCTATGCCATAGATTATATAATGCTAGGTATTTCCTTCTGTTTTGGAACCAGGTGGTATTTTGTGGCTATCTTCATACCAAGGAGTAAATCCCATTAAACTCAACAGGATCCGTACATGAATGATGTGGAAAGCATATACTAATAGGATTAGTTCAGAATATACTATGGGCCTTGGCAGATGGCTTAAAAAGCCATCCTCGGGGCAAGGAAGGGGAGGGGCAGCTGCACGCTCGGCGCCCCTTCCTCCTCCCAAGGTTGTCCTCGGAGCCGCCGGCCCTCCACACGGCCGGCACTCCGAGGACAGCCTCCCGCCGCAGCATCCGGACACGCTGCGGTGGAAAAGTCAGCGAAAGTGCGCCACAGGCTTTTGTGGTACACTTTCACTGACTTGTGAAAGGAGCACTATTTTAGTGCTCCTTTCAGGGGCGGCGAAGGTGTGCTGCAGGATCGAGGCGTGGGGATGCCTCGGTCCCGCGGAGCACCTTCCCAGGGCGGCCCCGTGCCGCCAGTCTGCTTAGGCCCTATGTTAATGTAAAAAGATAATTCTGGAACCAGAAAGATTTCCCCCCCTAGAAAAAGACAAACAACTGTTAATTGTGCAATTATGACTTGTTCTCATCCATAGTTTTCTCTCTATTGTGTGAGGGGGGAAAATCTGTGCATTTTTTGCCTGACGTTCACACATCACATAATTTTGGGAAAGTATTCTGAAAGTATTCTGGAAACAGTTGGTTACACAAAAATTGTGTTGTGAACCACACACACACAAACATTCTGTAAAGAGACCTTTTTTGTACAACACTTATCCACACAAAAGGGTGTGTTTCTTGAAACAAAAATGTGGGGAAGTTGCAGAAAAAAGAGTATTTTTGTACCACATAGGGCCTCGGCAGACGACTAATTGAGTCGTCTTCTGGGCCCGGAAGAGGAGGGGCAGCCGCACGTTCGGCGCCCCTTCCTCTCCCTGAGGTCGCCCTCGGAGTCGCCGGCCCTCCGCACGGCCGGCGCTTCGGGGATGACCTCACGCCGCGGTGACCACATGCGCCGCGGCGGAAAAGACAGCGAAAGTGCGCCCGCCGCTTTTAGTGCGCACTTTCGCTGTCTTGAGGAAGCAGCGCTGATTTAGCGCTCCTTCCAGGGATGCCGCCGATGCGCCGAGGTGCGGAGGCTGCGGCCCCGCGGCGCGCCGGCCCAGGGCGTCCTGGACGCCCTCGTCTGCTTCCCCCCATAGTTTTCCAAAATACTTCAAGATGTGCAAATACCAGATTAGAACTATGCAAAATGTTGTCCCTGTGTTATTCTTCCCAAATGTTGGAAAGCCCATTTTTCACAAGAAATGAATAATGGGAAATATTTTTTCATTCTTAGAATATTCTTCATATCTACATTCATTTACCTATAAACCTATATCCCAATCATACCGTTTCCCCAACTTAAGTGTGTATCTGGGCCCTGATTAACCTGGAAGTTCTTTTCATTTCCTTATGAAGGATTGTTTTCCAGTGAAGTTTGACTTTTTTTTTTTAAAAAAGGAAGAAACATTTAACCTTTTCCTTTTTATTCTATCAGTATGGCCCCTCACTTGATGTTATTAAGACCAAAACAGTCAGGGAACAGTACTTTGGGTCCATGCTTGCTTCTGGGTCTTTTGTTCAAAGAAACGTCTGGCTTCTTAGCTGTACGTTATAATAAGTACACAGCATTTTAGACTGTTTCTGAACATAGCAAATTGTGATTCGTATATTCTTGTGCATTTGTTGTCTTTCAAGTATTATGTTTAGGTAAGGACTAATTTGCCAGCATGCCATAGTCATTTGAGTACTGGACTACAACTCTGGAGACCAGTATTAGAATCCCTGTTGAGCCATGGAAACTCAGTAGGGGTCTCTGGGCAAATGGCACTCTGGGCAGAGGCGATGGCAAAAGAGAGTAAGACACTTGGCCCCTTTAAGGGCTCCAGCAAGCCTCCTCATCCCCCTCCAACCCACCTGCAGCGACGAGGGAGAGGCAGAGACACCCTGGGCCTATTTAAGGCTTCAACAAGCGCCCAGAATCCGGCAGAGGCGGTGGTAAAAGAGAGCAAGACACTTGGCCCTTTAAGGACTCCAGCAAGTCTCCCCATCCCCCTCCAACTCATCCCTTCTAACTTTCTTTTTTATAGTGATCTACTGGGGTATATTTTCTGGCCCCTTTAAGGTTTTGTATGTCATATAATAATTTTCTTTTGTTGGTAGAACTAAACTTCCTGTCTACTCCCTAATCTTTAACACTTTGTTACTATAATAGTTGTTATTTTGAGGGTTAAATAGAGGTAATTCCTTACTAGTACATCCTTTTCTGTGTGAAAATTAAGGCTATTGTAATTTTCTATAGTTAATTTATTTGATGTTAGCATTAAACAGCCCTAAATGATCTTCCTAGTAGCTGGAATTTTAGACATCTTAGTACTAAATAGACATTATAAACCTAAAACATGATTAGTGAGGATATTGTTACTTTGGGGTATTCCCCATCTTCAACTCAATCTCTAAAGGGAAAAAATGTTCAATCTAAAATAACACAGTATTTTTCGAAATGTAGATATGAATTACCTCATAGACAATCTGAACCTAACATGGAGATGAACTTTGCTGAAGTTAAAGAAATAATCTCTCCATCAATAATGCCTGTACTTGAATGGTCCTTAGACAAAATAGCCCCTCTGAAATCTTTAGATAAGAGTTTCTCTGTACCAAGTTTGGCATATGAGCTAGCTCTTGCCGAGGGTAAGTCATTACTTAAACGTACTGTAAGAAAGGAAACATTTGAAACAAAACCAGCAAAAGATCAAAG
>CM034710.1:78013962-78027283 GCA_020142125.1 Phrynosoma platyrhinos | reverse complement strand
GTGTTTTTTATACTGGCCGAATGGCTGTAATAAAATCAATCAATCAAAAAATGGCACTCTCTCCGCTTCAGAGGAATGCAAAGGCAAAACCTCCTCTGAACAAATCTTGCCAAGAAAACCACATTATAGTTTTATCTTAGGACCACCATAAGTCAGAAGCAACTTGAAGGCACAAAGTAACAAATTGGAAAAGATTTCAGAGATTATTTAGAATCCCATGTGTTTTATAAGTAAATGGTCCAGCTCGTATAAGTAGGAGTTAGAATTATGTGCATTTGCTTTTGCAAGGAAACCAAAGCTTTGAGCTTCCATGTTTCCCTTTATGTCTGCTCTTTTTTCACAACCAGAGTACTATGCCTCAGTTTCACTTTTCCCAGTCCTTGGCTTGTTGTTATGTAAGAAGCGGGATTTACAGTTTAAAACAAATTTTAAGTTGTGAACAAATCTTAAATTATTTTTCTGGCTTGTTGAACAAATTTGAAATTCAGGAAAGTGAAACTGAAGTATGTAGGAATCCTGAGAGGGAAGGAGGTGGGAGAAGGCCAGTGTCTATATTTATTGCTGAAGAGTTAACCTCTGAAACACCCATTTTCAATGTTGATAATAACTAGGCCTTCAGAAAAGTAACAGAAAATATTTTTTGTTGACAACACCTTAAAGAGTCTAGGACAGTGATAGCAAATCTTTTGTTTTTGAAGGGCCCAAACTAAAAGGCCTTCCAGCACTGGGTGTTACCCAGTGCTGGGGGTGGGATTTCCACCCTTGGGGGTGAGACTTCTCCCCCCTGCCCTCTTGGGCCTTCAGCTGCCTCTCCAGAGACAGATGGAGGTGAAGGGGGAAGAAGAGGAACAGGCATGAACATCTTCCTCCTCCTCCCCCTGTGTCATCTGGAGAGGCAGCTGAAGGCCTGGGACAGATGGAAAGGAGGAGGAACAGGCCTGTGCCTCTTCCTCCTCCTCCCTGCCTTTCACATGCTGGGGAAAATGGCACGCATGTCATAGGTTTGCCATCATGGGTTTAGGGCTATGTTATCTCTTACAAACAAACTTTGCACTGAGGATTAAGATCTCTTAAATTCTTTTCTTTTCATTAAAAAAAAAATATATACCTACGAAGTGAACCTGGGATACTGATATGAGGGTTAAGGGGAAATCATTTTTAATATGAAAAAAATAATTATTTTACTGCTCTTTTATCATTTAGTGTTTAGTTTTAATAAAAGTCTTGATGACAATGATTTCAAGCCTCAATTTAAGTTTTCTTCATAAAACTAAACTTTATATTTTGCAGAACTACAAAAAATGTTCTCATTGTGAAAATGGGGGGGGGGGGGGGGCAGACAGTCAAAATTCTGTCCTAGCTTCTTCAGGATACAGCTTGCTGTTTTGAGATCAATTTTTTTTGTGTGTGTGAGGGAGACCATATTATAATGTCAAGTTCTTGAAAGTTACAGTATTACCAAAATTTAAATTCCATTGAAAATTATTAATAGAAATGCCTCTTTCCTCTTTGATATCTTATGGAACAATTAATTATTTTCTGATCATTTGAATTAGTTTTCATATGTTCAAATGAGTATTGCTCCTACAACTTTTCCTATTTAAAAATAATTTGGAACTAATGTGTGCTGCTTTATTATGACTGGGATAGGATTTCACATATGTTTTATTAATTGCTATGTTACATTCCAGAGCATGACATGAACAAGAGAGAGCCAATTTTGTACAACCTTGTCAACAAACATTTTTCCCCTTTTTGTCCCAAAGACCTATCACCCATAAAATATGAGATGGCATCATGTGATTCATTCAGCAAGACATCGTTCTACCTCTTTGACAGAAAAAATGTGCATCTTACAAGGACACCTATGAGGAAACCTGACAACTTCCGAAGCTCCTCACCAAAAACATCAGAGCAACCCTATTTTAACAGGTTCTTGGGTCTTTTATTAAACATTGTATTTCTGATTTTATTTGAGCTTAATACTACTTTTTAAACATTTCTTTAAATGAGTTGCATACTACATCCCAAAAACCAATGTCCAAAGTCTAAGTATTTTATTTAATTTTGTTAGTGTGAAAACCAGCTACGTAAATTTATTGATTTTTATGTACATCATTATTTCATTTATGCTATTATTTAAAATATTTTTTAAACATTAAGACTGAGCCAAATATTATTTGGAAAAGTTTTCAAATTGAAATGAGGGAGTTGTGGGACAGAATGGAAAAAGACACCAAGCAAACCATTTCTCTTTTACCATTTCACTTCCACAACTTGATGTGGTAGCATGGTAGTTGTGATTGTTACTGTTATTAGATGTGGGACATTGCCTTGAAATCAAACCAGAGTGAATGAAAGCGTATAAACAACATATCCTGTCCTCTCTCTGATCTGGTCTTCTGAATAGGAAGCATTGAGGAGGTGGGGGACCCAACAACCTACATCTGCCAGCAGTGGGGAACATGAATGCCACCAATATTAAATGTATGCTTACACGTTATCATCCCATCTCATCCTTGCCTGATGGTGAAATTGCTTTTTGATTTCATTTCTTGCAAAGTGATGACAGAATCTGGTAGACAGTTTTGTGAAACATATACATATATATATATTAACACACTTAGGTGGGATTTCCCAGATTACTTTGAATTTCCTTATCTTTATCCCTAGAAAAATCCTACAAGGGAATTCAAAGACATAGCCGTGTAAGTCTGAATCAACATGCAAATAAATCTTATAGCACCTTTGAGATTAATTGAGACAAAGAAGTTGGTAACATATGCTTTCATAGACTTAAATTTACTTCATCAGATGCATGATGTGGCACTTCATTCCAGGCATTTGATACAGCAGACTTAAGTCTATGAAAGCTAATGCTACCAACTTCTTTCCCTTAGTCTCAAAGGTGCTACAAGATCCCTTTGCCTACAAGGAAAGTTAGGAGAAAGTAGATTCGAATGAAATATATATAGTGGGCCCTCTGGATTTGCAGGGGATACATTCCAGGGGCCCCTGCAAATCCGAAATTTCACAAATATTCAAGTCCCATTGTCCCCAATGGCGTCAAATTGTGAAATTCCCTCCCTCTCTCCCTTACCGGCATCTTCCCCCCCCCCCCCCCCCCCCCCCCCCCCAGCACTGGAGACTTTAATTAGAGGCCTGGTTGCCAGGGCTTGTAATCGGCCCTGGCAGCCATCAGGACTCACTTTTCCAGCAGCACTTGGGCCCCACATCACCACCCATTGTAATGTAACGGGACTGTAATGGGACTTGAGCGTGCACGTTTTTTTTAATGTGTGTGTGGGGGGGGGGAGGGAACAGAACCGAATCCCCTGTGGATGGCAGTGGAGCACAGTACAATCGGCCCATCATATTCATGGGAGTTAGAGGCCCAGGATCCCTTGGAAAAGTAGAAAAGCCATGAATATAGTCACCATTGCCAATTCCCTCCTGAAGCCTGAGGCTTTTGTGGGGATGTTCAGAGAACAGCCTTGGACATTGGGAGAAAAGAGTACCAACTATCATTGTCACCACTGCCAACTTCCTCCCAATATCCAGTGGTGTTCTTTGCACCTTCATGTAGCAGCCTTTGGCTTGGGAGAAGGTTGTTAATGGCGATCACTGGTGCTCCCCTCTCCAAAACACTGCAATGCCCTTTTGTCATTTTCCATATGGGAAACTAAAGCTTAAATGTTGTGATGCTGAAATTCATTCATAGCTGAACATTCAAAGAGATGGCCATGCTAGTCTGTTCTAGCATATATTGACATAAAGGAGTCCAGCAGTCCTTAGGAAACAAACTGAGACAAAAAATTCTGGCATGCGTTTTTGTATGCCTGATGAACTAGACTGTACTCCATGAAAGTTTCTGCTAGGAATTTCTTTTTCTTAAAGGTGCTACAAATTTATGTCTGGCTCTTTGTGGTGTTTTCCGGTAGAGATTTCTCATGCAGTAAATTATTTCTTAAATGAACAGAACAAATGATGAATGAATTTTCCTTCCCCCCCAGTCCATGAACCTGAACTGGAAGTGATTCAGATTTCATTCTTTTTCGGTGAAATTTCACATCTCACATGATGAGAATTTAATCAGCATTAACTTCTTTTTATGTTAAAATAAGATTCATTTATATGTAAATACAGCCTGGAAGGGTATGCAAATATCTCGGCTTCTAAATGATACAAAATGTACATTAGGATAAACAGACCTGCCAAGAGTATAAAAATGGATTATGGTTCTTAATAAGGAAGAAAATTAAAGAGATTGTGTTGCTAAATCTTGCACCTTAGTGTTCCACAGTCTGTCTTTTTGTTGTATTTAAAGTTAATGGAGGGGGGGAAATTACTTAAATTCTCCTGCTTTGGATACTGTGACATTTTAGATAATTTTCTGTTTGGTTTGCTTTATTATATAATCTATACAATAGTGTATCCCATGTGAAGTCAAAGGCTTTCATGGCCGGCATCCATAATTTTTTGTGGGTTTTTCAGGCTGTGTGGCCATGTTCTAGAAGAGTTTCTTTCTGACGTTTTGCAGCATCTGTGGTTGGCATCTTCTGAAGATGTCAGCCACAGATGCTGGCGAAACGTCAGAAAGAAACTCTTCTAGAACATGGCCACACAGCCCAAAAAACCTACAAAAAACAGTGTATCCCATGTTTGATTGCTCTTGATATTTAAAACCTTATGAGATTATTTCCAGAGCCCCTGCCACAAACATGTAACAAAATCTCTTGCTATGCCAGCACATATGCATGGTCAGAAACAAAAAGAAACTGGGAATGAACTGGAGTTGAGGGAATTGTGCTTCGGACATGAAATCCACTAATGTTTGGTTTCTCTTGATAATTAGTGTATTATTCTATTTCCTCTTAGAAATAGTTTAATTTGGATTTAAAGCGTTTAAGAATACTTTGTTGCAAGGTCATTAACCACAAAAGTGCTTGTCCAATTTGTTAGTGCTGCTGAAATCCCACTGCAAATCTTATTAATGTGTCTGCTACTGTATAAGAAAGAAAGCAATTAAGTTTTATTACTATTGTTCTAGAAAACTTGTGTTAGAAAAATAAAGATTCCCTCAAGAATTATATTAGATTGGGATGATGCTTGTACTCTTAAGGATATAGGTATAAGATACAAATTGGTGAGACTCCACTCAAACATTAATAAAATTAATAATGAGATCTCCAGTACTATACACATATATTTGGGAGTAAGGCCTACTGAAATCTCTTGACCCCCATAGTCCCACATTGTAAACTTTACAGTCAGTCCTCCACATTTGTGACTTTTGAGGCTTTGATTATTCACTGATTTATTATTATTGTTATTATGTTCTCTCTAGGAATCTCTAGGTCCTCCATCGTGACTCCATGGTCACTTTTCACCAGAAGTTGTACTGGAGGATCTAGAGAGATGTTCTCTTAGATTAAAAAAAACAACTGTGTTTTTTATTTGGTTTTCCCCCTACTTTCATGGGCGCTCTGCTTCCCTAACCCCAGCCAATGTAGAGGGCTCACTGTACTTAATTTCACTTTTCTGGTCTGATAACAGGCTTTTTACTTCTTTCTTTTAATTTTCCAGGGATGCTCTTTTAAAAAGAAACTGACTATGAGGAAGTCTACACATCTTTCAGTGATATTACTGAAGAAAGTGAAGTTAGAATTTTGTGCCTGAGATCCTTTGCCACCATTGATGAGTAAATGAGAAGTGGTTGTGTGATTATGCTGACATCCCAGTATGCATCTGGTAGACCTGTGGTTAACTCGCTCCCTCTCCATGTGTCTGCTCTTACAAAGCTTTGTCCTCATGATACTGTGCTTTCATTCTGCCAGTATGTGCCCCAAAGGTTGCCTTTGTTCCCATTCTGGAGGCTTAAATGTCAGTTGCAGCAATGCAAACCTCAAGGAAATACCCAGAGATCTTCCTCCGGAGACTGTATTACTTTATTTAGACTCCAATCAGATTACATCCATCCCTAATGAAATTTTCAAGGATTTGCACCAACTGAAAGTTCTCAACTTGTCCAAAAACATTATTGAATTCATCGACGAACACTCCTTCAAAGGGGTGGCAGAAACCTTGCAGATGCTGGACCTATCTGACAACCGGATCAAAAGCGTGCACAAAAATGCTTTTAACAACCTCAAGGGTAGGGCTAGAATTGCAAACAATCCTTGGCATTGTGACTGCACTCTGCAGCAGGTCTTGAGGAGCATGGCCTCCAACCATGAAACAGCCAACAGTGTCATCTGTAAGACTTCAGATTTAGATGAACATGCTGGGAGGCCATTCCTTAATGCTGCCGACGCTGACCTCTGCAACCTTCCTAAAAAGACTACAGATTATGCCATGCTTGTCACCATGTTTGGCTGGTTCACCATGGTGATCTCTTATGTAGTTTATTATGTGCGGCAAAATCAAGAGGATGCACGCAGGCATCTTGAGTACTTGAAGTCCTTGCCAAGCAGGCAAAAGAAACCAGATGAAGCAGATGATATTAGTACTGTTGTATAGTGCCCAGAACACAGGGATTGGCTCACTTGAGATGGAATTTAGATGTGGTTGGCACAGATGCCAGATGTTTACTTCTAACATTCATTGTATACCTGTAAGACTTTTTCCAATTAAACTGAATTCTACCACTGTCAAACTTTCTAACAAAAAATGATTTCTGTTTGGGGTGATACAATACACCTTTATTGTTTCTCTGGTGATATTCTAAACCAAGTAAACTAATATGTAAACATTAGTTTAGACCCATTCCACTCTTTAATAATGAAATTTATTTTTTTAATTTAAAACCAAATAAAAGCTTAACTTTGAACCATGTATATACTGGGCAATTTATTGACCCAAAGCCTTGCCTGATCAGTTAACTCTGTGTGTGTGTGTGTGTGTGTGTGCGCGCGCGTGTGAGAGAGAGGGGGCAGGGGGCTCTAGCAATGGAGTTCAGGGTCTAGAAATCCTGTGATAAAGAACATATTTATTCATCCTGAAAAATCCTATCAGATCTAAGCTTGTGAAAAAGAAAAATGTGCCTCATAGTGCATCAATTGCACATGATGCAACTGGTGTCATATCAATTCACAAGCCCCTCTTCCTGCTTCTTAGCAAGCTCCCCTGCTGAAGAGTTCATGATATTTTTGAAGCAGTATTTAATGTAAGCACATGGAACCAAATGACTGTTAATGATGGACACGAACTTACACAAAAGGTAAGTGCTATATTAATTGTAAAAGGGCATTGATTGTGTATTATCGAATGTATGTTGTGACCCTTGCTTGGCTGCTGTTCCAGAAATATTAAGGTACTTTTTGCAATATTACCATATAAAATGTTGTGAAATGGACTTCAGACAGATATTAGAAACGTTATTATCTTAGCTTCTACAGAAGATTCATAGATTCTTCTGTGGAAACCCCTTTTGAAGTGAACACAAATTGAGCTGCCATAAACCTCAAGACTTCAAGTAGCTCCCCAATCACTGCCTTTACAAGCTTCTTGCTTCTAGACATTGTCTCAGCCACAGAAGTCACTTCTTTGCTTCCCTCCTGACATGTTCTTCCCCTCAAAATTACACACACCCTCTTTTAAACCACCTATTCAAACTGATCTGTCTTAAAAATAGATCATTGCCTATGTATGTAGAGTTTAAAGTTCCTCTGGGTAGCATAAAGGCTATGCACAATTATACTGTGAAGTGTATAGAGCAGGGGTGGGAAGCTTTTGGCACTCCAGATGTTTTATCAGACAACACTCAGATACCACCCAATATGGCCAGTAGTAAGTGACTGTAGAAGTTAAGGTCCAAATACCTAGTAAGCTAAAGGTTCCCAGTATAGTCAGAAAATATAATCAGAAAATTCAGAAATAATGGGCTATTTCTACATTCAGTCATGCTAAAGTCCCTGTGATTTACTGTATATTCTCGTGTATAAGTCTAGAAATTTTAATTAAAAAAATGACCCCAAAAACTGATTCGACCTATCCATGGGTCAATGAAGTATGGGTCAATTTCTTTCCAGACTTTTTCATAGGGCCTGTACAGACTGGCCAAAAGGGCCAGCCTTGGAGGTGGAGTCGGAGTGTGGTGACCCCCATATTATCCTCATCTCTTTAGGCAGTAGGGTTTTTTTGTTGTTGTTGTTCATTTGTTTACAATTCACTTTAAATCCACAGGATGTCCCAAACTTGTTGTTTTTTTCCAAAAGAGTATCCATTGAGTTCAGTGGGTTTTACATCATTATCTCAAAGTTATTCGCATAAATTCCCAGATTATATTGTTCTTTTTAAAATTTCACCTTATAGATTTTGATGCCTTGTCTCTCAGTAGAGTCTCCTGTGCCAAAATAAACAACAATAGGTAGATAGAATGCCCCTCAGAATGCCCCCAAATATCCTTTAGTGGTTGTGAAGAACTTTATGTTTTTCCTTTCCTAGGCTAATTTAAGCCTAGGAGAGGCCTTTTTTGAAACAGGTGAACAGGAAGTAACATCCACTCACTTCATGTTGTTAACAGAGTCCTCCTCTGGGACTAAAATGATCCAATAAAGCCTAAAAACATGGTGAAGATGCCCCATATCCTCTAAAAGGTGGTTGTATGGTGAGATGCAAACCTTCAAGGTTTTCATCTAATCTTCCAATATCTTACACTTCTTGCAGTAGCTCCTTTTTGAAGGAGCTTGAATATGCCTGTGGCTTTCCATTCACGCTGCATTTGGCTCGATTAATGCACATCAGATATTATTGATGTAGAAATTGTTCCTCTTGGCTTTTTAAAAATTTACAACAGGTTTTTCCAATTTCGGTTTTAGGGTTGTTGTTTAAAAAAATACTTTGTACATTTCGTTGCCAACTAGTTTGCAATAAAATTTGTTGTACATGCAGGTGGATTTCAGGCGTGTATCTGCTCACTCAACATTGTTCACTAAACTTAGCTATGCGGGGGAGTTGTTTTTGTTTGTTTGTTTGTTTGTTTGTTTGTTTGTTTGTTTGTTTTGCTATACAGGAACTCTGAATTTACCATATGTGTGAGTGTTACATCTGTACCTGTGATTACTTACACTTGATTTAGACCTATTCCCTGCCAGGTGGTCAGTAGCAATATTACATAACTAGCACTTCTGCTTTGGAAGGTGGAGGACTGAATCAAGCTCATCCTCACCACCCAATGTTTCCATTTGTTGGGTGTCTGTAATGTCTATTGAATTAGGCTCTCTGTGTTGTTTGTCGTATTCTGTGGGCCAGAAAGATTACCTTCTTCTACCAAGAGCTTCAAACACTTAGTTATAATTTATGCTGTTACCTGTGCCTGACATCCTTATAATCAAGTTTGAAAAAGTTTCTTAATTTTCTTTCAGAACTTCTAACTTATGGTAAAAGGCACGCTTCAACATGGTGATGTTGTTTTTTTGCTTCATTTTTTGAGTAAATTTAAATCATTGTATAAAAACTGTGCGCTGTGTCTTAGAGGATTGTTTTTGAAATATACTTAAATTGTGAAAAAATGGGTAACTATTGAAGGAACATTAATAGTATTTGCTGACATTATTGCCAGACAATTTGTTTATGGAATGTATTCTCTTCCTTTATTATCTTGGCTCAGTTGATTTTCAAGATTTGAATTTCAGAATCAACTGAAATATGAAGACAACTCCAGAAGCTTATAGAACTTATGAAATGCAATTTTTAGAAACATATGGTTACAGTTTTAAGGGATTCCCCCTCCCCATACTTTCAGATTGAATGAGTGTTCCAGCGCACACTATTTTACCAAGATACATTATTTTACCATCATCAGTGTGAAAAAAAGAGAAGTGCTTTTGGTTTCATTAGTTTTAGAACAGAGTTTGAACATAATGGGAAAAGTAATCCAAGTGAGGTTCTATTACTTGTTGCTTCCTCAATTTTTTTGATAATTAAAATACTCATTTGAATGAAAGAAAGAGCAACACCATGGGTCGTAGACATGTGTGGAGTTGCCATCCACAAGGTGAGGAAAAATGCCATTTCTTAATATATTGTATGTAATGTCCAAAGGTTTTATGTTTTTTTTAAAGAAAAATTGACTGGCTCCTGTGCCTAACACTTGCTCAGGTTTCTTCTCATTCATGTTTGCAGGTCAAACAGATTATCAACAGAGGAAATGATTCAGGAACTGTGGTGGCTGCCTCCCAGACTTCTTGCAAATGCCTGACAGAATAACAGAGGTGTGGTACTTAGATGCCCAATTAAGATTTTATTTACTTGTGGTCCAACGTAAAGAGAAGGGAGACCTAAAGGCATGTTGTAGTTCTGTTCACAGACACAAGTAATGGAGTTTGTGATAAGTGGCTGGAACAGGCAGTAGCAGGAGGTTGGGAATTTCTTATGTTGGGCTACAGCTCCTGTTAATCCTGTATACTGTCTATGTTGATTTAAGCAGATGGGAACTGAAATCCAAATACATCTGGAAGATCAGAGGGATACAACTATTTCTGTTATACAGGTGATGTGTCTGTTGGCTCCAAATGGAACCAAAATCCAACATCAACCATAGTGTCAGAATCTTGTACTGGTGCAGGCTTCATGATGCAAGCTGCATTGTGTATAGAGAGCAGGGAAATCCCAATATAAGCGATGCCTCCTATATTGTACGCAGCAGGAGTGATGTTTTGAGATAACAAACAAATAAAAGGGCCCTTCTTTGTAAGGGCTTGATAGCATATCTGGGCTTATCCCTTTGTCCTTTCCCAGGCATTCTCCATTATATTGAGATTCATAAAGAGATTCTAGAGGGCATGACTAAGGCGCCAAGGGCTGATTTGAAAAATGGATGTGGTCACAACTGAAAAGAAAGGTGCATTTCCTATTTCTGGAGTAGGAAGTTAGTACATCTGAAACTTTAGTTCATAAGTTTAGAATAACTACAGTATGGAATTTTAAAACTACAGTGTTATTCCTTCCCCACCCATTACCATATCTTATGTTTGAAACCTAATGCTCTATTCAGAACCATGTGTGAATTAGATATATCTCTCATTACCAGGCTTGGAATTTAATTAAACTATTCTAAAATAGAAATGAAGATGAGCTTTTGTACTCTCTGAACAAAACTGAAAGATGTGTTTTGCCTTGAGAATAACCTAAAAATGTCTTTTTTATTGTTGTTCAACATGTGTGGGGGGAAGGGGTTCCTGATTTCTTTAGCTATTTGAGAGTAACTGTTCTATAAATGAAGAGTTAGAATTAGAATTGGAGCAGAATAATGAAATATCGCAAAGGGCCATATTTGACTAAAAGTTGAAGCCATTGCAATTTGTCAATGGATTGTTAAATTATCTTCTTTAAAAGGTGAGAGAGTTTGAGAGTATGTGAAATTAGTTGAAGTTTTCCAGCACATTGTGATGGATGAGATGGTGAGCTTGAACATGGTGGAAAGGCTAAGCTTAGTTTAGTGATGGTTTCGCTGAATAGTCTTCAATAAAGTTTATTTTTCCATTTCTCTCCCAGTGATAAAATGAGAATTATAATGACTTGCTTTAGGGAATAATACTCCTGCACTTGAAAGGGCTATACACACTTAATGATACAGCTTTGTATATAAAAGGATCTTGTTGAGATTAATCTTTATGGTGGCAAGCTGAAAATGTACATATTTCAGATGTTTACAATCAGTTTTGGATGAGATTTCAGAAACTCAGGTTAGTATTGATTATGTTGCTTCCAAAATTGAGGAGGTGTCTGAAAAGCAGGTCAACTTCTTAGTGTGGGTTTTTATTTATTTAAAGACTTCTTTTGAACCTAAAACAAATGAGGAGGCATGCCTACTTATTCAGCTGAGGCAAGACCTTCTGTATAAAACCTATTCCAGTCTAATATGTGTTGATAGTATGTCATTTGCCAGAAGAAAATGCTAAGGTGAAATATGAACTCCCTTTTTGAATGTATTTTCTCAGTCAGTCAGTGAATAAATTGAAAACACTCATCTGTATGAAAGGGGGAAAAACTTGAATGTTATCCAAGAAACAGTTCTGTTTTGTTTCTTCTTTGATTTGTTGAAAACTACTTCCTATACTGCTGGCGCATTGTAGGATTTTGTGCTGTTTTCTTCTTCTTTTCCTCTCAGGGAAATCTATCATGATGCCACAGTCGAGCTTTTTTTGTGATTCTGCTGCTTAGGCCACTTGTCACACTCACAGTGGTTTGGATGAGAAATGAAGGCCCCTCCATGTGGAGGAAATATTCCTAGATGTTGCAGTATTTGTAACTGTTTTTCTGCCAACAAATAGCAGGTGTTGTAGGCTACAGTTCAGAGGAAGGAACTGGCAAAACCACCTCTGAATATTCATTGTCTAAGAAAAGGTTATGAAATTCATAAGTCAACAAGCAACATGAAGGTATACACACACATTGCTCCCACACATATTGGTTTATTCCCCCACTGTAATAAAGAAGCTATGTTACCTTCTGCAATTAAAGTTCTGTCCCTCCCCCACAATAAGTGAGTTGTTCTCCCTCCCCTGCAATAGAGTCTCCATTCTCTCCCCCCCCCCCTGTAATTAAGAGGCTCTATCTCCCCCTCTCCCTTGCACTGTAATTAAGAGTCTCCATTTCCCCTTTGCCTTTCCTTGGAAAAGAATGGAACAGGGGAAAAATGGACACAGGGTCAACAACAACCAGCAAAAACCAAGTAGTTATGTTGCAAGAGCTCTTCTTTGCAGCAGTCCAGAGGAGTACATAGGATGTTGCCATACCAGCTAAATTGGAATCATAGAGCTATCATTGTGTAGTGTGAAAGGGCCCAAGGATGTATGATGAGAAAGAGAAACTAGAATTTCACCTTGGCTCTTCAAGGGCTTTTACACTACCTACTGGATGGCACTGTTACAGAAATACCGGAGATAACACAACTAAGTGGGAAAGCTTGATTTCAAATCAGTTGTGTTTTGTTTTCTGATTGTATTATGTAGTTTTGTAGTTTCATAAATAACCACATGAAAAACTATACAGTTGCCCCTCCATTTTCACAGACTTCAAGTCCATGTCCCTCACTCATTCGTGGGCGGGAAACAGAGGGGGATAAATTGGGGCACACACACACATTCAAGCCTTTGGGGATCTGTGGTTTCCCATTTTCGCGGGGTGGTGGTGGTGGTGCTCTGGAACAGATCCCATGCAAAAACAGAGGGGCAACTGTATAGTTTTTCATGTGGTTATTTATGAAACTGAATTAAGAAGTCATATAGGAGCCCTGGTGATGCAGTAGTTAATTACCTGTACTGCAACTACTCACTCATAAACCACAAGGTTACAAGTTCAATACTAGCCAGGGCTC
>CM034710.1:77979836-78008700 GCA_020142125.1 Phrynosoma platyrhinos | reverse complement strand
GTAGGACCTGAGACTAGTTGGGGCAGGCCCATGGTTGTCATGGAAGTCATGAACTCCTGAGCTGCCCCTTTCAGATCCAGTGAGCCAGACTCGAAGGGGATGTTGAGATCCCCCAGAACAAGAAGCCTGAGAGACTCTAACACCAGCTCCAAGACCAGCTGTGTTACCTCAGCTAGGGCGTTTGTTAAGCAACGGGGTGGACAGTAAACCAACAGAATCCCCAGACTGTATGGGGGGGAAGCATGCACACCCAAAAATCATGGCAAAATCAAGGCCATTTCTCGTAACATTTTTGTGCAAATTGTGCTTGAAAATTTCACAGGAACCTTAGTATTCACACGTAATGGGGAGAAAATGGCTGAAGTTATTTGTTCTTGCACACAAGAATGAAGTAAGGGGGGATGCGGACCAGGGCGTCCGGGCCACCCTGGGACGGTGTGCTGCGGGACCGCGGCATCCGCACTGCGGCGCACCGGCAGCATCCCTGAAAGGAGCGCAAAAATAGCGCTCCTTTCAGAAGTCAGGGGAAGTGTGCCCTAAACGTGTAGGGTGCACTTTCCCTGACTTTTCCGCTGCAGCGTGTGAGGATGCTGTGGTGGGAGGTTGCCCCCGGAGCGCCGGCTGCCCCTCCTCTTCCTTACCTCGGAGATTACTTTATTAATCGTCTGCCGAGGCCCTTAGTGAAAATTTATATCCTTATCTGGAGGCACAGCCTCTCTGTCTCTAGATAGGCAACTGAGGATCTAGCTGCATGCATAGATTAAAAGGGGGGCTATGCTAAACACCCTAGTTTATCATCTGCCCCAGCTCACAAACTTAGCAGCAGCTTTCCCGGCTGCTTGGCAGTTCCTTCTCTGATTCTCATCAGTTCCTGGGTGATGTGTGATTTTTCTTCGTTACCTTCACAGTCTCAGGTTTTAACATTGTAATGTTTAGGCTCTTGTATTCCCTTAGAAGGTGTTAAAATAGATCTCTGTGTGTGCATGTGTGTGCATGTGTGTGTGTGTGTGTTTTAAAGCAGTTGGCAGTAGCAGACCTGGGCAGTAAGCTGAAGGTAGACATATTTCAGAATCCTACTGACACATTACTCTAGCAATTTCACTTCTAGTGTTGTGCAGCAGTGGTGAGGGAAGGCAGACAACATCTGCTTTCTCTGGTGGCTCACTTCCTTCATCGCTATAGTGCCACTAGCTTTATTCTTCCTACTGCTATCACCTAAACCACAGCAGTTCATCAACAGGATTCAGTTCTCATTCTTTTTCAGCATTATCATTCAACTGTCATCTTCCTCACCCTATTAGGCCAGCTACCACTATTCTGGTGTCATTATGCATAGAGAAGTCTAGCAATGGGTTCACGCACCTGTTTTCAATCAACTACTGAAGAATCCAGTAGAAGATGCTGAACTGTCTCTGCTCAAGATGCAACTTCACATGTACAAGAGCTGCAAAGGAAATAAAAAAAAAACATTTTAAGGCACATGCATTTCATGCTTTATTTAGTTTGGCTCTTGGATGTCCTTTACTATTTTTTCCATTGTAACTACATTTACAACTGCTCTTTAATGATGATATTTTCTGGTTCCAGGCCCAAACTGGATAGAATGTCCAGCATCTATTAAACCTGCTAGTGGAGTTCAAGATCTAATCTGCACTGCAGAAATCATGCTCTTCAACACTGCTTTAACTTCCATGGCTCCATGCTATTGGATTCTGGGATTTGTATATTTTTGTGGCACTGGGAGCTCTCTTATAGCAAAAAACTAGTTGTCATAAAACAACAGACCCCAGAATTCCATATCATTGAGCCATGGCAGTTAAAATGGTGTCAAACTGCATTAGACCTAAATCTCTGCCAGTGTATTTTGAAGGCTCAAAGGGGACGACAGATATGGAAAGGCCAGGGGGTGGTTGTAAGGCTAAAGTAAGGTAGAGCTATGCTGAAGGAAATCTATCTGACAGTCTGCCTACACTATGTACCAGGTGTTGCAAACCTGCAAAACACTTGATGTTCAGCAGTCTTGGAACTGCAAAACACAAAACCATTACTGTGGACCTGACTCCACACGTACACCAGTTATACTTCTCATTCTGTTTCTGATTTTGGTGTATTTCCTGTTGTGCACTTGGTGATCTTTACTCAATCTAGTTCAAGGCTATAATATGGAAATGGACTGCTGTCCCAGAAAAAAAAAATCCAGGACTTACTTTTGTGAAAGGCTGTAAGTCTGGCTTTTCAGCAGTGGACTCCTAGCACAATGGCTAAGCTTCAAAATGGAAAACAACAATGATCAACCCAGATCTCCCTAATCCATACCTCTCTACAGGCAGAAAGTGGTATTTTTAACATAGCGGTACATAACACAGTGAGCACAGGCGCATTTCCTGGATCAAGTTTTATCATCCAGAAAAACACACACATGTAGCTCTTTATTTGCAAACATCCCAACTGTCCCAATTTGGCAGGGACAATTCCTATTACTCTACTTTTTTAGCTGCTTCTAAAATGTTCTAGTTTTTAATCTCCTCTCACTTTCCCCTTTCCTCTTCAGGTTAATTCCATTTCTCAAAACTGAGTGTAAAGTGCAAAGGCAGTTTGCACTCTGTTAATTCAGCTGGGAGGAGAAGAATCTTGCCCTTCCCTGTAGACTTGTGCAAAAGCAAACTGCTGCAGGTTCTCCTAGCTAGTATGTTCTTCTTCACTAATATGCTCACTTTTGTTTTTAATTCTTCTTCACTAATATGCTCACTTTTGTTTTTAATTGTATTGTTCTTTTAATTTCTAAGCTCCTTTGTGTCCCAAATAACAGCACCAACAACAATATTTGTCATCTTTACCACATTCTGATCTTTGTTGGCCACAGAGGTTCTGGTTTTCATCTGTGAGATGTTCATTTGCATGTCAGTTTTTAAATCAGACCAAATGCAAGCAATCTGCTTTATCATTAGAAAAGAACTGATGGAGGGGGGGTGGGGGCGGGGGCGGGGTGAGGTTGAGTGAGAAAATTCATCATTCTTGCATGTTTGCATTAATATGACAACAGGAGAAAATCAGTGCTTTTGTATAAACTTAATAATATTAAATTTTCTTTGGAAGTAGCTTCTTCCAAACTCTGAATAGAAGCACTTATGTGAATTCTTCAGAGGGAATGTGTTGTGAGTCACTTAGTTTAAATGGAATGCACAATGGCCTGTAAAAGCATCTGCATGAAATGCACATTTGCTCAATTTCCCCTGGATTCTGCTGCCATAGATTCAAGATGCAAATCTCTAGATATTTATTGGGAGAAGAGATCTTTTTTTAAAAAAATTCAATCAACTCAAATGAGCTTAAAAAATAAATAAATCAGGGCCTGCTGTTGGGAATTATAGCTGGATTAATCAAATCAACTTTTAAAAAATGTTTGGGGATTAAAAGGAGAACATTAGATCTCAGTTAAATCACCAGTAGAATAGTTAGAAAATGAATACATGTAACAACAAGAGCTGAAATGCACAAAAGGAAGAATGCTTTTCTTGAATAAAAATGAAAATATCTTTTGAGTTTCCACAGGAATATAGGAAACTGTCTTATGCTGTGTGAGACTATGGGGGGTTGCAGACTGCCAGAAATAGTGCAAATTGAGTCCACATTTAGGGTTAGGGTTAGTGCTAGGGAATCATGGGAATTGTTTTTTTTTCTGAGACATTGAGCCTTCTCTGTCAGAGAACTCTGATGCCACAATAAAATACAGTTCCCATGATTCCCTAGCACTGAGTCAGAGCAGTTAAAGTGGACTCAATTTGCACTAGGGACCTTATCACACGGGGTCCAAGCAGTCACATCCCCGTCCCATTGCGCTTCCTTCCGGTCGCGGGAAATGTAATTCCCATTTCGACCAGGAATCCAAAAGAACGGGGATGCGACAGGGATGGGCGGGGTTTCCCTGCGACGTCGTTTGATCACCCGGGGAAAGGAAGCGCGATGGGACGGGGATGCGACCGGGATGCAACAGGGATGGGCGGGGTTTCCCTGCAACGTTGTTTGATCACCCGGGGAAAGGAAGTGCGATGGGACAGGGATGCCATGGGGATGGGACTGCTTCAGACCCCCGTGTGATAAGGTCCTATTTCTGGCAGTCTGCAACCCCACTATGTATTTCAGGTCTACACTAACTCTGGTCTGATTGGCTGCTCCTCTTGGGAGTCTCAGGCAGAGAGAGCACCTTTTGTCAAATTTCTTTTCATTTATCATTTTAAGAACTTCAACAATCATATATTGAGGCCTAACACAAACTTAACACTTAGCAATCCTGTCTAGTACAAGTATGCTAGATCATGCTCTTGTGGAAGCAGTTATGCAACAGTTTGTACATTTGGTTGCTCATCCAGTTACACAACTGTTTGCAGAACAAATTATGCCATAAAACTATAGTGGACACCACCTTTGTTCTGAAAATATAGGCAGTAGGCTTTATCTTAGCATAGTGATGTTACTTGAAACATGCCTAGAGGTTTCCATCTCTCATTTTTAAGTGTGATGGCCAGGCAATCCAAAGATGTTGGAGGAGAGAAAACCAAGGCAGACACACTTTGCAAAGAGTAGTGTAAGGAGTTTGGGATTTCTGGAAGAGTTGGTGAGGACTGATAGCTCTGTACATGTGCTTTATATGCTTATGGGGTGCATAACATAGCAGCTGCTAGAAGAAGCAGTCTTCTAGCAAATAATAATAGTGATGATGATGACAATGAAGCAGATTTCAGCAATTGCACTTTCTCAAGCTCTCAAGTTGTTTCTATCTTAGGATGCTTCAGAAATTGTTCATCTGTTAGAATGGGATGGTCTCCCATTTCTCTTGAAAAATTGTCAGCACTGTTCAGAGCAAGGAAAAGAGGATATTTAAAGATCAGAAAAACCGTCTAGTCCTGATGGGATGCATTCAGCTATAGTCCATATCAGGAACCTTTTTCATTAGGTTGGTATCTAGCTCATCATGGTGAGCAGCAGCTGTGACAAAGGACAACTTCTGCTGAATGTATGTGAGCTAACTTTACCTTAGGTTTTATTGCTATATACCTCTTAACATCTCTAAAGATAAAGGTATTCCCCATTGACAAGGTTGTCAAGTCATATCTGACCATAGGGGTGGTACTCATCTCTGTTAGTAAGCTGAAGAGCCAGCGTTGTCAGAGGTTAATCTGTGATCATGTGGCCAGCATGACTGCACAGAATGCTGTTTACCTTCCCACTGAAGTGGTATCTGTTTATCTATTTGGATTTGCATGTTTTCAAACTGCTAGGTTGGCAGAAGCTGGGACTAGTGAGAGGAGTTCACCGTATCATGCAGCACCCGGGCCTCAAACTGCCAACCTGCTGATCTTGCAATCAACAGAGTCAGCATCTTAACCACTTGAGCCACTGCATCTCTATTTAATCACTAAACCTTCAGCTTGGTGCACCTGTGATATCATTTCATTTTGAAAGAGCCTAGTTGGCCTGGAAACTGGTGGATCAAGGTCTTGGATTTGTTACGGAAAAGGAAAGAAATTAAGTCCACTAGCACCATGCCTGGAACTTCCCTGAACAACAGAAAGAGAAGTCCACTAAATTCCATGGTACCTTTTTTTTTTCCTTTTTAAATGTATGCTTTTTTCTTTTTTAAATTTAATATATGTATTAAATGTTCTTGATTAGTATTTTTAAGTTAATATAATATATAAAAATATGTTTGTTGTTGTGCAGCTCCAAGTCATTTTTGACTTAGGGCAACCCAAAGGCAAACCTATCATGTTTCTTTGGGGGGGGAGGGGCTGCCATTGACATCCTCTGAGGCTTGAGAGTGTGTAACTTGCCCAAGGTCACTGAGTGGGTTTTTATGCTTGAGCATGAAATTGAACCCTGGTCTCCAGAGTCACAGTCCAAGGGTCAAACCACTACACCACCTGACTCTCATGAAGATATAATTTAAATTATATACCATAATGGTTTATGGTATGTAATGACTCAATTATATACCATAAATCCCTATAATATATACATTGAAAAAATGCTGTGTTTTACATGGGAAAAATTATGAACAGCAATCTTTTTCAGCTGAAGAATGCTGAAACTGGGTCTTTCTCTATGCAAAGCTTTTCCTCTGCTACTAAACTAACTTTTTTCATTTTTAAAAATCTCTGACTTTAAAATCTGCATCAGCAACTAAGCTTGGAATCAAATGTGTACTACCTTGTAGTAGTAACAATGGGGATGAAAAATGTAGACTTACCTAATGCATCCTTCCCAAACAAAAATGTAAAACAATATAGAGTTATATTGTTACTTTTTCTAAATTTAGCAATGCAGTTCACTATTAAATATATATATGTGTATGCAAAAATGTGTTTGTTAGGCAAAAGTATCCCCTTCCTCCACAGTTAATATACTGAGAAGAATGGTGTACTGTATACAAAGGCATTGTGGGGGAGGGAATGCTTGCAAAAATGTATTTATTACATACAAAAGCTAGAGAGTATCAGGAGAAATATGCACAGAAAAATTGTATGAATTTTCATACAGACTTTTTTCAAAAGCTTAGTAGAGAACTGGGACAAAAGAACTTAAGGTGGACAAATTTAATACAGGATAAAAATTTAATTAGCAGCTTTGTCTCTCTG
Source organism: Phrynosoma platyrhinos (assembly GCA_020142125.1). Taxonomy (NCBI): domain Eukaryota; kingdom Metazoa; phylum Chordata; class Lepidosauria; order Squamata; family Phrynosomatidae; genus Phrynosoma; species Phrynosoma platyrhinos. The sequence goes on along the minus strand of CM034710.1, from coordinate 78,002,065 downwards.
TACTGGAGAATAAGGAACATCAAATAACTGGGACTTACATGCAAGTAACCAAATGTAAGATTATACTGTGAGATGCTGTGACCAAGGCAGTCTTCCTTCCAATGCTCCGAGGCTGCCTTTTAACCTCAGAAACATCCCTTGACTCTTTGGTCCTGACGCTTGCCCCACTTCTACCCTTAATACACTTTCCTTTAAATGAATTAGAGTTGGGATCCCAGTGTCCTCCTCATATATGCTTTATCTTTGGTAGCGTGTTGTCTGTGAAGTTATTGTTATAAAATCCACTCAGATCACTACTCTTTTGGAAACAAAATAAATATTTACGAGCATGTATTAAGAGGTATCTTTTCAAGAATGTTTCACAGATGGTTACAATAGTACAGGGTTTCAATAGTTACAAGTTCTTATTCAGTTCCCTCACTGAAACCTTTACTAAAGTAAACTGTTTCTTGTTTCCTTTAAACTTCTTCTCTTATACTTTCAGTCTGCTTCCCCTTTAACAGAACTATGAATTCTGCTAAAGTACACTGGCCTGATTCGTAACTGACAACTCTCAGAATGGAACAGCTCTGAACCGATTCTTAAACTGACATATTTCCAACTTATGGTGACTGAAAGGCAAACCATTCCATTTTAAATTTTACTGTGATGTTTTAATAATGTTTTATCTTGATAGCCGTGTTGAGCCCCTCTTTTTGTGAAATAAATACATAAAATAAAAATAAACCTATCACCTGTTTCTTGGCAAGATTTGTTCAAAGGGGGCTTTGCACTTACCTCTGAGGCTGAGAGATTGTGGCTTGTCCAAGATCACTCAATGGGTTTGCATGGCTAAGTGGGGATTCATACCCTGACCTTCACAGTCATAGTTCAATTCTCAAACCACTATACACACTAGATCTCATAACACACTGGCTTTGTATATAGTCCTGAAATTCTGAATAAAATGAAGGCTGTGCAGATATATTTAAAATAAAAAGATAATAAATGTGGCCTCCTGGCCAGTTTGTTCCATGGCTCAGGTTTGAATGAGAGGGAGAATGACAAGGACATAATAGGAGCAGTACTGTGAATGACTCATAGCTGCAGCATTATGCAGCATTTTGGGTTACCACAGTGTCAGCTGTGTCATGCAATAATATGCATTGAATGTTTGCTAGTCATCTTTTAGGGCAAATTATTTTAGCATAGCAGGACAGACTTGTCCTACTTGCAACACACCAAGGTCCAGCCTCATTTCAACACTGACTGTAGAATGAAGAGGAGGAGCAAGCGTGACCACTCCCAGATGTGGTTCCTTGTAGTTTCTTAAGCAGGTGGGTTTTAGGGAAGAAATCCTTCTATCAACCGTAGAATTTACCACCCCGTTCCAATCTCCCATCAGTATTATCTTATGAACTTTATGTTTTTCTAATTCGTCATATAGATTTTTAAAGAATTTCCTATTACGTTCATTTGGGGCATATATTCCCACAACCAACATATTTCCTTGTGGTAAAGATATTTCAATTGCAATATAATGACCCTCATTATCTTTGAAAATTTCTTTTGTGGGGATAGATTTCCTAATATAAAGTGCCACCCCCACTTTCCTTTTTTCATGAAGTGAACAGAAGAATTGTCCCAATTTAAGATTTCTTATATAATAAGAATCGTTCTTTCTAATTTTTATTTCTTGTAAACATACTATGTCCGTATTCTTCTTTTCTAGATAATGGAAAATCTTTTTTCCTTTTATATATCATATTAATCCGTTTAACATTCCATGAAAGAATTTTTAGATTTTTACTCATATTCCTTTTATTTCACAGTTATTCCAACACAAAATTATATAAGAAATAAAATGGGATAATCTTGTCTTTTAAGTTTGTATTTGACTGGAAAATTTTTGCTCACTCATTAGTTAAGCCCTATAGCCAGTGCTAAACTGGGTGAAAATTTGGGAAAGTTACTTTTGTGGATCACAACTCCTCAAATCCTCTAGGCAATGTGTAAAGTTATGGTCACAAATAGTAATGTTTTCAAGCTGTGAACTGGAGTGATATAGAACACTCACCTAGGCATTTCTGATTTCTGAGAATGAAAGGACTGGTTTCTGATGAGAAATGCTCTTGAAGCAGTGAATTTCTTGGGGCCTTCTAAACTTAGTTAATTGTAATAATAATAATAATAATAATAATAATAATAATAATAATAATAATAATTTATTTATTTATTTATAGTCCGCCCCTCTGTGCGGCAATTGGGGCGGGGTACAACCTTTTAAAACAAGCAACTTAAAACATTCCCTCGTCCCATAATCCAACCCTCCCATCCCCTCAAAACAGAATTAAACTAGAAAGAAGTTAAAATACAGCAATAAAATAAAACAATCCACAATAACTCAAGGAATCAGAAAATAAACAAAATAAAAACTCATCTCTCACCAGACAGCAGTTATTCCGGGAAGGCCTGCCAGAAGAGATCCGTCTTTACTGCTTTCTTAAAAGCAGCAAGAGTAGTAATGAGACGGATCTCGTTCGGCAGGCCATTCCAAAGTCTTGTAGCATAGGCATTACCTTTCTGGATGCTTTGCATATGTTCGCTGATGTACAAGTTATTTGATTACTGACTTGTGTTGCAGGTCTGTACCAGTTACTGGGGATGTCAGATATACATCTGCAAGAGATTTCTTGGAAAATAACAAAGGTGCCTAGTTAAAGCACTAGGGCTGGCTCTTAGCTGATTACAGCAGAGAGCCTGAGGGTAGACTTTAGGAGATGCTGTCATAATTGTGGTGTGATACTTGTCCCCAGAGCCAACTTCCTGAAGAGATTGCAAATATTCATACAGTTGTATTGATCCATATCGACCAGAGCTTGGAAACATTGCCTTTTTTGGACTACAGCTCTCATAGCTGGACAAGGGTTATGGGAACTATAGTCCAAAACTTCCAAGATCTAATTCTCTTTCTCATTCTCTCCCTCTCTATCCCCCCCCCCTCCAGTGCTTACTGAAATGCCCAACTTATTTGGATCAGCTAACAGACATAGAAAATACAGTTCAATGTAGTGGGTTAGATATAGATCATTCCACTTCAGGTTCAATTAAATCAAGCTCTGAGTGCAGGCTCATGTGCACGGATAAATGACACACTGATACACTCATAGGATGACATTATAATTTGAATGTGTTGCATGCTTGCAAGTAGTTTAAAAAAAAAAACTCTAGCAAGAGGGCTTCTTCATCCAGTGGATGCCTAATACTTAAGCAGAATTTGTGAGGAGTGACAGTAAGGAAAGCTTTTCTGTGATATATTTCCAAATGGAAGCAGTGCTTTTACTCTTGACTGCAGCATGAAATGTCAGCTCTTGGAGATTAGGATTCTGCAAAAGTATTGGTTTAGGGATTGCCAAAGTGGAAAGCACTTTTCTTTTGATATGAGCTCTTTTCTTAATGTGTTGAAGCAAAGCTTGCTCCTGTCTTTGCTTGCACAGTGTTAATTCATGTCCTCACAATTTTGTGTGCATGTTAAAGAGGTGCGCTTGGATGCAGCAGTGGTGAGAGGACCTCCTGCCAGAATTAATCATATTTTGTTAAGGAGAGGTAATTTGAACAAAGAGGAATAGACGCCCAACTTCTCAGTACATCTGGCACCATAATCCTTAAAAAATTGCTTTTAGCTCCAGTGGTGCTCAGATATGTTTGTGACAAAAATTACGTATGAGACATCTAAGCAGAGCAACTAGGGAGAGCTTATCCTGATTAAATACAAGCCATTGTAGCCTACTGATAACGGATGCATAGGCTGGTAGAGATACAGTTCATATGTCATACTAAGGCAAGCCTTACCACCATTTTTCCCTATTACAACTGTGCAATTGTTCACACTGTTTAGGGTGGAAATCCTAGTGAAGGGTCCTGTATCTCACCAGGAATCCATCTGGTTGAATATACTACTTCCAACAGTAGCCATACTGCAAGAAGAAAACTGCCTCCCCATTTCATTTATTCTCAGCCTGTTGCTCACAAATGTCAAAAGACATGTGACCTGAACCCACTTCCTCTTCTAAAATTAGCAATTTTATCATGAGTGCATTGTGTATATACAACAGAGATGGGGACCATGCAGCTCTCCAAGTGCTTTTGGACTGCATCTGCTAGAAGCCCTAACAAGCGTACTTAATAGTGAGGAATACTAGAGTTGCATTCCAACAATATCTGGAAGGCTGCATGCTGCCTTCTGGAGTGCCCCAGAATGTATTCTGTAACACGCAAGAACAGTAGAGCTCCTTTTTAGCTGCATAAATGAAATAGGGATGGATACATTCCAGAGGCCAGTCTTTTCCATGTCACATCAGTTTTGCACCAATCTAAAGTAGAGGTGTCCAAGGATTGGATTACCAATGGGCGGGATATAAATAAATTTTATTATTATTTATTATTATTATCCACTTCTAATTTCCAATTTTATTTAAAAATAATCAAACACCTTTTTGGAGTGAAACAAGGCTGTCAGGCAATTCTCTTTTTAATTAAACATTTTTTTAAAAAAATTGGTGGGAGCTAGGGGGACTGCAAAAATAAGACATGAGGACTGTAGGTAAGCTTTGTCCCATGTGTTTCACCACAGACTGCATACAGAGTAAAAGCCAAAACAAGAAACTTCAGGCCTGAACATACTGTCAGAAATAATCCAGCTTGAGACCACTTTAACTGTCCTGGTTCAATGCTAGGGGATCATGGGAACTGTAGTTTTTCTAAGACATTGAGCCTTCTCTGTCAGAGAGCTCTGGTGCCATAATAAATGACAGCTCCTATCATTTGCAATTCTTTCCAGTTAAATGTGATGGAAGAAGTTAATGTGAGTGTTAAATGTTGAGCAGGAGTATAGAAGCAGTGGAGGTAAAATGAGGAAATTGCCCCCTCAGATAAGAATTATGGGCCTTTGCAGACTGCCAGAAACAGTGCACATTAAATTGAGGCACTGCCCTGGCTCAATGCTAGGGAATCATGGGAACTGTACTTTATTGTGGCACCAGAGCTCTCTGACAGAGAAGGCTCAATGTCTCAGAAAAAAATACCATTCCCATGATTCCCTAGCACTGACCCAGGGCAGTGCCTCAATTTAATGTGCACTATTTCTGGCAGTTTGCAAAGGCCCAAAGTCACTCAAATGATGGTTTTTTTCGGCCCCACAATTTCAAGCATTGCAGAAAGTAAGATATTGACAGTTCTGCACACCTGGCACTCATGTTCACATTCCCTTGCTAACTTTGCCTGCTCCTTTTCTTTGGATGCCTCAACTGAATTTCTAAATGCTCCACTGAAGTTTCAGGTTACTGCAATGTTAGAAATTCAGGGACTGAATGATAATTTCATGGAGGACAGAATTCCTATTGGGAGGCAATGCCCTCATTTCCTCTATAGCTACAACTTGGTGATGATTAGGAAAGAAGAACAGCTCTGGCTCCAAACATTTTGACTGAGGTGAAGAACATGTTGTGATCTGCAGTGTCACCCTCTCATTTCAGGCATAAAAGCGATTGCACTGGCAGATGAATCTGACAGTACCCTTCAGCTGCATCCAGGGGCAGCTTAGGAGATGCAGAGTAGACCTCAAGGTGCACATCTTCTTTTCCAAAACTTTGCTGCCAACCCCACCATCTGCTACCTGAAATTACTATTTCATTTTGTTTAATGGCAGGGATAGTTCTATGAAGAAAGTACACCTGAGTAAACCTTTTCATACAACCAGGAAACTCCCCATGGGCTAGGAAGATTAGCAGCCTCGGCACCATAATAGTTTTTAAGAATAATTCCTGCAGAGAAATTCTGTACTGATCAGCTTGGCAATTACCCTATTCACCATGCCCTGTTTTAACAGCTGTCATTTTGGGAAGCACTGCCTTGAAGCAAAACATAAACATAAGCAATTTCCTCTTTACTCTTCTTAATTACCTGGCAGTCATTAGCCGTGGTTCTTCATGAGCTCACATAACTGGAATATCCAACCTATGTATTGTTTGGATTCAATCACAGTCTATTTAGGAGACTGCCATTTATAACGCAAGATTGCAAGGGCCTCCCATTTGCTTTGGCTAATGTTGCAGACACAGTCTCTATTTTTGTCTCGTCTTTAACATAAAAGTTCCAATTCTCAGCTGACATAAAGACTTTGATAATATTAAAACTTTGACAGAGTTGAGTTTAGATCAGCTGAAAATGGAGCTTCATCCCCCCCCCAATTTTCCTTTTGTTCTCATCTGTTTTTAGCACTGTTACTCAGTTTCCATCCAATTACACCAGTAAAGTCAACACCTGTCCTAAATATAAAAAGGCATGGTGTGTGGTTGTTTCCCAAGTTGACCTCTATTATTCAACTTTATTGAGGATCTTCATTCCTTTGAACTTATTGGGCTTAGCCATTTGGAAAGGCTGGTCACCCACAGGGTCATGCTTCTCAGAAGAAATTCACAGACCTAAAAATAAAAAAGAGATACATTTAATTTTTGATTTTTAATTTTTTTTTTTTAGTGCATGTGTCTGAAATTACTAGTGCCAAAGTCTTTCCCTTTACCCAGTCAGGAAACATTAAATTTTCAATGGATAGGAGTAAACCATTATCTCAAGCTGCATTCTGCTTTGGTTGCTGCTGCTCAGATACACAAGCACAGGGAAAGAGATTCAGACGAAGATCCAATTCTCTTCCTAACCTAACCAGAGAGCTCTAGCCTGAAAACATAAAAGTCAGAATGTTTGTGTCTGTGTGTGTGTGTGTATTACTTGCTTCTATGTATAAAGTAAATTCAAAACAGATTACAAATACATAACAAGAAAGAAAGAAAATGGGCTAAATCCAGTGCTATTTCCAACCACAGTGAGTCTGCCTTCAAGTTGCTTATCAACTTAGGGCAATCCCTTGAATTTCATAGGGTTTTCTTGGGCAAGGAATACTCAGAAGTGGTTTTGCCAGTTCCTTCCTCTGAAATATAGGCTGCAGCACCTGGTATTCATTGACAGCTTCCCATCCAGGTACTGACCATGGCTGACCCTGCTTAGCTTTCAAGATCAGATGGGATGCCTTTAGGGTATTTAGGCATAGTCAGTTGGTAAAAATTGCATTTAGTTCCAGTGGCACTCAGATATGTTGGTGGCAAAAATTACCAGACTGTGCACAATTTTAACAGTATGATACCATTTTAACTACCATGGGGCCATTCTATAGAATCCTGAGATTTGCAGCTTAGGGAAAAGTACTTTGAATTCTCAACCAGAGAGCTCTAGTCCCTCACCAAGGAACATATCACAGAATGGCAGCAAAGTGCCAGGACAGTGGGATGACCACATGTTTGATTCCCCCATCCCACATGATGTCATCACTGTTGCAGTGTGGAAAACTGTAGTAAGAGTGAGGTTTTTTTACGGGCAGGAAAAATCCATTAAAGATCTCCTTTAGCTCTGCTATCACATATGATTTGCAGTGCAAAACGTCAACAGTGTTTTTCGGCCAGTTTTGCCTAGTCAGTGGGCAAGATTTTTGTGAGGAAATGGTAGTGTAATCCAGAGCCTCTCTGTTGCTCTTCTGTTACTGCAATGCTTCTCTCTCTCTCTCCCACACACACACACACACACATCTCCCTTTGCAGGCAAAGGCTGAGCAAGGCCTCCTCTTCCTCTCTCCTCCATCTCCTTCCCAAAGCTTCCTGAACTTCTCTCTTTTTGCCCTCCCCTCACATGCAGCCACATTGCTTTTGCAGAAAATGGAGGGGAAAGGAGGAGACGAACAGAGAAGGTAATATTGTATGCAATGAAGTTTAGGACTCATTCTCACTTAAATTTAAACCAGTTTGCGATTCGCTTTTGCTCAGGGTCAGTGAATCGATTCCAGTCGATGTGTTGTTTCCACTGTGGAAGTGGGTCTTTTCTTTATTCTCTTTTTTGTCATGATTGCTGTTCCCACTAATTTGTGCCTCTTCAAAATGCCTGTCAATCATCATCGATGATGCAACCAACAACACATTCACAAAAACATGGGGGGGGGGGAAGTCATGGGTGCCGTGCCCAGAATTCTCCCCTGGGATGCATGCATCCATAGGTGTCATGGAGGACTCTCCCCCAGGATGCATGCATCCATGGGTGTCATGGAGGACTCTCCTCCCAGAATGCATGTGACACCACTTTAATTGTCATGGCTCAATGCTATGAAATTCTGGGATTTGTAGTTTTGCAAGTTATTGAGCCTACTCTGCCAGAAAGCTATGGTGCCACAACAAACTACAAACCTTACAATTCTGTAGCATGGAGCCATGGCAGTTAAAGTGGTATCAAACTGCATTCATTCTACAGTGCAAATTAGACTTAAGTCTTAATTTCCAAGCAAGAAGATAAGTTCTGTGTGTGCATGTGTGTATGTGTTTGAGTGGCAAGCTGTGAGTGACTGTGACTGCTATTTGATCCATAGCTCTTAATGACATCACCAAGGGTCTCCTATAGGTCTCTGGAAAACTCAGGGTATGCAATGATCCTGGACTGGCAATCTTAGGGCCTTTGCAGACTGCTAGAAATAGTGCAAATTAAATCCATGTTAAATGCCCTGGCTCAGTGCTAGGGAATCATGAAATTGTATTTTTTCTCCAACATTGAGCCTTCTCTGTCATAGAGCTCTGGTGCCACAATAAACTACAGTTCCCATGATTCCCTAGCACCTAGTCAGGGCAGTTAAAGTGGACTCAATTTGCACTATTTCTGGCAGTCTGCAAAGTCAGATTTTATCCTTGATAGAATCTTATGTTCCTGCCTTCAGGATCTAAGCCATTTCAAGACTTTTGAATGGAGAGGGGGACCCATACAAAACCCAGAATTCACCCAAATGGAGGTGTCATGGGGATGGGGACATTTCCACCTGGAAAACCCCGGGAGGCATACAGGAGGGCCAGATTCAGTCCAGGGCCCAAAGTTCCCTATACCTGAATTATGCTCTGTCATTGAGCTATGTCCCCAATTCTCCTCATTACCAACTTGTTGGGCTGCAATCCTTAAATTGTAGGCTGGCTAGTTTACTATAAGCTGTAATATGTGTGTGTCCCTTCTTGCTTTGCCACCACCTGGATGACAAATTTAAATAATTATTTTTTTTAAATCACGTACTGCTTCTAAGCTGACATTTCCATCTGAAAAGAAAGAAAGGGACATGTTTAATTAAAGCAAAAGCGCTATGGTTTAACAACACTTCAGTCACATATACACACAGCTTAATAACATGCTGTCCTTTCACAGTGACACAGTTATTTCTCAAGCTGCATTTACTTTCCCCCCTTAATATGTCTTGAATCTGTTTTCTTAGAATCATAGCAGCAGCAGCAACAACAATCTGCTAAGGGCTTAACAGAAACACAGAAACAGAAACAGCAGAGGCTAGAGGCATGAAATTTGAGAATGTACATATTTTCACAGCAAAATTCATCAACCCATTCTGAGCTTTCTCTTTCATCACTGCACAGTGGTTTGGTTCTCTTGAAACATACTCTATTTCAGTGGCTTTAGGGCCTGCCCTTAGCTGGGTCTCATCATATGTGCTTATACAATTTCTTTTGCATACTCTCCATAGGGATGCAAAAAAACTGTCTTCTCCCACATTTTGAATGTTTTGTTTTCTCCCACATTTTGAATGTTTAAACCTCACTTTCTTTCTCTCTTGACTTAAAAAAGTGGAGAAAGTTATAACTGAACTGAATGAACATGCTCCCCCATCTGCAGTAACCAAACCCAATAGATATGACTGTCCCCAACATGGAGAAGATTGTTTCTGCCTACCAAAGAGGTGTTAAAAATAAGGAATCTCTAGTGTGGCTATAGATCTCCAACTACATTTTATACAGCATAAATTTTGTCACCACAATGCCTGTTCAAGAAAGGACTAAATCAGTAAATTATTGGAGATACAATACTGCTTCCCTAACACATATATTTTGTAGTTGTCCCACAGTAGCTACATTTTGGGAGACAGTACATTTATATGGGAAAATTTGGGTTTGCAAAGTTTCTTACTATCCAAGGATGTGCAAGTAATTGTTTACTTGTTTCTTGGAAATGAACAAATTAACATTTTTGGATTTTTCATGCCTTTTTGGCTGCTTGATATGTCATTACTGGAAAGTCAATTTTTCTCTAGTTTCATTCCTGGAAAGAATTTTTTTCTCCACCTGTGATCCAATGGATAGAAGATCTAACAATACTTACAACATTTGAAATATGTAGATTAAATATCCAAATGGAATTACATTTGGGCAGTTTTCATAGAAACTTAAGACTAATGTAGTTATTTTTCTTTCTTTTGTGTTTTTATTTGCCTGCTTTTGTTATATACAGGTAAAGTTATTCCCTGCTGACAAGGTTGTCAAGTCATGTGTGACCATAGAGGGCAGTGCTCATCTCTGTTACTAAGCTGTAGAGCCAGGGTTGTCAAAGACGACTCTGTGGTCATGTGTCCAGCATGATTGCATAGAACCTTCCCACTGAAGTGATACCTATTTATCTACTTGCATTTGCATGCTTTTGAACTGCTAGGTTGGCAGAAGCTGGGACTAGTAATGAGAGCTCATGCCATCACATGACACCTGGGCCTCGAAATGCCAACCTGCTGATCTTACAATCAACAGAGTCAGCATCTCAACAACTTGGGTCATCGCATCCCCTTTTATGACATTGCTTTTGTTATGCTGGGACATTATTGTATGTAACTGAGGTTTCTTTTGGAGGTAAATAAGCCTAAAACAAAATATAAATAATAAGGAACCTTTCAGAAAGAAGAGTGGTGGCAGTTTTAAATTGGCACTTCTGAGAAATTTATTTTCTCAACTGCCCTGATTTTCTGGTATTGGGTAGTGATGATAGTTGGTGTTTCCCCTTGTCATGATATTCAAGTACACCATCTTCAAGTGTAGTTATGCCATTCTCAACACATTTGTTCTCTGATTCCAGAAGCTAAGCTGCATTGGACATGGTTTACATTTGGATGGAAAACCAGGAATCTCCAAGTACCGCTAGGAAAGAGCTTCTGCCTGATTCTGAAGGGTCATTGTTGCCAGTCAGAGGGCCTTTGCAGACTGCCAGAAATAGTGCACATTAAATTGAAGCACTGCCCTGGCTCAGTGCTAGGGAATCATGGGAACTGTAATTTATTGTGGCACCAGAGCTCTCTGACAGAGAAGGCTCAATGTCTCAGAAAAAAATGCAATTCCCATGACTCCCTAGCATTGAGCCAGGGCAGTGCCTCAATTTATTGTGCACTATTTCTGGCAGTCTGCAAAGGCCCAGAGTTGACAACATTGGGCTAGATGGTCCAGTTGTTTGACCCCATACATGGATTGTGGAACAGAGAGGGAAAAGGGAGCCTGAGCCCACCTTGAAATGATCAGGACCACCAAGACTCCTGTGTAGTGGAGCCCCTGAGCAGCTGTCCATCAGAAGTGTTCTAATTTACAGTTATTTTTGCACTCACTCAAAAGGATTTCATGTATTTTCCCTTCATATACTAATTTTATGGCTTAATTTTTTAAATAATATTTCATTTCTTATTTGGGCATTGTCTTCATGATGGTCACATTGTTAACTGCTTTATTTGGTGGTATTGTTATTATTCCCTGTCATCTGTGTTTTACTGTTTTGTAAAAGTGTGCATGCAAGTATGCAAAATTCATAATGACTTGCCTACCTGTCTTGAGCCCCCCTCCCCACCTTAGAAATAGTTTGAGGTCCCTTATTCTGTATGTTCCTATGTAGCAAAATAAAGGATATACTAAGGGTATTCTCCTGCGATATGAGCAATTGATGCATGCCAAGCACCTTTTCAAATAGAAAACTATCATCTGAAAAGTATATTATGTGTCGCCATCAAAGAAACCACCTGTCACATGCCAGTGGAACTATTGGACCCATCATGTTTAGTAAATGCTAATAGTGAAGTCTGTTCAGTACTTCCTCCAGTCCTGGTTGTGCAGACATGCTACTGATTTAAATCCTTACTACTATCCTTACCTGGCTGTGTCCCCGATGTAGGGGACAGCAATACTAACAAACATGTTTCTTTTTCAATAACGTATTGGCATTTCATGCAAAACCAATACATTTTTCAGTGCCATCACTTGCTTTCACTTTCACTTGTCTTAGTTTTCAATCAGTCACATCACCATGCAAACCAAATCTGATTGGTTAAGTAGTGCTGTGGTGTCTGCACAATCAATACTACATGACCCATGATTGGCTGTGATGACCCAAGTAGTTCATCTAGGAAGAAGAAAGAAAGAGTGGGGAAAAATGATCCCAAAGCAACAGCAGCAATGGACCCAAACAGGATTTTAAATGGTGAATATTTGGATTTTTTTTCTTCAGGAAAAGATCTACTTTACTGAAGCATGCATGTTAGATTCAAAAATTGTAGATTAAACAGTGGTTTTAAAATGTTTGAAAATTGTGAAGCTTCTGTTGTGATACTGAGAGACTGCATTTAAGACAGAAAAAATGTTATATAGAAAAGGCAGGTGATGTGGTTCCTTGTAGTTTCTTAAGCAGGTGGGTTTTAGGGAAGAAATGGAAGTGTGCAAAGGAATGAAAATGCATACAAAAGCTAAATACAAGTATTAGCTCTGATCTATAATATTCTCTCCAAGGGTCTGAAAGAACTGGCAAAGACAATTACAGAACTGTTATCAATCACTTTTGACAACTCATTAAAAACAGATGAGTTACCAGTTGACTGAAGGACATCAGAGGAAGTCACAGCACTTAAGTATATGATAAACAGGAAATTGCATGTCATTGTAGCCAACTTTAGCACCTGATTTAAGACATAAAGACTAGAAATAAACTGCAAAGCAAACATTTTGATCAAGGCAATTCAGATGAAGGTATCAGGTCACTGAGTGGCTTAGAGTAAACACTTGGAAGGCAGTCCTGAATTACCTTCCTTTTCATAGCTAGGATGTGTGTGTGGGAAGAGCTGGGTGGGCGAGGAAGATTCAAAGAGGAAAAAATGATGGGAGGAAAGAGAGAACAACTGTTCTATTATACCCTTCTCATCAATCATTCTTTAATGATATATGAGTAGCATAGATCAGAATCTCAGTACCTCTTCTGGTCATACTGAAGAAGGAGATTGTTCTCAAGAGGCATGCAATCTTTAAAAATGTTGGTAGTGATCCTTTACATTACTCATAACATTTTTCCTAGATGTTTTTGTGCTCATGAGAAGGAGAGAAATACATGTTGATTCAATAAGGCTAACAAGAGTCTAAATAAATCATTGTAGGGATAGGGAAAGTGCAGTCTCCCTGGGCTGCATACAGCGCTTGGGCTCCCAGGAGAGCCCCCCTCCAAACCCTCAACCCAATTTTTAAAAATGTTTTTGACTAATTTGGGAGGGAAAACGATTTCCTTGCAAGCATCCCAGACTGGCAGAAAAAACATGGCAGTTAGGGTCTCCTCACCTTGCACCACTCTTCCAAATATCCCCAACACCCTCCCCATGAAGAAAAACATGGGGGTGGGGGAAGCCAAAGCTAAAAATGGAAATAATGTCACATCATTTCTGGTTGTTCTGGAAGATGAAGCTGCAGTAGTATTATCAGAGTGAAAACTAAAGAGGGCCCCTGTACTATAACTGTGTAGTGTGAATGTGCCCCAGCTCATGGAGGCAGGGAACAAAGTGGAATGGCTTTCCCTTCCTTTTCTTTCTGCAGAAGAGCTTTTTTTTGGGGAAAAAAGTTATATTTTTTCTGAAACCAAGCAGTTTGTCACATGGGCCTTGTTTTCTCCATGAATGTGCTCATAAAATTAGCCTGATGCATACTGGTTTGGGAGTATTCTGTCTTGCACATCACTTCAACAGTGTGACTGGGCCCTTGTGCAGTCTTCACCATTCCTCCCTAGCTCCACCTTCCTGCACTATGCCCTACCCAGTGTGCCTTTTGTTGTTGTTTTTTAACACAATTCTGGAGATTTACTTATTTATTTCATATGTATGCCACCTTTCTCCTAGTAGAGACCCAAGGCGGCTCACACATAGAAACATTTAAAAATTTCAGTAAAATTAAAAAATATTAAAATCATTTACACACAATATAAAATCACATCAAATATACAAAAGTTAAAAGCATAACTAAAACCCACCTGCTCCATATAAACTATCCTGTTGTGATTATATATCAAATGCCTGCTTACATAAAAATGTCTTGGCTTGCTGATGAAAAGCAAGGAGGCACCTAGCTTCCTATGGAAGGGCATTCCAGAGGGTGGGAGCAGCCACCAAGAAGGCCTTCTATCTTGTCCTCACCAAGTGAGCCTGTGATGTTGGTGGGACTGAGCGAAAGCCTTCTGAAGATCTTAGGGCTCTAGCAGGTTCATATGGAGAGATATGGTCTCTCAAATGGCCTGGAACTAAACCGTATAGGGCTTTATAGGTCATTACTAGATCTTTGAGTTGTGCCCAGAAATGAACCAGTAGCCAGTGAAGCTGTTTCAATAAGGGAGTTATATGTTTCTTGCAACTGGCCCTGGTCAGCATTCTAGCTGTGGCATTTTGCACCCACTGGAGTTTCTGAACAGTTTCCAAAAGCAGCCCCATGTGGAGTGTGTTACAGTAGACCAAACAGGAGGTAATCAAGGCATGTGTCACCGTAACCAGATCTGACATCCCAAGAAATGGGTGCAGCTGGAATGTTAATATGCTGGTATGCTAATACAATTTTTTTTAAAAAAAGAAAAATATATATTTTTTTAAAAAAAGGAATGCAGTCTGTTTGGGATAGTGAGGGAGAGGAGGTAAAGGAGGAGATACTGACATCACATGATTGCTCAGTACTGGGACATATTGCACCTGAAGACTAATGCTACTGGGAGCTTGTTGATGGGTTTTCCCCATCAATGATAAGATGCACTTGTTGACACTTTGAGGGCAAAGCAGCAATGAGACAGAAACAGCCTCATGTGACACTGTTTCCAACTTTAATGCCAGTTCAAAAGCTTCATGTGATAAAGTCCCAAGATAAGGTGGTTAATTTTGCCTGCTCTAGACTGCTGTAGCTCAATAGCCTGGTCCTGGCACTCCTTAGGGAAATGGAAGGATTTGGGACCCAATGACTCTCCTAGCCTACTGGTAACAGAAATTCAGCAGGCTTAGATTTACATGAACAGATGCTAGTAGTTCTGGACAGGATGTGACCCACAAGTAACACTGATAGATCTCCTTTCTGGAGGAAGAAGAGATTCTTTTGCCTTACCATAAACCTTGCCAGCTAAGATAGATATCAACAAATACTAATATCTGTTACTATTGCATTCATTCATTCATTCATTCATTTAAATCCCACCTTTCCCCCAAGAAATGGGAGTCAGGGTGACTTACAAAAATTAAAACAAGCAGATAAAAGCATCTAAGGAATTATTTTTTTAAAAAAACAACAACAAAGAGTTTGTTAAAATACAGTTAAACTATCCACAGAAATAAAACCATTTGAAACAAAAGCATTAAAAGGGGATGGGATCAACAGAACTGCACAGTATTGTAGCCCTTGGATCCACTTCCTGAAAGCCTGTTGGAATAGGGGGGAAAATTCATGTGTCAGCAGAAGGACAGCAATGGGGAGCAATACTAATCTCCTGGGTGTGGGGGAGTTCCAAAGGCTTAGAGCAGCCACCGAAAAGTCATCACTAGGGGATACGGGATGTATAGGCCTCACCAGGTGACAGCACAGTTCCCCAAACATCTGCCTTTTGGCAGAAATGGGTTGTGGCATTCACCTGCATTCCTTTAAAATGCAGAAGAGATTTTAAATTTTATTTTATTTTTTTTAAATAATCTTTTAAATTTTTCTCTAAAAATATCACATTTTTTCCAAATGTTCACTTTAACCAAATGAAACTATGTACATGTAAATATATTTAAGCTGTGCATATACTATTGTAATTGAAAGGTATAATTTTAATTTTACTAGTTGTTTATGTCACAACTATTGCCATTACATTCAGTGATATATGGGAATTACAATTTATGAATAACATTAGAACAAAAACACAATACTAAGGATTATGTATGGGAGGAGGTCAATGGGGGTGACACCATGAGTTACTAGGTGACTCCAACTCTGAAACGCCACTGGGTGAAACTGAAAGAAGTGCCTCTTTCAAAGATCTTGGAGGAAGATCTTACATAGAAGCTTACATAGGAAGATACAGTCCTTCAGATTGGACTCAAGGGATTAGGATTGCTGTGTTATGGGAAATATTGGTATTCTTCTAGGTTCACTTCCCGTTGCTAGATTTTTGAAAGCTGAGTTTGAGAAAGGGATATGTTAATTAATCTTATTTTGAAGCAGATGCATGCAAATAATCTGCATGAAAAACCAAGCCTTGAAAGACTGGAGTGAGATGATGTTTGAAATCGTGGAGCATAAAGTTCCATCAGCATACTTATGTAGAGGTCTGGGTGCTGGAGATGAAAATGGCCAAATTAGTGACAGTGGGAGGGATATTTCCCAGTGCACATCCACAGTCAGCAAACTATTTCAGAAGAAAGAACCTGGCACCTCCTTAACACAATGTCAGAAAAAGTATATCTTGTTACATAGGGATTCCCAAAGTGGGCAGTACAATACCACTGGGAGCAGTCAAAAAATCCAGGGGAGCAATGAGGAAAAAGAGGGGCAGGGGGGTAGTAAGGAAAGGGAACATTGAGTTAAAGTATTGGTGTGCAAGAAAGACAAGGGGAACCAGCAGCCTTGGACCATGGTAGGATTGAGGAGGTAGAACATGTGGCAGCAGGGAAGAAGCAGCAGCAAAAAGAAGCTTTCACATTTTGAACCTGCTTAAGCTTTGTGAGTTTTGTTGGTAGGTTGGAATTGCTCTGCTACTGCTGCTGCATCTTTCATCGGAAAGGCTGAGAGGTAACAAAAGAAACAATGTTGTGGGAAGGAACAACTGTAAGGAAGGCACATTTCTGGGGAAGGAGGGGGAGGAGTATCAGGGGATGATTCTTCAAAAGACTGTCTTGGACTGAGTCTCTCAGACTGAGGGTCCTTCCTCTATGGGGAGAAAAGTGGGAAGCTGCCTGCACCCCTCTCCATCCTTGTAAAGGAGGATTGAGAGTTGTTCCTCACTGAGAAGCTTCTTCCTTTGTGCCTAGACACCATGGGAGTAGCGACTGAGCAACTAGTTGAGCAATGACTCGGAAACCTCTTGCCCACACCAGAATTTGTCACAAGGCCAGCATGGGCATGAAACTTCTCAGTCACTGCTCAACCATCTATTTGGTAGCTTCTCCCAAGGTGAGCAGCAACAAAGCAGCCAGACAAGCAGCGACCAAGAAGCCTGTCATCCATGCTTGCCTTGTGGTAAGCTTGGTTGCTGTTTTCTCTGCACCTGGTCACCCTGAGAGCAGCAACTGAGCAGCCAGCCGGCCTTCACTTTACTATAAGGCTACCATGGGTAAGAGGGAGAAGCAGGACAGGGTTGCCACCACTGCTGTATTCCCACATGAGAGGCTGAGGTGCAGGAGGAGGCAGTAACAACCTGGGTGCAGCTGAGGTAGATATTGCTGGCCAGCTGGCTATTGCACAAACAGTAGACCTAATATCAAGAAATACGTGTTGGGGGGGCACTAGAGTTTTTACTCAAGAGGAAAAGGGGCATTAGTCCAAAAAATTTGGGGACCTTAACAGTGCCACAAGAGGGTTTTAGCATTGGACTATGACTCCCAGAGTTCCTTAGCCAACTTGTGGATTTAGGAAGTTGTTGGAAGTTTGAAAAGAAATCTCTTTTCCAAATTCTGAGGAGCATCAAAATAGTAAACAATAAACAATCTGTCATTTCAAACCCTGCAGCTGCTGATGCATATATTTGGAATTGTTGATAATGTCTATTATTCTACAGCATCTTTGTTTTTAAGCTATTCTTTATTATTAAACTATTGACAAATATACCCTTGAGAAATAACAAATACAGAATATTGACAGCATCTTTGTATCTCTTGTCCCTTGAGGTTTTATTTCCTACTGTGTCTTATATCAGCATAACAAATGCCATTTTGGGTTTTTAATCAATAGAGGACAAACCATAGCAAAGTAAATAAATACAGAAAACAAAGTTGCCTTCAGCAATGTGGAAGGGTGACTCAGGCAAAGGTTTTTGTTGAGAAAATAGGTGTATTGCAAGTGTGTCCTTATTTGTGCCTGTGAAGTCTTAGAAGAAAAGGCAGGAGAGGCAACAACCTAAGTCAACAGGTGCTGGGGAAGGAAGCAGGAGCTTCCTCTTGTCTGTTCCTCATCAACTCTCTATATGTTCTCCAATGGAGGACACAGGTATGCATGCCACACAATATTTATGGGTCCCCTAAGCTAGTCTGCTACTTCACATGTGGTGTTATCCCATCTCTAGTGCTGAAGTAGGGTTAGGCTGGTTTCTGTATGTGGAGTGTGGGAGGGGATCCCCTCTTTATTATTTGCTTCAGGCTGCAAACACCTTGGGTCAGCAATGTTAATGGTCACTCTGTTTTCTTGTTGTCTTTTGCCTTCTTTTAGAAGGCTAATTAGAATGCTACTTTTTATTACTGTATAATGGGGCAGCTGCATTTGGTCCTGAAACAAGTCCAAGTCTAAAACATCTTCCCTCCTGAGTGAAAGCAGCAAATGCTTCCTGCCCCTGCCAGCAAGGAACATAGCAACCAAGGCTCATACAGTCTTTCTAACACAGGAAATCCCACAATCACTTCTTCTCCCTGACAGTAAAAATGCATTGACTAACAAGAGGTTTGGGGGAGACACCCACACTTAGCTCCTTGAGGTAGTTAGTGGTCTTCCTCTGCATAATAGAGTTGGTCCTCAAAAATGCAATGTTAAGTTGCCTACCTGCCCTTGAACTGTGACCATCTTCCAAGGCCTTTCTTTAATGTAGGCTATACAATATTTTAGAGGAAGGAACTGGCAAAACCACCTCTGAGAAAGCCCTCTGAAATTCATGGGGTTACCACATGTTGACAGGAATTTGAAGCCAAATACACATGCATCCTGCTCTCTGAAGTAAGGTCAGTGGCAGCTGATTTTATGCCCTTTCATAATGACCTCCTCCCCCAATCTTTGTAATGCCCTCCATAGGAAGGCTGAGGCACATCAGTGGAACCCATTCTTATGCCAGGCGGCTGGTGACTTCCCTGTGACTGGGCAGTGTTTTCTACTGTTGCTGCAAAATAAGTCAGTGGCCTTACTGGCTTCAGGACTCTGGGAACCGTTGTCCAAAAAGTGATATTTCTAAGTTGTGGTCTAGTCTCATAATCTTTTATTACTGTTTCCATGCCAAACAGCATTCAGGGTTGTTTATACTGTATGGGTAACATATATAGCTCTCTGTCAGAATGTTTTAAACTTTTCTCTTCTTGTAAGAGGGCAACTGTGGTCTAAGAGGTCACATTAGCTCTTCAGGAGACCTTTTCTTCCTAAGAGAACCACTATAGAGTAATGTTTAAAATGCTGGACTTAGAATAGGGAGATCAGGCCCAAATCTCAACTTGGTTATGGAGTCAACTACCTGATTTTGGGTCACTATTGCCTTTCCCCAAGCCTACTTTACAGGATTACTATGAAGATTAACAGGGACATAGAAACCATGCAAAGTGGACAAATAAAGGAACAACAACAATAATATCAACATTTTGCTATGCCCAGGCACTTCCAGTGGTGTTCTCATCAGATAATTATTTATTTTTAAATTATTTCTAAATTTTATTTATTCATTTATTTATCTATCTATTTTGGCATGAAGGCGACTGCCATCAGATTTACTGGACAAGATGCAGAGGAAAATAGCAGTAATTGAAGGGGGAAATCATGTTCTGATTTCCTTCAGAGACATAGAATAACTGTTTCATTATAAATAGAAAACAATCTGATTTTCTCTGCTTTGCCTTTTGCCTATTTGACTTCTCATTGAAATGTACATGCTAAGCAGCTCATCATGCTTGGTTGCCTATGCTTCCATACAATTATTGTTTGTTAATGCCAGTTAAAGCAATGATAAATCTTTATACTTTTTACATTTCCTTTCCCTCTCATCTCACTAACTGTATCCTCCTACTCCAAATATACATATATAAATATCCTCCTACTCCAAATAAATATATAAATATCTGCCATCTGAGGCAACTCTCCATGCCTCTGATGAAGTGGGATGCAGTCTGCAAAAACAAATAGCCCAAACTGGACTTACCTTTTTCTTTAACCTGAATTGGATCCATTTCTCCAAAATCTGAAAATTCACAATCATCATCTACTGTAATAAGCTCCTATTTACCCTTTCCTCTTGTCTTTCTCCAGTTTCTTCTTTCCTCAATGTAGCATCATGAGATCGCTGTCTCAGGAAGCAGAAAACTCTAACAATAAATTGCACTCTTCCCCACCTCCTGGACTGCTTCTGTTGTTGTCCAGCCTCCCTCTCTATGCTTCAAAATTGCCTCACTTCCATTTTCATTCCTGGACTCTTCCCTACATTGCTGGACATGCTTCTGTCATGCCCTGTCTCTTGCTCTGATATTGCAGTGACTCTCATCATGCCTATCTCTCTTACTCCTTGCACCCTCCCATCCTACCTTCTCTCCTTCTCACCCTTGTTTTTCCCTCCCTGCCTTCCCTCATCTCACCGAGTGCTCTAATAATAATAATAATAATAATAATAATAATAATAATAATAATAATAATAATAATTTATTTTTACCCCACCCCTCTGTTAAAACAATTGGGGCAGCCTACAACAATTAAAATTACAACAAATACAGTCTAAAACCCCCAGACCCCCACCCTCCCCCATGAAAACACATTAAACATCCAATTAAAATCCACCTAAAACTAGAAATAATATAGAATTAAACAAATAAAATATATCAAGCAGTCGGCAAATCAGAGACTAAAAGAGGCCAGGAGACACGGTCTAATCAGGAAAGGCCTGCCAAAAGAGATCTAGCTATGTGCTTCTTATGTGCTTCTTGCTCTCAGTCACTCACACTGCTCATCCTCCCTTTCCTCTCTTTCCTAGCTTCACCTTTCACCTTCACAATGCTCCCCTCCCTTGCTTCCTGCTTCCATTTGCTCTCCTCATTCTCCATCTCTCCTACCCCCATCCTTGCCTCACCTAATGACTTCATAGTGAGCTCCTCTCTTGCGTCTTCTCCTCTGCCACTAGCATCAATTGTTCTTCCATCTGTCCAGATTACTCCCTCACCTCACCTTCCACTTTTGTAGTGTGCCTTTCCCTTAGTTTTTACATGCTATTCCCTCAGTTTGCCTCATGCTCACTTAGTGTGACTACCTTGCTTCCTACATTTTTCCACTCCCACTGTTTGTGTCTCCTACTCACACCTCTCCTAGTGCCCTTGAAATACAAACCCTTGCTTCTTGGATCTCTTCCTTGCACCTCTCTGTCTCCAATCTCTCCTGTTTCCTCCCTTACCCAGCCTCATGACCTCAGAATGGGCCCCTTGCTTCTTTGTGCATGCTGCCATTTGCACTGCTCACTTTTGCTTCCCTCATGTCTGAAATATCCAGGTGGACTTCTTTCTTGTGAGGAAGAATTGACAGAATATCTCCATATTTTGCCCCATATCTCAGTTTCTACAATTACTACTGACTTGCTTATTTTTTTTAAAAAAATCAAAAACAAAAGCTTGGAATCTGGACCAAATATGGGCTAAACAGGCACCAATTGGCTTGCTTTGAATCCAGGTAAAACCCACTTATTAACACCCAAATAACTGGGGTGGTATGGCAATCCTACTTTAGGTCCTGTTGAGGCCTACCTAGCTTACTTATTCTAACTTTGTGGAATCCCACTCCTATAGAGTCAGTCAGGATGAGTTCTGCCACCTGACAATAATGGCTTTAGAGCTGTAAAGCACATAACTGAGCCCCTACTACCAGATGGCACCAACTGCACTCATCTTGGGGGCCCGTGTAGGAGTTGAATTACAGAGAAAATGTCAATTCGTACAGACCACTGTCTAGATAATAATGTGGCTCGGTGCAATACAGAAGTTAGCTTCCATTGCTGTATACTTTTGCCTTCCTCTGTGCAGGAGTGAACTTGTCTTTTATTATCCTACAGACTTTAGAGTCAGGGAGAATGCTACCCCTGTGGGGGTCTAAATTATGTGCATGAAAATCTCATTGGTGATTCTTGCTGTGGTCTTAAATCCAATCCTCTTGAATGAAAAA
>CM034710.1:77933818-77945990 GCA_020142125.1 Phrynosoma platyrhinos | reverse complement strand
GAGGTTTTTTGTTTGTTTGTTTTTAACTTAGCCTTCTACCATCTCTCACAAATTCTGTTTCTCACAGTCCTCTAGCTGGCATGACCACAGCCTATACTAGCTGGGGAATTAGAGGAGGTGTACAAAGTCTGCAAAGTTACTTTCCCAGGCTTTATTGCTGCATTCTAAACCTACATTATGAAACGGATTCCTGAAATGAGAGGCAGTGGCAGGTTCATTAAAAAAAAATCTGACTAGCAAAAAGCAAAACTCTGGGATGGTATAGATTCTGCTGTGAGCACTTCTTGCTGTTGCTTTGGCTGACTGGTATTTAAAAAAATAAACTTTTTTGTTCCAAGGAAGAGGTAAGAGGAAATGGTATGGTGGGGGGGAGCAGTTTTTAGTTGTCTAGCAACCCAGAACACACTCCCTAGACACTTCTAGGTTTGTGGAAGTGATTAGGGAGCATGACCTGCAGTTGCCAAGCAACGGCAAAGCACTAGGCAACTAGGGAAAGATTACAAGAATCAATTCAAAGTAAGGACGTTAAATTTAGGAACAACTGCTGTGATTTTATAATCTCAGAAAGGGATGGCTGTGTTAGAAATACACCTTATCAAACTGTGCATACCCCTTTAATGGTGCTTTGTATGTTGGAGTTAATGGCAGAAACAATGCACAAGTGATTGATGCATTGTACTTGAATTACAGGGAGGCAAGGATGGGTTCTCAGTTCCTAATCTTATAGCCCCTTAGTTTCTGTTTCCAAAAAATGGGTGAGGTAGTCATGATTTGTCTAAAAGTGGGAGAATTGTTATGTATCTCAAGGTTCTACCACACATTAACGCCCACAATTTGAGTACCATTTTTACATTTCCTCTTGGTGTTACACCAAAACAAGAGTATGTTGACAAGATACTTGGATACCAGATAGATACAGAGTGTGTTATCTGTGAATCTATAATGTGTTATCCTTTCTGCTGCATTAAAAATGTGAAAAAGTAAATTCAGGTTATCCGCTTCAGTATTATATCCCAAAACAATTATGCAAATGCATGATCAAACCATTTTCAGGTGACCTAGATCTTTGGGTACTAGTTCTATCATCTTTTCTTGTCCTTCTTGCTAGGTGGAAGTATGTGCAGTCAATGTCATGTTTACAGTTTATGCTAGGAGAGTGTTGGCAAACACCTAAAATAGACAGCTATTCCAGGACCTGTTTCAACCAAAATACTGAGACAAGGAATATGGGTTTAAATGACTAATTTGGCTTTTTTTCTTTCTGGACAGTCCATGTATTCTGAACACATATTTTTTGTCTATGACCTGGTTCATGTTTTAAATCCCCAGCCTAAAGATGAACAAATGAATATCCAAAACAACCCATAATGAATTTCCTTTCCACAGATATTTGTCTGCATTAATGTCTTTTCATTATTGGTGTTCCCAGTTTGTATCCATGGTGATTATTAGATTCACGTTCCAGTATGTTTTGCTTTTATCTATATTAAGTCTCATCTTCATGTGGCTAAACACCCTTGCTCATCCTCTCCCTCTCTCTTGTCATGTACATCAGTGCTTCTCAGTTTATCTGATGTGGGGACAAGCCCACATGGTTTTCCAGTGGTACTAGTACTTAGGGCCTTTGCAGACTGCTAGAATTAGTGCAGATTGAGTCCACTTTAACTGCCCTGTCTCAGTGCTAGGAAATCATGGGAATTGTATTTTTTCTGAGACATTGAGCCTTCTCTGTCAGAGAGCTCTGGTGCCACAATAAACTACAGTTCCCATGATTCCCTAGCACTGAGTCAGGGCAGTTAAAGTGGACTCAATTTGCACTATTTCTGGCAGTCTGCAAAGACCCTTACTTTGTGTCTACTGGATACAATTGTCTCTTCCTTTCTTGGAAACTTGTCA
The DNA here is from genome assembly GCA_020142125.1 of Phrynosoma platyrhinos. Lineage (NCBI taxonomy): Eukaryota > Metazoa > Chordata > Lepidosauria > Squamata > Phrynosomatidae > Phrynosoma > Phrynosoma platyrhinos. Next base: position 77,944,094 of record CM034710.1, on the reverse strand, counting down.
GGAATAGACAATTGCTCAGGGAATGGCACCAGTCCAGAGACCTGAATAGCACTGGTGTACAGTCAATATAATCCCTACTATTCAGATATGATGCCACTGATTTTAGTGGGTATAACTACTAGGCTTGTTAAGGTGAGCTGTTTCATGCAGTGTTTGCTGAAACATTCCTGGAGGCTGTATAGAGAGAATTCATAGTTATTAGACCTGGCGCTCCACTTGAACTTAACTGATAGGTGCAATTCTTTAGGTGTTATCTATACCACAAAACTAATATTAGAATTTATATCACTTTAATTGTCATGATTTCCTCAAAGTATCTTGGTAATTATAGCATAGTGAGAGTGGGCAGGATTCTTCATTCAATATCTTTGTCCACCTCAAGGGAGCCATTGTAAAATCTCTGCCCATTCCCTTGAGAAAGGGAATGTCTATTAAACAAATTTGCACTGGGTTTTTATAAAGCTGCTCTGTTCTTAATTGTACAGTTTTGGGCCTAAATCCAGCAGCTAATCCCAACTAGAGCAGAGCCATTGAATCAAGAGGATTTACATGAGTGCTTATTTATCATTCAAAGCTGATAGTTATACAAATGTGATCAATTCAATGGGTTTACTCTAACTGAGATTCAAAAGTGAATGTAGGCTACAGTTTTCATTGCTTTTGAGCATTTGTTTCTTCCTAGACTCACTTGGGTAAAAACAGGACTTTTCACAACACTTTCTTTGTAATATTTGTTGAAATGTGCACAAGGAACAATCCAATCAGATCTCTGCTCTTTTCCTCTGAAGAAGTTTCCAAAATCTGTCATGTACTTATTTATGCAAAAAGAAAAAAAAGGTTGCCCATTTGAATACATAACAAGGCATCTATGATTCTGGAGCAGAACTATGCAAATACTCCTCACCCCTCAAATCCATCATTAAGCTGCTCTGTCTGTCCCCTCCTTATACAATTATTTATTGGCTGATGGAAAGTTAGGTGATAGTAGTAGAGAAGTATCCACTTATGTTCCTATTACTGGATGCATAATATTGATGTCACCCTTCATTATTGTGTGACCAGTCATATGAACACAGCTGGATGCTTCTCTACTCCCCCCGCCCCCCCAATCTCCACTGGCCAGGTAAATGGCCACACTGTGGGTTATTTAGCAGCAAAAATGTTTGAGGGAAGAGAGATGGAGATGCCATATAATTCCATCAGGCAGATTTTATGTTGTCTTCTAACCCCAGAATCTGTTAACATTAAAAGTACTGGAACCCTGTTGTGTATTATGCCTGGCATAAAATGCTTGTGAGTATGAAAGGCAAGATGTGTGTGAAGACGGGGCTGTATCTTTCATTGTGGACTTATGGATACTCTCAGTGTATTATTGGACACTATTTTCTCCCTTATATGTGAGTGGCTTTCTATGATTTCCATTTGTAAAAATTAAATCAGTGGCTGGAATTCGATATGGGATTTATGTCTACTGAAGTGGATTTACATCTGCAGAAAATAGAATTGAGCAGTTTTGCAACATCCTGTTTCAGCAAGGTCTACCCTTGCACACTGGAACCATGGTGCATCAGGATCAATGATCAATAGATGCCCATACACGATGGGTACTCCCAATGCCCTTCCAAAGAATGGCTAGTGACTGCTGATGTGTGTTCAGTAGAACCCAATGTGGTGGAACCTGATGTGCATCAAGACACTCTTGCTGGTGTCCTGATACAATTCACTAGGAGAGTTCCATAATGTTTTTGCTACATAGCTAAGTATGCATAGTTACACAATATAGACCACAATATAAAATCATGGCCATTGTTGTTACGGTCATTACTTCATCTCTAGCTAATATGCCAATAATCTCTAACAGTGAGTAACATGGAACCAAGGATCTCACTAGACATATAATGTACACAGCCCTCTCTACAGGAATTCTCGCCGTTGTACTCCTTGCTGTACTTCTTCCCATTTTTATGATGTTCTTATTTATATGATGCTTTAATTGAATGTTTGATTTAATATCTTTTTAAGGGGGGTGGGTATTGGGTGTGAATTTTATATATGTAATTTTTTATCATCTGTAAGCCACCTCGATTGGTTTCAGAGGGGCAGAGTATTAAATAAAAAATATTATTAAGGCTCTGTGTTTCTGTCATTCTAGACCTTGTTAACTGCTATCAAGTTGACTTCAATTTATGGTAATCCTATGAATGAGAGATGTCTAAAGGCCTGAAAAGACTGCCAGAAATAATCCAGTTTGAGACCACTTTAACTGCCCTGGCTCAGTGCTAGGGAATCATGGGAACTGTAGTTTATTGTGGCACCAGAGCTCTCTGACATAGAAGGCTCAATGTCTCAGAAAACTACAGTTCCCAGAATTCCCTAGCATTGACCCAGGACAAAGCTGGTTTATTTCTGGCAGTCACCCTGCCAACCATCAACAACCCTGCTGAGGTCTTGTAAACTCAGGATTGCGGCTTTCTTGATTGAGTGTAACCATCTAAAATGCAGTCTTCCTCTTTTTAAACTGCCTCCTATCTTGTTGCTGCTGCTGTGTGTCTTTAATTTTTTTACTTATGGTGACCCTAAGGTGGCACCATCTCATGGTTTTCTGGGTCCAATGCTCAAACCACTACAACACGTTGGCTCTCTAACATCTGTCTTACCAAGCATTATTGTCTTTTCTAGTGTGTCCTTCCTTCTTATCATATGTCCAAAGTGTGACAGTTTCAGTTTAGCCATCTTGGCCTCTAGGGAGAGTTTAGGCTAGATTTGGTCTTGGACCCAATTATTTGCCTCTCTTCTCTTCTTCTGCACCACATTTCAGATGAGTTGATTTTTTTCCTACCAGCTTTCTTTGTTTTCCAACAATAATGTATCACAATAATACATAGATATGAGAAATACAATGGCATAGACCAGGGGTAGGCAACCTTTCCCCTTTAAGGGCCGAGGGACTTCAGCTCCCAGAAGCCTCAGCCAATAGTCCTATGTTGGCCAAATCCTTGTGATAGGACCCAGCTGCCTCCTGAATTAGGCTTCAGTTTGGAAGAGGATTATTTCAATGGTGGGATAATCTCCAAAGAGATTTACCATGCATTTGCTGTTTGTCATCATAAAGAGTTCCTCCTAAGACAGGGGTCGGCAACCTGTCCCCTTTAAGGGCCGAGGGACTTCAGCTCCCAGAAGCCTCAGCCAATAGTCCTATGTTGGCCAATAGCTCCTAGGATTCTGGGAGCTGAAGTCTCTCGGCCCTTAAAGGGGACAGGTTGCCTACCCTTGTCCTAAGAGAAATATCCGTAGCTCTTTTTTTTTTTTCTGGATATGAACTTTTCTATAAATTAGGGTGCATCCATAATACACAATTATTGTACTTTGATTCCACTTTAACTGCCATGGCTTTATCTTATGGAATTCTGGGATTTGCAATTTCATGAGCAAGATCTGGTGTTATAGTTCATGGGAGGACACTTCATCAAACTACCAATTGTAGGATTCTATAAGATGGAACCATGGCAGTTAAAATGGTATCAAACTACTTTATCATATTATCCAACTGTCCCAATTTGACAGGGAATGTGCCAATTATTTCTCTGTAATCCTACTTCTTCAGATGCTCTTAATTTTTCTCTCCTCCTCCCATTTCTCCCTTTGTGCTCAGCTTACTTCCATTGGTCCAGACTGAATGCAAAAGAAAAAGATTATTGCATAAGGATATAAATCGTCTTAAAATTAGAAGCAAGTGTCATCCTGATATTACCAGATACATTTAGCCACTGAAATCACTGCCCAGGTGCAGTCCGGGTCCATCACCCCTCAGAAGAGTGCTCCAGCAGCCATTTTTTCAAGCTGGAAAACTTCTTGGCTTTGAAAAGAGGCACGAGGAGCACCCCTTCGAGCAGTGATGAACCCAGGCTGCACCTGGGTGCTGATTTCGGTGACTAAATGCATCTGATAATATCAGGATGCTGCTCGCTTCTAATTTTAAGCCAGCTCAGGTAAAATGGTTTATATCCTTATGCAATAATCTCCTAAATTTCCACTAAATTAACTGAGATGGGAGAGGAGGAGGGTGGAATCTTCCTCTTCCCAGAAGACTCAGGGAAAAGCAAACTGCTACAGCCTCTCCTAGCTTGTCTGTTTTTCCTCCTTAATAACTTTAGCCATCTTGACCACCTTCTTATGTTGCTTGTCTATATGTGTCCCAGTTTTTATCTGTACAATGTTGGCGGATATGCTATGATTTTGAGTATATCAGTTTATTTTTTTTTCACAAGACTACTGCTGTTCTTGTGTTACACTTGATTCCTGTGCCATATATAATATCAGAAAAATGAGGCAAGTTCTGTCTTTTTGGTTTATGGTTTCAAGCACCAGGTATGTTGATAGTATCAGGTTGATGAACCATAATCATATCTCTCTTTCTTCTAGTTCCTAATTTTTTCAAAAGCTTTAGCTAGAGTCTAGCACAGGGATGTAAAAATTTGTCTTATTTTCATTACATTTCCCAAAATCCCACCTGAATTTTCTTTCCTTGCTTCATATCGTTGTAAAACTTTAACCTGACTCCTCTCAGTTAGTTAGCTGTTAAATGGTGAGTCAACATTTATTTAAATATAATTGATTATATGAGTCTACTTTAGTTGAGAATTACAGTAGGATTCAGGTATTTATGTTTTCTTCCTGAAATGAAATAAGAATTGATGCATTTGTTTTAATTTAATTTTTTGTGCAATTTAGTTAATTTATACCATTTCCTCCCCAGACACTAAATTGTATTTCTCATATTTTTTCACTGATGCACATTCTAAAAGGTAAAGGTAGACAAGGTTGTCAAGTCGTGTCCAACTATAGGGGGCGGTGCTCATCTCCGTTACTAAGCGGAAGAGCCAGCATTGTCAGAGACTATTCTGTGATCCTGTGGCCAGCATGATTGCACAGAACGCTGTTTACCTTCCCACCGAAGTGGTACCTATTTATCTACTTGCATTTGCATGCTTTCGAACTGCTAGGTTGGCAGAAGCTGGGACTAGTGACAGGAACTCACCCCATCATGCAGCACCCAGGCCTCAAACTGCCAACCTGCTGATCTTGCAATAAACAGAGTCAGCGTCTTAACCACTTGAGCCACTGCACATTCTAGCTAGTCACATTTTAAAATGTACATGTTTGTTTCATGTATAATTTGTTTCTTAGGAACACTCTGTAAGCTTTGCAAACATGTCCATGAGGAAGAGTGCTCTTTGTGTTCAACAAGTTTAGGGAGGTATAAAAATCCTTGCATGATCAAGACTGGAGTGACCAATAAAAAATCCTTTAATTTTCTTGTCCAGCATTATCAGAACCCTAATGGAGACCCACAAATAACTCCTAGTCCAACAAGATTGCTCATTTATTTTCAAATAAATCATTCTCAAATTCTCAGTGAAATAATTGTCAAAATCAAAGCTCAGTCAAAAACTAAACTCAACTTAATAATTATTAAATTTTCAGTTGCAAACCTATTCAAAGAATATTGTAAAGAAGAGAAATAATCAAACTGTGGGGATAAGATGCATAACAGTAACTGGAGCAATAAAATTATGTTCTGGCAGTAATCCTGGTCTGACCTGGAAGTTTATATTTCCAGCAGAGTCATCCATGGGCTAAACAGGCTGGGTAGAAGGACAGAGGAAGTTCTTTGTGTGAAGACCTCACATACCTAGTAGATCAGCTGCTTTAACAGCCACATTTTCAAGATAAAAATACCAACTGCCATGCTCATAATTATCACTATGATTATGCAGCAAAAGAATGATTGAAAGTGAATCAAATGCAAATGAGGTCAGAAAGAAATGAAATGTAGAAAGTACATACGGGGCAATTTCTGCTTTACGTTTCCCTCTGACTTCTCTGTTTACCATTCCTGCCTTATCACACACACACACACACACACACACACACACACATACAGCAACATTTCACATGTGGTCAAGAAATGTCAATTTGGATAAGATGACAAACATTATTATTTAAGATGAAATACACAAGATAAGAGAGACTGCAACAGTTTGCTTTTGATTGAGTTGACTGTGAATGGCAAGATTCCTCCCCACTTCTCCTCTTTTTCCTACTAAGTTAATTTAGAGAAAGCCATTTTTGCACTCTGAATTCAGTCTTCAGTAACCTAAGTAAGGAATTTATCACACGAGGGACAATTGGAATTATAAACTGTGATTAACCCATCATAATCCTGCAATTGCGCTAATAGTTTTCACATGACACCGTCTTCATGTGAATAACCTAGGTCATGTGAATAACCTACGATAATCCTGCAATTGCACTAATGGTTTTCACATAATGTAGAGATGAAACGTAATTAAAGTGCCATTATCCTGTGAATAACCAAACAAGAAACAGCAGCAAATCATTCATGAGATTTTCCCATGAATTACTTTTTGTTGTTTATTCCCTGGTTACTCCCTGGCTATTCATGGGATAATGGCTCTTGTATTAATCTCATTTTAATTTCATTTTACTGTTAATTGTGCAATTTTCACAGGTTAATTACTATTTAAACTCCTAATTTCCTCCCATGTGCTAAACTCCTAAACTGAGAACAAAGGAGGAAAGTGGGAAAATGAGAAAGAAACAGGGACATTTTAAAAGCAGCTGAAAAAGTGGGGTTAGAGAAGATTAATAGGAACTATACCAAATCAAGACAGTTGGAGGGTATGATAAAATCATGTATGCATATGAGTGACAAAGTGGATTCTAGTCTTCCAGTGTTTATGTCATTATAAATATGTTCATTTTTAAGGTGCCCCAAGGCACTTCACATGTTTTCCTGCAACAGATAACTTGCTGAAAATTGTTAAACTATGTCATGGCTATTGAATTTTTTTCTGGTAGCTTCTCCCAGGCTCTGGAACTCCTTGGTTAAGGAGGCTAGATAGGATGCCTCCTTGTTCCCTTTCCTTGTTCTGGTAAAGACCTTTTTATGCAGGTAGGATTTTGGTAACTAACCTAACTTACAGTGGAAGAGTCTTTTAACAGGATAGGTACAGTATTTTTTTTTCTTTTATTGGAGTTTCTTTTTTTGAAAAATGATTAAATTTTTAATGGTTTTATTCATGTTATGGATTTGTACCATTTCACTGTAAGCTGACTTGATTCCCATTAGGATTTAAATTCAATGAATGAATGAATGAGTATGTTTCAGTCAGCTGAAATGAATGCTAAACAACATTGTAAGGTAATACTGAACATTACCTTCTTCCAGATATATAGTTTCACTGGGGTTGGCATGTGAAGTTACATGGTTGTAGAAGAGTAGCACTTGATTAGATTTGAACAAACAAATGGAACATTTAATTTCATTGCCCAAAGCAAAATTAAGTAAGCCAAGATTCTATATCATATGCTATGTTTCATACATTTACCAATCCATAGCTACACTATGGAAATGCAACAAAATCCTGTTAGGGATCTATGTAGATGTGCTATGGGCACTCCTTTGGTGCACAATTGCTGCTTCCAGTGTGTACAGGGTGCACACATTAGAAACTTCTGATTTACATCAGATACTTCTGATGCACCTTGGGCATTCTTGTGCTCTGGCACTTCATAGGCAGTGTCCAGATGCACATTGTAAAAACTACTCAATTTTATTTCCTGCATATGTAAGTCCATTTACAAAGACACAAGTCCAATGCTGAATTCTAGCCATAATTTACTTGCATAAGTAGTGTGACTTGTAAGTATTGCAGCAATGGCGTTGTATCAGGCCAAGTTATGTACTGCATGTACTTTTATGCCATTTTTTCTACAACTTGGAAAGTTACCTTTTGAAAATAAATTGATTTTATATATATAATTCTCAACTCCTCCCCCAAAGAAGCTAAATGTCCGTATAGTTGTATAATTGTCCCATTGCACAAAAGTACTAAAACAGTTTTTTTAATAGCTTTTTTCAAAATTGTATGCTACAAGTCACTGGACTGTAGTACAAACCATACTCCCTTCAAGTCCACCTATGTTTAGTCAACTATCACAACCATGGGCAAGGCACAACATGAACCAGTACTTGTACTTTGTGACATTTTATCCACTGCTTAGTGAAGCTGCTCCTCTAAAACTATAAAGGTATCTTCCAAGTTACCTTCACATCTCAAAACCCAGGTCTAAAGTTAGTTGTTTGTAATTCTTTACTTTCAAGGACCTTTTTTAAAATGCCAAGATGGCTCCATGATTGGTGGATAGGGAAGAGGTAAATAACACTTTCCCCTTAAAGCATCTGTCTGGTCAAAACTGCACACTGGTGCTGCTTTCTTCCCTGTGGGAAAAAAGATTCAGAGACGCATGACTTTTCCTTTGCTAGCAAAACACCAGCTGGAGGTGAGATCTATTTGGCTGGACAAATGGTCCAAGAAGAAAGGTTAAACTGCAGATCTATCCCTCACCAGTCTTCTGCTCAAACTTGACATAACTTGCAGCTGTTCTGCAGTTTAAATAAATGGGAGGGAGATAGGCACAAAATGCTCCCATTGAAGAAATGCTCATATACAGGATTCATTACATTGCTCATATTGGTAGGACTGGGAATTGTTAGATTTACAAATAAACATTTTATTCTAATGTATGAATTGCCTCTTAGTCCCTTAGTCCCTATAATGAGTACTCAGCTTATTATCTGACCCAGTTGTCTCCAGATGTAGACAAATTATGATTAATTGTAGCAGTGTGAAAAGCAGACAACCAACAATGTTAGTAACTTCAGTTTTCTGACCAGAGATATTTTATATAAAATGAGCAATTTGTATAGGCGCCTTTGTGAGCACTGCAAATTAATTCTGAGATCATTAACCTGTTATTTTCTCAGGCTGTAACATATATGTAACTAACTTAAAAGTAGCTTATGCCTAGAATAATTACAAGTGCATAGTTTTTACCTCAGAAGGGCAAAGATTAAGAAATGAGAATAAACTCCAATCTAACTTCAGCATTAATTTACTGGATGGTGACAAAGAAGTAGGGTCAATTGAGTTCAGTGGGACTTCCTCCCAGGAAGGTTTATGCATAGCCCAGTTCTTGACTAGCTTACCTAATTATTATTATTTTTTTAAAAAATCTGTTATACAATAGCTGAAATTGTGTAGAGACTAATTTGCAAATATGAAAGTTTTGTGGAGTATTCCTAGATACTGTGTATCACCTTTGGTAAACTCCTTGACATAAGCAAACTTCTTTTTTGCCCTTTATGGATAGTAAAGAACATTCTTAGCAGTAAATGTCAACAAAGGGAGCATTTCATGGAGCTTCCAAATGTATGTCTACTTGAGACAAAAACCAGACTCTCAGCTATAATGAATAGGCAGGCTTTAACTAGCAATTGGGGGAAAAAGGAAAAAACAAATCACCAGGAACAGATGATATTCCAATAGGACTGTTGCAATCCACACGGAGAGAGTCAACTCTACTGCTAACCACAATATGTCAACAGATATGGAAAACAAAATGATGGCCAGCAGATTGGAAGCAGTCAATATACATCCCCATCCACAAAAAGGGAGGCACAAGAGACTGCAACAACTATAGGACCATAGCACTGATCTCCCACGCAAGAAAAATCATGCTCAAATTTCTGCAACATACCATACACTCTAAACATACATGGAAAGAGAGATCCCAGAGGTCCAAGCAGGGTTCAGGAAAGGTGGAGGCACTATGGATAATATTGCAAACATACAATGGCTAATGGAGCACACCAGGGAATTGCAAAAGAAAATCAGCATATGCTTTATAGAGTATAGCAAAGCTTTCACTGCATAGACCACAAAAGGCTATGGAATGGCCTTAAAGACATGGGAGTGCCAACACACTTGATAGTCCTGATGAGGAATCTGTACTCAGGACAAGAGGCTACTGTCAGAACAGAAAACAGCGAAACAAAATGGTTCCCAATTGGCAAAGGGGTCAGACAAGGCTGCATCCTATCGCCCTTCTTCTTCAACTTATGTGCAGAACATATTGTAAGGAAAGCAGGCTTAGACATGGAAGAGGGAGGAGTGAAAATAGGAGGAAGAAATATCAACATTATGAGATATGCTTGACAACACCATAATACTAGCAGAAAATTCACAGACCTGGAACACTTACCAAGGAAGATCAAAGAAGAAAGTGCAAAAGAAGGCTTAATGTTGAATATAAAGAAAACAAAAATAATGACCATTGAGGACGTTCACAAGTTCAATCTAGGCAATGAAGGAATAGAAATAGTAAAAGAATTCCCATACCTGGGATCAAA
>CM034710.1:77893016-77903781 GCA_020142125.1 Phrynosoma platyrhinos | reverse complement strand
TTTTGTGTGGATTAACCAGCAGATTTGCCCCCCGTGTGATAACATCCTTAGTCACTGACGAAAAAAGAGCCTCGGGTGCTGCTGTTGCCACATATACCACCTGCTTACAGTAGTTTTTCTCTGCCAGAGAACAAGGAAATCCCTGCAGAGCTGTTTTCCTTGTTCTGTCTAGCAATAACAGCTCATGCATGTCTACCATTTACCATTTGTCTCTTTGAAATATACAGGAGCATGGAGTAGATGATAGCATTGGGAGAACTTTGGAGGCTTGCCTGATCTGAGGAGGCTTGTTTGGCATCTACACAAAATATTTTAGGCATCAGGCGAAGATCTTATTTTTCCATTTTTAGTATCTGACACAAGGGACATAGCTGTGTTAGTCTGGAATATCAGTGTGCAAAGGGATCATGTAGCACCTTTGAGACTAACTGTACAAAACAAGTTTTAGCATACTGTAAGTAGTCTATTTCCTCAGATATATCTGAGCATTTGATAGTTTAAGTTTTTTCTCTGATGGTTTTTAGCATCCCCTTTAAATTGCTTTTTAAAATCCTATTTAAATTATTTTTAGCTGTTCTATTGATGTGTTTTTGTGCTCATGTAGCAAACCAGTCTCAATTCTTTTTGACTAAAGGGCAGAAGAGTAATATTTTAAATAAATAAAATTCTAGGAAAAGTGATGAATTATGCTGATGCAGGTCTCTTCAAACTGACCTGCCATACAATTATTTGGTATTACAACATTTTCTTCTTAGCCCCGAGCCAAACTTTCTCAAAGGCATTTTTTTTAGCAAATTAGAAGTCAGAGAATTGAAAAACATAGTCTGGATTAGCATGGAAAGGGATCTTGTAGTACCTTTGAGACTGAGAGAAGGAAGTTAGTAAGAAAAGCTTTGGGGTGAAGCAGACTAGTGTCTAGGAGCAGCCTCTGGCCTCTCCAGCCACAATTGGGCTCCGATCAACCCTGGACTGCAGTGATCTACTCCAGAAGTAGGCTGCAATTGTCCCAAATGTGCAACTGGCAGGAGCGTTTTTTTACTGCTCCTTTTGCCAGCAGCTTTGGGCTGCCTTAGGTGACCTTGGAGTGGCTTCTGACCAATTTGGGGACATGTGTCATCTGCACGCTACACCCCTGAAATAGAAGCTGCTTCATTTGGCCCATCTGCTTCAGGCCTTTCATAGACTTAGATGTACTTCATCAGACTCATGAAGTGCCAAGGAACAGACTTTTATGGCTATGAATGAGCTGCTTATATGTGTGAATAGCAATAGAAAAGCAAAACTTGTGGGTTTAGTGATGAGTTGACAAGTTCAGTTTTAACTATAATCATGAGAGACAAAGGCAGAAGTCAAAATGACGGCTAAAGCCAAAGAGAGTAGATAAACATATGAATAATGGAGGGACTTGTTGGAATGTAGTGTGATGGTGGCTGTGAACTAGAAAGGAGATGTGATAAACTGGCCAAGAGAGCCCTCATGAGGCTGGGATTGTTAACTAGTATTATAAAATGTCCAGTGTGCCAAGAAACCATTGTCTCTGTTCAACCCACTGTGGATGGACTGGAGTCTAAGCATATATTCCAGTTCTCCTGTTTCTCTTTCCAATCTTCCTTTGTAGCTTTTTGTTCAAGGACTGCTGTTCTGAGCTCTGAGATGGAATGCCCAGGAACATTGCAGTGTTCTGCATGTGCTTTTTGTGTATTCCCATTCCTAATGTCTGATTTATGTCAATTTATTCTCTGGCACCAAGACTGGACTGTTTGCCCAATATAGAGTGGGTTGAAGGCCATTTCTGACAGAGGGTGGCATATATCACTCTAGAGCAGGGGTAGGCAACCTTTCCCCTTTAAGGGCCGAGGGACTTCAGCTCCCAGAATCCTCAGCCATGTTGGCCAATAGCTCCTGGGATTCTGGGAGCTGAAGTCCCTTGGCCCTTAAAGGGGAAAAGGTTGCCTACCCCTGCTCTAGAGGGTGAGCAACTGAAAATACCCCAAATATTGTGGGTGATGTGATGACATTTTGTGATGCCCTGTCTCTATCTAACTCAATAACCAGACTTAATGGATCAATCAGAAAGTGTTTCTTGCCACAGATCAGAACAAAAAGCCATTTCTTGCAAGAACTGATTTCAAAGGCCCAGTTTTATTATTATAATTCCCCACAAGCCCACATACGCCTTCTATCTACTGCATTCCTTTTCCAGGCCAAACAACCTTGGAGCCTTGCAGTAACAGCCAGCGTCTCATGCACCTTTCCTACAACTAGGCCCAGCACTTGTTCATAACATCTGACACATAACATCAAAACAAAAACTTACAGCAGAAACTACATCCAACAATAATAACAATAATAATGTCATGGCAGAGGAACCTGCATAGGGATCCTGACACATTTCTCAAGTAGACATGTGGGCAGAGTTGGCGTCTGTGTTTGTGGCAAGGTTTTGTACTTGTTTCCCCATTTGTGTTGTGTGTAGATAAATAAATGAGATTGGAAGGCTGTCTGCAGGCAAGTAAAGGTCTGCCACCAACAGCCCTTAAGATGGCAGTATTATCATCCAGAATAGGCTGTAGTTCATTGATGATATGTCTGTGTGGTCTCAACTGGGAACTGTATGTGACCATTAATTTAATTCTGACATTTCCTGTCTTTAGTCTGACATTTGCTGTAACAGATTAGTCTGGGTACAATTTTTAAATGTATTTTTTTACTCCATATGGGGACTTTAGCTTGAGGAATGCTTGTGTAATTCTATGAGTTTGGCATCCTTGTCTTGTGGCTATGATCAGATGTGATAGTATTGGAGGGCTTGGCTGTAAACTATGGATTTGGTGGTGTGTTCAAGGTGGAAACTGGAAGTACACAAGTACATGTAGTGATCAGTGGGTTTACAATACAGTGTAGTGCTGAGATAGCAATAGCATTTACATTTATACCACTTAATAGTGGACTCAGCACTTTCTAAGCAGTTTACAACCTGCAAGCCAATTGGCCCCAACAAGCTGGGTACTCATTTTACCGGCCTACGAAAGGATAGAAGGCTGAGTCAACCTGGAGCCCTCGGGAACTGAACTCACAATGTTGTGACTGCGGTACCGTCATTTAACCACTGTGCCACCAGGACTCCCTAACAGATGTTCTTTGTGTGGTTGTATGGTGGTATCAAAAAAAATTGAACTTGTCCTGTTTATAGTTCCAGGCTGAGATTGATAGTACAGTGGAATTTGTTGAAATTCTGGTGGAATGTCTTGAGTGAGTTCTCTCCATGAGTCCAAATAATGAAGATATCATCAATGTACCTCAGGTAGAGGAGAGGTTTCTGGATGTAAGAGGTAAGGAAGCATTGTTCCAAGGCAGCCATGAAGATGTTGACGTATTGTGCTGCCATGTATGTGCCCATGGCAGTACCGTTAATTTGGGAGGTATATGTTATTACCAAAAGTGAAGTAGTTGTGTATGAGAACAAAGTGGAGCCTTTGGTGGCTAGGTGTGCTATGGTCCCATGTGGAATGATGTTCCTGACAGCTTGGAGTCTATCCTTGTGTGGGATGTTGGTATATGGGGATTCTACTTCCATAACAGGCCAACCCTCTGGAGGGACACACAAATTCTAGCCCTGATGTATGTCAAGCAGTAAAAGTCAACAGATCATTAAAATATTGCTGTGAAGAAAACAGTCCATTAAGTATATGGTTAATAAACAAGATTATTTGATATGCCCAACTAATCACAGAACTTTCTAAAGTTATCTGGTGTAAAGACCAGGAAAAATACTATAAATGACTCTTAAGAAAAAAACACAACAGTCTAAATTCCTGTCATCTGAAGATATAATCAATGGTTTTTCCCCTTCCTGAATCTCAGAACTGGAACATAAACCAAAGTCCAATGGAATTACTACATGCCTTCCCATTAGTTTTAAAAGCTTTAGATCAGGCTTTAAGCATATAAACATACATCAAATGTTTTAGGTCAAGGTCTGGCTATTGACAAGTACATTTTCAACTGCAGCATTTAGAAGGCTGTCTAAATATAGACAGCTGGTATTAATTACCTCCACAGTTTCTAGATGTCTGAATAGATGGATTGTATGCCAAGGAACACTTACCAAAATAATGTTTGTCCAGAGCTATAATCAGTTTTGTATTGCAGAGAGGTATATATAGACAAAAACACCCAGAACAATGTGTAATGTGTTGCAACAGACAAACACATAATGGCTGCAATCCAGCATCTCCTCAGCATAGCTTAAACATCCATATGCAGAGATGCATTATGGCAACACTATGAAACCCCCAAGCAGAATAGCAACTTTGCACAACACACATCAAAGATTGGGTGCCATTGTGCCATGTGAACTGCACAGCCACAATTGCAACATTGCTATATGCAAAATTCTGTTACCACCACTCCCAGCAGAATATGTCAGTTGTGCTGTGTCAAATAATTTGCCCCGCATGAGTAGTGTAGCTTACACAGGCATGTCACTAACCAGATACCAGCCTATATTTGCCTATTTTTTCCCCTAACCATCTTTCCCCCTTTTTTTCTTCCTTCAATATATTTTGATTTTCTTTCTGTTCCACAGTATTCTATCAGCATATATTATGTAAAAAGTCTTATTTATATGGAAATATTTCCCCTATATATAAGAATATGCCAATTTGAGTTAGAAGCTGCATCTTCATGAATTTGCCTACTGCTGGGGCAATGTTTCACAACTTAGTGTAATGTTTTTCAGTTGTCATGAACCTGTCACCCCAGAAAACAGGCTTTGTGTTTTGTGGTTCTGAAGCAAACCCCCACCTGTAATATCTTTGCAGTGATTTAGATTCTGCAAAACTCTGTTTGAGGAAGGGGATACTGAGCCTCTAGAGGCCCATTGGTCTAATTAATCTCTAACATTTATAAGATGTGGAGTAGTTGTAGCACAGCATCACTCACTTTAACCAAAGACATTGGAAAGATCTGAAATGCATCCTTCTTATAAAAAAGAAAGAAAAAGAAAAAAGAAAAAAAGCTTTCTTTTGCAAATGTGATAACATATTTTTCCCTGCTCCCCAGACATTTGAGGTATATTTCTTTATGGATGGAAAAGGCATCTTCATGTCAACAGCAACTTCCATATTGAAAATGCAGAACTATTTTCAAATGTAGCTGCCTTAAAGACAAAATTATAACATGTCATTTTCTTTTTCTTTATAAAAAAAGGGGATGTTCTAGAATTTAGAATCATGAAAATGGGGAAAAAACACTTGTACTTCTGACAGATGTATGCTTTCTTTACAACCGATGAAGAGAATGTATGCCAGTGGGCTCTATAACATCAGACCATTCTTCCGTTAGAACTTATGCACTTATGTCAGAATGGGTTCAATCAGTGACCCACCTACAGCAACAACATGATCCCAGAGAGTAGTCACAACAGATGTTTCAAAAGGTATGATATTTTCCTCTATTTACCTCAAAGGAAGAGGTTCTCTAGTGACCTTTTTGGTAACTAGGGCATTGATCCAAAGCTTCAGAGAGCTTCAGTACAAGCAAAGCTGATTGAGAGCTCTGTGGGTGTTTTGATGTACAAATGGATTTCCCTATTCCCTTAATTGAAAAGCTCAAAGAAAAATGTCTTCAACACACAAAAGGATTGTACCCATTTGTGCTGTGTTGGGCATACACACATAACATACATAATACATACATAACAAAAGAAAACCTACAGATGCACCTGTGTGACAGGATTGTGAACCTAACATGGAACTGGACCACAAAGGATGATAAGACAGTGTTGTTGTTGGCTGTCTTTGAGATGTCCCAATTGTTGTTAACTGTCCTTGAGTTAGTCTTGGCTCATAGCAATTCTGTGGATAAGAAACCTCCAAGATCCCCTCTCTGCTCAGGTCCTGCAGACCCAGTTCTCCCTGATCAAGTATAACCATCTGGTGTATGTACTTCCTCTCTTTCTACAGCCTTCCACCTTTGCTAGCATCATTGTTGTTTTTCCCCCCTAATGATTAATTTTTCCTCATGATGTGGCCAAAGTACAACAGCCTCCAATTAGTCATCTTGGCTTCCAGAAAGAGTTCAGGCTTGACCATTTCTCAGACCCATTTGTTTGTCTTCTTTGCCTTACATAGTATTCTCAGTACTTTTCTCCAGAATCACATCTCAAATGAGTTGATTTTCTTCTTGTCAGCTTTTTTACTCTCCAGCTCTCACATCCATGCATGGTGATGGGAAATACAATAGCTTGGACAACCCTCACTTTAGTGTTCAGAGTTATGTCTTTACACTTTATGATCTTGTCCAGTCCTTTCATAGCTATCCTTCCCAATCCTAGTTTTCTTCTGATTTCTTTACAGCAATCTCTCACCATTCTGATTAATATTTGAACCAAGATATGGGAACTCTTTGACTATTTCATTTTTCTCATTGTCTAGGATGAATTCTTGTAGATCTTCCATGGTCATTATTTTTTAATTTTTAATATTCAGCATTAATCCACCCTTGGCACTTTCCTCCTTGACCTTCTACAGTAATTGCTCCAGGTCGTTCTTTCTTTCTAGTAGTATTGTCTTCTCTGTTTATCTTAAGTTGTTAATGGTCCTTCCTCCTGTCTTCACTCATCCTGCCTCTGAATCTAAGCCTGCTCTGCTTATGATATTTTCTGCATACAGATTGAATAAATAGGGCGATAGCATGCAGTCTTGTCTGACCCCTTTGTTGATTGGGAACCATTCTGTTTCTCCATATTCTGTTCTGATGGCAGCTGATTTTCCTGAGTACAGATTACTCATCAGGACAATCAGATGTTGTGGCACTCCCTTTCTTCTATGTTAAGTAACATTGTTTTAATTTTGCTTTCAGAATACTGCAGAAGAATAATGCCTCAGGAGTAATACAGGATTCTTAGATAGCTAGGAAACAATCCTAGATAACTAAAGCCCATGTCCGTTTTTAATAAAAAAATATCAATTATGTTTGCAGGTTAAGAAATTAACTTATACTGCATACCTACTTTGGAGTATCCTGTACTTTATTTTTCTGTGATGTGTTTAATGGATCCATTTGCATGTGGTCTATTAAATTCAGATTTCAATAATCAAATGTTCTGTAGGTTTGCCAGTTCCTCTTAACTGTCCTAACTGTGCTGAATCCTACTCTGAATGGAATACTTAACCCATAAAATGGTGCTTCATCCAGACTAGGGATCTGTGCTAATTTATGTCACTCCATGTAATGTTCATTTTTTCCAAATTATTTTTATTGAGTTTTTACAATAAAACACAAAAAAGTCTGTAGAACAATGGCAACAACAACAATTAACTACAAAGGCCAAGGTTTGTATCTGATGAGTAGTTATTCTGTAGCAGAATCAAAAAATTATTTCTCAGCAAGAGCCAGAGAGTCTGGCTTCTGAACATAATCAATAAAGATCATCCAGTCTTTTTGGAATGTGTCAGTCCTTTTGTGGCCAATGCA
This sequence comes from Phrynosoma platyrhinos, assembly GCA_020142125.1. Lineage (NCBI taxonomy): Eukaryota > Metazoa > Chordata > Lepidosauria > Squamata > Phrynosomatidae > Phrynosoma > Phrynosoma platyrhinos. The sequence goes on along the minus strand of CM034710.1, from coordinate 77,896,302 downwards.
AAACCTCATCATAGCAGACAGTTTCTCCATCAACCACATACCCCAAATTCTAGACCACCAGTTCTCAATGAAGAGGTCACCTGACTTTCAACATTTGGCTACTTCTAATCTGGTAGCAGCAATAAGTTAAAATTACTCTTAACAAATACAGAAAGCAAAAGCAAAATTGGATAGCAATTTACAGTTTGATCAGTGATACATGAAATTTGATAGAGAACTGCATCTCAGTATTTTCTAACTTTAGGACATTCCATCCACATATGCATATAAGAGCCTCTAGATTTGCAACCCCTCCAGCAATCCAGAGAGAGCATTTTAACCTTTTTAGGCAATGTTCTTTCTTGATATTTCTTGTTATCCATATGGTCTTCTGACTTTAAAAAGAGCTTCAGTAGGAAGATGGCACATTTCAGATAATTTGTAGGCATCTTACTTGAGATGTAGGTTATGACATTAGATCCCACAGATGCCTTTCCACATTGCTGCAGTCCTCACAGTTTCCTTCTTTTTGTCACCAAGTGCCTTCTTAATTTTTTGTTAGACTATCTAGATGTATTGTGCTAAATTGGCAAACTATAATGCTGCCATTGTTGTATTTGTTTCCTTGAAGCAAGACTACCTCCCCCTCTCTCATGAACACAGGCACGCACACAGGCACACTCTCTCTCTACAGACCGTCTTCTCCAATAGCCTCAGTTCACACAGGGAATGAATGGGGAGAGGAAGGTCCTCTTGCCCCAAAGAAACAAGCATTACAGTTTACTACTTCAGCACTGAACTATTTTTTTTAAAAAAATAAGGAAAATCCTAAAATATCTTAGTACAAAAGCAATAGGTTCCTGTGCTCAGAAATATCAACCCTCATGCACACACTAATCAATCTGAGAACTTCGGGAGAAGAACATTCCCTCACTCCTTGCAGCCTTGGAGCTTTGACCTAACTTGAAATTGACTAGCGTGTGCATGAGGTTATTTTTTCAATCACACACCCCAATTGTTTTATTGCTGAGGTTCTAGAAGGATTTTTTAAAAAAAATTGAAAGCCTTAAAACAAGTGAGGGGTAAAGAGTAAAACTGGGAAGAGGGTGGAAGCATCCTGAAAACAGAGGTGGCACACAACTGGATATCATGGGTATTAGTAATGTAAATCCTCAAATACTGCATCCTTGCAGCCAAGGATAAATAATTATGGTAGTTTTATTCCTACTGAGGAAGAAAAGAATATTCCTCCATTGTATTCTTCCCGTATTCAAACATATTTAAGTGTGGTTGAGAATTCTGTGCAGAAAGACAAAAGAACCAAGTGCATCGGGAGATGCATGTATATCATATAGTTGTATCTCTATAGCTATGTTTCCCTCTGCTACCTGCTTAAAACCCACCTTGTAAACACTGTATCTCTCCCCAAAAGAGCTATTTCTATATTGTCAGAGACTGTGGAGATGAGCAGGGACACATCCAGCTATTTTCCTGTACTGGATGCACTGGAACAGGCATCCTCAAGCATCTACAGGTGTCTTCAGAAGGATTTTGACAATGATGTCTTATCAATTCATCCAACTATAGGAAAATGTCTGGCTCCATCCTCTCTGATCTCCTGCTCTCCAGTGACACAGAAATGGACATGCCGGTTGCATTGCTTACAAGATGGATTTGGGGTGAAGGGTTCGTCACTGTATGGTTGGAACACAATTACAAGCTCCACAACAAAGGGAAAAGTGTAACTTTTAAATTTGTAATTCATCAACAAGATGCCAGCCACTTTTATTTTGTGCACAGATAAGGTAATTTCTGCATAGGACATCCATTTTCTATGAAGAAAACAAGGGGTTTTGCACAAACAACTCAGGCTTTTTCTCTCTCTCTCTCCAGAATAATTCTTCCTTAAAATATCAGGACATTTGAATGCCAGGAGGAAATTGTGCAACATTTTTACTGGACTGTCATTTTTTTCTGACAGCACTTCCCAATGCCATGGGAAACATAATTTTCAACCTAGGAGTGAATAATGACAAATATCTTTTCCATTCCTTTTCAACATATGTACTTGGATTCTCACAATTCACATGATGACTAAATGTATTGGGAAAGAACTGTGGAAAAGGAGAGGAAATAGCCCCTATTATCTCAAGGCTGTCAAAATCTCATTTGGATTCATATAAAAATTGGGAGGTACAGCAATCAGTGCATCCATCTGCCATTACATTTGCTCCATCTGAACAAGCCCTGAGTTGTATCCCACCTTTGTCATATTTAGAGTAGATGGACTTAAGTCAGTGACCCAAGTTAATAATGACTAAATTCATGGGTTTCAATGGATGTAATAAAAATATGCCTAAATCTGGATGCAACCTAATTACTTATTGTGTAAAAATATGCAAAATTAAAAAGAACCAGAAGATTTAATGCAACCCTCCCCTACTAAACTCTTTAATATTATTGTTAAATACATCATATTTTACTCAAAAGAGTTATTTGAATTTGTTACCCTAAAAAATGACAAAGATGGGAGGTGAGTGGAGGTGATCAAATATGAATTGTCCTACTAAAAATGCTAAATATCAGACCAAATATCTGTGGAAGGATAATCTGAATTAAACACAGACAGTTAATTCCCATGGATATTTGCAAGGGCATTTATCTGTTTGTTTAGTATCCCCTTAGAAAAGATTATTTTGGAGGGACTATGCTTCATTTCACATAACTTCCTTGAGAAAAAGAAGTCAAGCAACATTAGATATAATGTTTTCCCCAACCTGCTATGAATTTTTCTTATTTTTCTCCCTTTGTCTTGCTTACTGTAGAATGAAATTGCTAGATCTGTAGTCTTTGCAGCTTGACTGGTCTGGGGTCACTGGAGGTTTAGAAATTAGATCATACTTTTCTCTTTTGAGTCAGCAGAGCATAAGACTAAGAGTACACTCTTGTCTTGTGTCATTTCATTTCATTTCTCTTTTCTTTCCTTGGTTCTAATCTCCTTGTATTTTCCTTACATACATACATCTTTCTCCCAGAATTGCTGACTTCATTTTCCAATTATTTAAATAATGATTTTATACAAGTGCATTCACACACCACCACAACAAAAGAGTCCAGCTGAATATACTACAGTTATCCTTCTGGATTCGCGGACTTGCCATTCGCGGTTTCGATTGCTCACGAATGGAAAGCCAGCAACTCCCTCCCTCCCTTACCTCCTTTTCCACACCAGTCTTTCCTTGGCCATGCAGCTTTGTGGCATCTGGCACAGCTTTGCCTTGGTCCCAGAGGCTTGGAGGCAGCTGCG
>CM034710.1:77837631-77858938 GCA_020142125.1 Phrynosoma platyrhinos | reverse complement strand
GCAACCCGGCCCCCGGCTCAAAAAGGTTGCCTACCCCTGTCATACAGAGTTGGTCCTCCATAACTTAAACTAGCCTGCTGCTTTCCAGACCAATGAGGGATGGTGTTACATCGTTTGTGCTGAAGTATGATTTGTGTCCTATCCAGATTGTACATGGAATGGGAAGGAGTTACCATTTTGTCTGTTGCCTCACACAACAATATGTCTTGTGTCAGCCCTGCTATTTTATGGAGCCCAGTTAAATATCTTCACAATAGCCTACTTTGTAGATGATGGACCTGTACCCATGTAAAACAGATCTGATCTTCCATTTTGTATACAAAGCAATCATTCAGTGAAAATGATGAACAGCAACACTGCAAGAAGCAGTTCATCATCTGGTTTGAAACTTTGAGAAACAGCTCATACCCATATGTTCCTGATCTTTGTGGCAACTTATGTCTCTCTCTGGATTTGGTACTGTCTGAATTATTTTTAAAAAAATAAAAAATAAAGTGCTTGTACATGCCAGAATATTTCTCCTAGGACCAGGACAGTCAATTCCTATGCCTTGCAAACTGTTTTGTTCCATTTCTCTTTCTCTTTCAAACAGATGAAGTTTGTTGAACTGCTTGGCCTGTTCCCTCAAATGTCTCTAATTTAGCCAACTTTTCCCCACCCACTTCACACTTTCCTTTACCACCTTTCCATTCAGCCCCTTGCTCCTATTTCCAGAAATAAATTTTGAAGGAAGAGTGTTTCAACTGTGCAGCTCAGCCTATTGAAAGTATGAAGTGGACTAAACCTCATGTTGTTGCAACAAGGCTAAATCAATCACTGATTGAGCTGAGCCCTGGATGAGTTTTTTATCTCTGTGTCTTACTGCAGCCTTACATGATCTTTGTTTTCCTTTTGCTATGTAAGAGGACCAAGCAATGGTAAACCCTAGATAACAAAGCTGTTGTTACCTCCATTTTTATATAGCTTCATTGCCTTGGTCTCAGAAATAAGAAGAGCTTGAGAAGGTTACTTTTTGAAAATACAGCTCCAGATACGTCTAAGCAAGTTGGAAGTAGCCATGCTAGCTGGGGGATTCTAGGGTAGTATCTTTAAAAGTAACTTTTCCAAGCTCTGAAGTTAAAGGGTACACATTATCCATGTTCTAATAGTAATACTGGCAGAACATAAAGCTTCACCAGTGCTACTACAGTGGGCTTCCACTTCCCCTGGATGTGCAATGCAGCTTGATGGCACTGGGATTCACCCACAGGCAATTCTTGGGGATAGGAAGAGCTATCACTTGTAGTATTATCTTGCAAGTGTTACTTTTGAGGGCTGGGAGAGTTACAGCTGTACTCTTTGCCAAGACACTGGCAATTGCAGCTGGACACTGCCTAGGGACGTTCCTAGGCAAAAACTGGTTGTGCCATCAAAGCTGTGTTGCATTGCCAAGATGGAGACATTGTACAGTGAGGTAGTGGATACTTCCCTGTGCAATGTCCATCAAAAGAAAATTGATCAAACCTAGCAAAGCTGAGAGTTACAAGGTGTCTCACCAGTACAACTCTGTCTGCTATATTCTATGGAAGTGTTATGGTATCACTCAAAGTTCAGCAAGGAGGCTGCAGAGTAGATCAGTATAGGTTCCCAGGTTCACAACAAAGGCAGATGGACCTGATTCCTCCCAGCTCTCTTTCACAAAAGAGCTGTGTTTCCCCTGGTGGTTTGGAATGGAATGCCCACTAGATTTCAAAGGTGGGGTTTTGACACTTGAATTTTGGCAGACACAACAAGCAGACAGGACCAGCTTTGAGCAGCACCATGGCTGTGGAAGCAAGAATGGGGGAACCCATAGGGTGCAAAGCAAAGGTAAACAATGTGGTGCACTCCAGATATTTGGATTATAATTCCCATTATCCCTGACCACTACATATGTTGGATAGGATTTATTGCAGTTGCAGTCCAAAATACCTGGGAGGGGCCATGTTGTTTACTCCCTACTTTAAAGGACTGGCCCTAAGGGAGACTGTCAGTGATTTTCTGCTTCAGGCAGCAAAATGTCTTGCTCCAGCAAACACTGGATATGGGAGAAAGGTTTGTGAAAGCTGAAAATGTGCAGTGGCTCCCTTTGGGAATCTGATGCAGGTTTAGCTATTATCCTGTCTTCTTGCATTTTTTTTCCATAGGCTGTGCCTGTATGTTACTAAATAAACTGGCTTTACAATTATATTGTAGATCTTCAGTGCTTTTTTCCTCTCTCTTATCTCAAGGAAAAGAAACAGAATCTCTTGGTTCTGATCTCTGATATAAGACCGCATGTAGTTCTCCTTCTTCCTCTTCTTCTTCTCTCCTTTCCCTTGTCAAAGAAGCAAGAAATGCACACCATGTACACCAACAATTTTCTGTGGCAGTCACCCCTCACAATTGGCTGAACTATTGTTTTTACTTGACTGGGTTTTACTTTGCAGCTTCCTGTCTACTTAGTTCAACTTTTCTATAATCCTGAAGGTTGTTGATTTTTTTCCCCCTTAAAAGAGCAGCAACTGCAAAATGATCCAAAAACATAAGAGGAAAGTAAAGCAGCAGCAGCAGCAGCAGGGTTTTTGTGAAGCCTGGAAGAAGTCTGAAACAATCTCACTCCCTGCTGTCCCTCTTCCTCCTTGGTGCCATGCTACTGTCTGCATCTGCAATTCCTTCACCCTTTAGAAGAAGAGTTTTCAATCAGTCCAGAGAATTCAAGGCAAGTATTCACTTTGGGATAAACAAAGAAACAATATTTTAAAAAATAGAAGGACACAACAGAGTTGTTGCTACAAACATTGTTTTGTGATAAGGCTGTACGCAAGGTTGATCCCAATTATCTTGCCCAAATGAACTTGAGTTTAGTACTCAAAGCCAGCCAATGTGTGTGAACACATTGTTGGCAAAAACTCAATAAAACAAAACAAAAACCCACAAGCACCTCTGTATAATCCAGCAGTATGAATACAATAGTACAAAAGTGAATGAGTAACACATCTGCTGCACTTTCCTGATGCTCATAACTTGCCTAACATGAATGTCCTCACTCTGCCTGCTGAAGGGAATGTGGTGATAGCTTTTTGCAAATGACTTTCTAAAATGGTCCACTTTGTCTGTGTGGGGATAATTAGGTATACTGTTTCTCCAGTCTTTCAGAGGGAGGAGGCATAACTTTTTATCTGGGAGGCCAGAGGCAAGAAAAGCAAATCCCCCTGCCCAAATTCAGCTGCCGCCACCATGTTGTCCGACAGTACAGGGACTTGGATAAGAAAGGAGGCTCCCATGGGTTGAAGACCCCCATTCCCTTCCCAGTACAAAAGAGCTCTACCCCAAGGCCTTCTGGCTGGGGGAGGAAATGAAGTGTGTGCAGAAGCACTACTATTAAAAGTACAAGTGTTGACAGTTTGGCCTGCTATGATGAGAGGGGGACCTGGTCAACAAACCAGCTTTTGGTATACGTACTGGTGCTGTTCAGCTGTTGTGGATACAGAAAGGACCCTCCTGTAGTTCAAATGGGCATAGAGATGGTCACAATTTCCCCTTAACAGAGGCTCTGATCTCTTGGAATAAAATTGTATAGTGTTAGTTAGTTAGCAACCAGTAAGTCTTTGTGCAAACAACCCTACTTAGCAGTTAACTTGCCCACTCCACTTTCCTTAGCTGTATCTCTGAGAGGCAGGGTACGGTAATAAGCCAGAAGTCTCTGATCAGTTCTATTCCTCTTATCCTCAAGTAACTACTAGTCCCTTCTAGAAGGTAGGCACAGAATATAAACCCAGAACCAAGGCAGAGCCTCTGGGATTTCACTACAACCTGTGAGAGGGGTGCACACACATTTGAGTAATTTTAGAGGGGGGCAGCTGTAGAGTGCTCCTACTCATAGCTTGTGTCGATTGTGTAGATTAGCTGCAATGGGGTGGGGAAGTGGACTTTCTCAGCTGTCAATATCTACTGCACCCATTCAACATCAAATAAACTTTTTACTCAGTGGCTTTGTGATAATCTCTGAATTTGTTTGAGGGGAATCAGGGTCCTGATCAGGCCCTCATCCATGATAGCAGCTACCACCAAATAATTGTGAAGAATACTTAAAAGACATTCTTCAAAGTGGGCTTCTTTTGCTGGGATGGGGCAGGGTGTGGAATGGTGAAGAATCAAGAAAAACTCAGAATTTTTTGCAGAAAAAATATATTCCAAGAAATTTCAGCTCTAATCTATTTAGTAAGAATAGAGAGCCAGTGTGGCATAGTGGTTTGACCGTTGGACTATGACTCTGGGACAAGGGTTCGATTCCCAGCCCAGCCATAAAACCCACTGGGTGATCTTGGGCACATACTCTCAACCTCGGGGGAAGGTAAAGGCAAAACTACTCTCATCCTCAGTGATACTTCCAGTATGATGGTGCTGAGAGAGGATGCAGATATGGTGATCTAGTATCTGCAACCTCAGAAACGGTGGTTCTTGTAGGAATGGGGATGTGATTTACCCATCCTTTACCACTCTGAGAAGAAAGGTAAATAGGAGGGAATCATTGGGGGAGTTTACCAAGGGACCCCCAGTTAGAGAACAGGGTATATTCCCCAGCCACGAAACAGGGGAACCTGTGTTCCAAAGATTGTCCCTCCCATCTGTTGCATTCGTTTTATTTAAAATGAGGAACTTGCCACACATACTGTATTGATAAATGAAGAGAAATATAATGGAAAGAGAAGATTAAGGAGAAAAAGTGAGCTATCATTCACTCATGATATTTACCTACCCCTGAACTGAGATCCAGCGGGTCCTTTAAAGCAGAGAAGACTTGGGGAGACAGGCAGAACAAGAGAGTTGGCGTATTCCTTATTTGGGAATCAGGGAGAGCGGCAAAAGAGTCGTAAAGAGAAGGAGCCGTAAAGCAAAGAGAGAGGCAAAGGAACATGTGGTAAAAGAATGGGAAGGTGCCATGTTCAGTCCAGTGAAGAGAGACTATAGTTGTAAAAGAATGGGAAGGTGCCAAGAGAGACAGTAAAGGCAGGAAAGACGAGAGGAACGATGACATAAACAGTGAGATACAGAGAAGGTAAAGACAGTAAAGACTGTAAAGATTATAAAGAGGTGGAAAAAGCGGTAATGAGGGTTAAAAGACTATAAGGACAGTAAAAGGACATGGAAAGCATAAAGAAGTTGTAAAGCTGGAAAAACGAAAGACTTAAGAGAGACGAGGGAACAGAGACTTGGTGAGATGCTAAAGAAATGGAGAAAAGTGGTAAGCTGATGAAACGGATAAAGAGTAAAGGACTGTAAAGGACTTTAAAGGACAGAGAGGATAGAAAGGAGGACAGGAAGAGGAGGTGAGAAGGCAACAGTGGAGATAAAACGAAGTGAATTGAACAGAAAGGTGAAAATTTTGAAAACTGAAAATATTGGACTGGACTAAGTTTGATTGTTGGAGAGGAATAATGGAAATTAAAAATAAATAAGTTTAAAGGGGAAACAGAAAAGAAAGTATTAGAGAAGAGAGGAGAAGAAAAGAAAAGAAAATATTTGGTTATGAAATTAAGGACTAAGGCAGGGGTAGGCAACCTTTTTGAGCTGGGGGCCGATCCCCCAAAGTCCTCCCTTCCGGTGGGCCCAGGGGGGGAATGGTGGCATGTGCGCTCACGCACGTGTGACCCCCCCACGCACACCGCCACTGCCGTCACCACCGCTGTGCACACAGCCGCAAACACCTCCACACATGTTGCGAATGCCATTTTGGAAAACAAAATGGCGGTCACGGCGCACGTGGCCGTGCGGCAACCGAAACGCACGGTGGCAGTGGCAGGCGGCGGTGGCAGGCGGTGGCAGGGGTCCACCTGGGCTGGTAAGCACAGGGCCCTGGGCCAGAACCGGCCTGGGGGCCATAGGTTGCCGGCCCCTGGACTAAGGTAATAAAGGAGAGTCTAAAGAGAAGAAGAAAATAAATAGAGCTAGAAGATAAAAGTAATAAATAAGAGGAGAAGAAAAAAAAGAAGAGGGGAAAAGGTGACAAAAAGTTGAATTTTGATGGAAACCAGAGAAGTGCAGAAGATAAGAGAAAAAGTAAGGACAGATTTGATTTAAAGGTGATAAGTAAGGAAATTAAATTACTAAAATAGAAGATTTGGGGAAAATGTATGAAACATGAAAGAATTGATATATATTTGGCAATTGGTCTATTAAAATTGGTACATGAATATGCCTGATAAATGGAATTGTAAAGTCGTTAAGAAGTGAAAATATATATAGGATATATAGGTCTTAATAGAATTTTTTATCCTGTCCCTTTTCTTCACTGAATTTTAGTATCATCAGTTGCTATTTATTATATTGCTGCATTTTAATTCTTCCTAAGTTTAATTCAGTTTTAATGGGGGGAGGTTTGTGGATTAAGGGAATGTTTTTTAACTTTGTTGTTTTTAAATTGCTGTAACCCACCCCAATTGCCGTGCAGAGGGGCGGGCTATAAATAAAAAATTATTATTATTATTATTACTATTATATTATTATTATTTAAATAGTAAATCATATTTATATAGGGCAGACTAAGGAATTAAGATAAATAACTAAATATCATTATGTTTGAATAATATATTGAGTGGTTCTGATCTGAAAGGGGGGAGAATCTATTAGTTAATAGAGACTTTCTGCTGTATTATGTACTTTTATACCATTATAATATCAAATTAGCAGGGAATAAGGGATAGAGGTGGGCTTTTGTTGACTTAAGATTATATTATAGTATATTATATTCTCTTAGGTAGGTGTTTGTTAAGGTGAGGCCAAAGATAAAATTTTGTTATTGTATGATTAATCTGTTTGACTAGATTGAAAGACTGGGAAAAATGGCCACTTCAAAGAAAAGCCTGGTCCAAACACAAATACCTACACAAAGAAGGGGATCTATGGAAGACTCAATTAAAATAATAGATATGATAATGCAGTTATTAGAAGAAATGCACCAAATAAGGCAGGAAATAAAGGAAAATAGACAGGAGATGAAAGATGACTTGAAAGAATCTAATCAAGAGATAAGAGGAGAGATTAAAGAAACCAGATCCGAGATAAGGAAAGATATCAAAAAGAACTTGATAATCTCAGTAAAAAAATGGAAAGAATGTCAATGGAGATTAGTAAAACTCAAAAAGAAGTAGATAAAATAAAGGAAAAGACAAATGAATTAGAAAAAACATCAGAGGAAAATCAGAAAAAATTAAAACAACAAGAATTAATGATATGGACTAATGAACTTAGATACCAGGAACACTGTATTAAGATAAGAGATCTAGCAGAAAAATCAAATGAAGATCTGATTATGAGAATAATGCCACATCTGGCAAAATTAATTGGTGCTCCTGAAGGAGAACTAGGAAAAGAAGTTGATAAGATATTTAGAGTAAACTCTGACCAAGCAAAAGACAGAAAGATTCTATGGGATGTGGTGATTTGTTGGGTCAGAATGAGAATGAGAGATATTATTATCCAAAAATGCTATGACTCAAAAGTGATAATTGATAATGTGGAAATAAAAATCTTTAAGGATGTACCACCTCAGATCAATAGAATGACGAAAATATAAGTCTTTGATGCAACTATTAAGAAACTTTGGAATTAATTTTAAATGGGACAAGATAGAAGGATTATCCATTTCCTACAAGCAGAAGAGATTTAAAATAGACAATGAAACAAAAGCAAGAGATATGGAACAGAAACTTAAAGAAGATTTTAGAGGGAGAGAAGAAGAAAAAAGAGAGAGAACAAATATAAGAGAATGGAGATCCAAAAGATATAAAGGGGGGGAAAGGGAGGACAAAACAACAAATAGTAAGGAAATGGAAAGGGAAGAGAGTGGTGAGGAAGAACAATCTATTAAGAATCTAGAAGAGAAAAACTCCAAATTGGAGGTGAAAGAAAGCAGTGAGGATGAAGAAGAAGGACAAAGTAAAGGAGAAATAAACAAGGTAGAAGAAATAGAAGATAAAGAAATATAAGACTGAATTAGGAGAGAAGGAGGTCTCATAGTGAGACAAGAATAATTTGTGGAGTGAGAAAAAAGGGAAAAGAAAAAGAAAATAAAAGTATCTAAATAAAGATATAAAATATTTTTTAAAAAAGAAAAAATAAATATAAGGGGAGGAAGGGGTGGCACATTAAAAAAAATAATAAAGTTTGAAAATAAATGAAATATAAATATGGTGAAAATAATATCTTGGAACGTGAAAAGTATTAACTCAAAACATAAAAGGCATATGGTATTTCATCAACTAGAAAAATTTAAGAGCGATATTACCTGTATTCAGGAAATTAAGATAAGGGAAAAAGACATAAAGTATGTTAGAAATCCCAAACTGGGAAATGCTTACATTTCAGTGGCAAATAAGAAGAGGGGAATTGTAGTTTATGTAAATAAAAAAATATCAATCTAAACAAATCTTTGGTGACAATAATGGAACATACTTGGGAATAGAAGTGAAAATGAAAACTTAACCATGTTAGTGGTGGGGATTTATGCTTCACTGGAAAGAAGAGATAAATGCTTTAATGAGATAACTGGAGAATTGAAGAATTTAAAATATAGCAATTTAATCTTATTAGTAGATTTCAATGCAGTACTGGAACCCAAGTTAGATAGAGCATCAAATGAAGGAAGGAAAATAAGGATAAATCAAGGCAAGCTGCCGAAATCTTTCTTTGAAATGATTGAAAAATTCAGATTAGTGGATGTGTGGAGATATAAATTTAAGGAAGCTAAAGGATATAATTTTTTTTCAGAGGTATATAACTATTTTTCAAGAATTGACCTTTTTTTAGTTTCCAAGATACTGGCTCCAATGATAAAAACAATGGATATATTAACAAAATATACATCAGATCATAACCCTATTGAAATAGAGATGATAGTGAAGAAAAAAGAATTTATATGGAGACTAAATGATGAATTACTTTAAAAGGAAGATAATATAAATAAAATTAAAGAAACATTAAGACATTATTTCAAAGAAAATAAGAAAGAAGATATGTCAAATAAAATAATATGGGATGCAAGCAAGGCTGTTATTAGAGGAGAATTTATCAAATTATGATCAGAACACAGGAAAAAAGAAATGGAGAAAGAACAGAAAATTAAAGAAGAATTGAGAAATAAAGAAAAAATGGAAGGAGAGGGGAGATAAAAAGTTGAAATGTGAAGTTGAGGATCTGTAAAGACAGCTAAAGGGAATGATGATAAAAGAAATAGAGAACAAATTAAAATATATAAGACAGAAGCACTGGGAAATAAAGTGGATAGAATACTTGCAAGTAAATCAAGGAGGGAAAGAGAAAAGAGAATAATTACGGAATAAATTATAAGGGGAGAATAGTTACAGACCAGAAAGAGATTAAACAGATATTTGAAGAATACTATGCGAACATTTATAAAAATACAATGAGTTCAGATAAGGGAAAAGAGACAACAGTAACATACTTAACAAAACAGAATATTAATATACTAAATGAAGAACACAAAAGAAGTTTGAGCCAACCAATTACTGTGAAAGAAATTTCGGCTGCTATTGCGAGGATGAAACTGGGCAAATCCCTGGGTCCTGATGGACTGATAGTGATTTACTATAAAAAGATGATAGAAATTTTGAAAGAGCCACTAAAAGAGGTGATGAATGACATTCAGGAATATGGAGTACCTGATTCTTGGAAAGAAGCTTTTATCTCGTTAATACCTAAGGGAAATAAAGATTGTCTGGTGATGAAAAATTATAGACCAATATCTTTAACAAATACAGATTATAAAATATTCCCCTCAATTATCACAACTAGGATGAAAGGAATACTGAAATTTATAATTCATGAGGACCAAAATGTATTTGTTCCAAAAAGGCAAATAAAGAATAATATAAGAACGGTTTTGAACGTAATAGAATACTTTTAGCGTTGATATTATTAGACATGGAAAAATTTTTTGACAGGGTCAATTGGTGTTTTTTGTTGGAATTAATAGTGCAGATGAAAATGGGAGAAATGTTTAACAACTGGATGAAGGCAATATATAAAGAACAGAGTGCCCAGATATTAGTAAATCAGGAAAGAACAGGAAAAATCAAGATTGAAAGAGGTACAAGGGTGCCCTTTGTCACCCTTATTATTTATAATTGCGCTGGAGATTTTGAATAATAAAATAAGAGAGGACGCAGAAATAAGAGGAGATAAAGTGAAACACCATACATTTAAATTGCAAGCATTTGCTGATGACATTGTTTGCTTCCTAGAAGACCCAAGAAGAGCATAAGAAAATTAATAGAGGTGATAGAAGAATATGGTAATGTTGTGGGATTTCAAATAAACAAAGAGAAGACAGTAATATTGACTAAGAATATGAACCCGAAAGAGGAACAAGAATTGAAAGAGATATCAGAATTCAAAGTGGAAAATAACGTAAAATATTTGGGGATATTTTTAACTAAAAGGAATATAGATCTGTACAAAAACAATTATATGAAAGTATGGGAAGAAATTAGAGGAGACTTGACAAAGTGGACAAAAAACAGCTTTCTTTTTTTAGGGAGAATAGAGACCATTAAGATGAATATTCTATCAAAACTGATTTATTTATTTCAAAATCTACCGATAATCAATGAGGAGAGATACTTGGAAAGCTGGCAGAGAGAACTGTCAAAATTTGTTTGGGAAGGCAAGAAAGAAAGAATAAGTTGGAAGTTATTAACAGAGGAGAAAAAAAGGGGTGGTTGTGGTTTACCCAACCTTAAGTTTTACTATAGAGCAGGGGTCGGTAACCTACAGCCCGTGGGCTGGACCCGGCCCACCAAGGCCTTGGAACCAGCCTGTGGCCGGTCCTGCCACCACTGCTGCTGCCATCCTGCACTTGCACAGCATGCGCACAGTGGCAGGCGCCATTTTGGAAGGCCCCACCACACCTGCACTGTGCGAATTCGCACAGCGCAGCTGTTGTGGGGCCTTTCAAAATGGCACCCATGTCATGCATGTATGCACGCGCAATGCAGGGCACCATTTTGGAAGACCCAACAGCGCCGTGCAGATGCGTACAGCACCAGTGCCATGCACATGCGCACGCTGCCGTTGGGCCTTCCAAAATGGCGCCCCCCACATGCACAGATGCGCATGGCAGCAGGCGTCGTACACATGTGCGCAGGCGAGGGCAAGTGCGCGCATGGGGGTGCAAGCGCATGCGCACATGCACACCCAGCCCCCACGCCATTCCCCCCTCCTGACCCCCCCGGCAAAAAAGGTTGCTGACCCCTGCTATAGAACATTGTGTCTCAGTTGGACAGAAGAATGGGTACATCTAAATAATGAAAGGTTGTTAGATTTGGAAAGCATCAAAATGAGATTCAATTTTCATACCTTTCTGTGGTATGATAAACTTAAAGACAACAAAGACTTCTCTCATCATTTTATAAGGAATGCGTTGTTAAAGGTTTGGTTAAAAATAAGGAAGCAGTTTTATAATCAAATACCAAGTTGGGTGTCTACCCAGGAAGCCTTCTTTAGAAGGACTAAAATTGAAAGAACACCTTGGTTAACAAAAAGATTTGATAAATTGGAAAAAGGAAATGGGAGATTCAATGAAAGCTTTGGAACAACTGGATAAAGAACTAAAGAAGAATTGGTTTCTATATAGTCAATTAAAAGAAAGGTATAGATTAGATAAAAAAATTGGGGAAAATGAAATAGACATATTTTCAGATAAAAATAAGGGACATATTGCAAAATTTTATAAGACTTTGAAAAAAAGAGACCTTGAAAATGAAAAATTTAAACACTCAATGATCAAATGGGCACAGGATATTGGGAAACCCATTGAACTAGAGAAATGGGGAAAAGTATGGCAAGAAAAAAACCGATTTACAAGCTGTCAAGTTTATAAGGAAAATCACCTTAAAATGGTGTATCGCTGGTATATGTCCCCTGCTAAAATAAATAAATTGTACAAAACAGGAAGAGATTGATGTTGGAAATGTGGGGAACAAGGAGGCACTTTTTATCATTTATGGTGGGACTGTATGGAGGCCCAAAAATATTGGAAGAGAATAAAAGAACGGATATCCGAAATATATGAATTTAATATACCATTTGATCCAACTCTCTTTCTATTGAATATGACTAGTGTATTAGAAAAGGATATTGAAAGGGAAAATAAACGTGTCATGTTGTATATGGTAACAATCGCTAGAATACTTTATGCTAAAAGCTGGAAACAGGAAAAATACTGTCAGATAAAGAATGGAGAGAAAAAATGTGGGAGGCTATGGAATCAGATATATTAACAGCTTTACTGAATGAAAGAACAAGAGGAAGTGATACATAATTGAATACGGTTTAAGAAATATTGGAAGAGGAAAAGATATGAAAGAAATTAAGTTATCAATGGTTGAGAAGACTTATCATGTAAGAAAAGTTAAAAATATATTTTAAAATGATTAATAGACTGGATTAGAGTACTTATTAGTATCTATGATTTAAAATTAGAGAATTATTACATCAATTAAGTGAAACAAGGGATTGGCTAAATCTAAGTTGAAAGGGTGAATATTCATTTATCAGGAAGTAGTAATAGCATATTGAAGAATCTTATATTGTAAATGAAGTGAAATGTTTGCAAGTAGGTATGTTGGTTTATGGTATGTATGTATGTTTGTATATATAAGTGAGTTTTGTTTGTTTTTGTTTTTTCTGTTTTGATAAAATAAAGGAAAAAAACTACTCTTATCCTCAGGGGAAGGCAAAGACAAAACTCTTCTGAATAAATTTTGCCAAGAAAACCCTGTGATAGGATCACCATAAGTTAAAAAAAATGACTTGAAGGTTGTTGTTGTTAACTGCCTTTGTGTCAGTCTCGACCCATGGTGACCCTATGAATGAGACATCTCCAGGCCCCCCTGCCCTCTACTGCTCTGCCCAGCTCCTGCAAACTCATATTCATGGTCTCTTTAATAAAGTCATCAATCTAGCATGTGGCCTTCTTCTCTTTCTACTTCCCTCCACCCTTTCCTAACATTATTGACTTTTCCAACAAGTCCTGCCTTCTCATGATGTGTCCAAAGTACAACAGTCTAAGTCTTGTCATCTTGGCTTCTAGCCTTGATCTGTTCTAAGACCCATTTGTTTTTCTTTTTGGCTGTCCAAGGGATCCTCAGCACTCTTCTCCAGCACATCTCAGATACATTGATTTTCCTCCTATCTTTTTTCTTGACTGTTCAGCTCTCACATCCATACATGGTAATAGGGAATACAATGGCTTGTATGATTCTGACTTTTGTGCTGAGTTGTATGTCTTTGCATTTTAGGATCTTTTCTAGTTCTTTCATAGCCACCCTCCCCATTCTTAATCTTCTCCTGATTTCCTGGCTGCAGTCCCCATTCCAATCAATGTTTGATCCCAGATATGAGAACTCTTTTACTATTTATATTTCTTTATTGTCTAGTTTAAATGTGTGTAAATTCTCTATAGTCATTATTTTTGTTTTCCTTATGTTCAACAGTAAGCCTGCCTTTGCCCTTTCCTCTTTGATCTTCCTTAGTAGTTGTTCCAGGTCTGTGAGGTTTTCTGCTAGTATTATGGTGTCATCGTTGTACTTGAAGGTATACAACAACAATAACAATTGGATCAACTGAAAAGGCCATGCTGACTAACTTCCACCCTTGTAAAGATGGGTTGAACTCTGTGCAGACCAAGTTTGTGACAGATCAGCTGGAACCTAATTTGATTCTATGATTCTAAGCAAATAGGGGGTACAAAGATCTACATTCTGTATGTGATGTGCAATTAGTTTAATTTCTTTTCACCAACAGGTCCAATACTTGGGAGCTGAAGAACTATTCTCAATGCAAATACCTGCTGACTGTGGTTCTTTGCTTTCAGTTCTGTACATCTTAAATTAGAATATGGTGGTTTGGGGACATGCTTAAGTGGATCCAGACTGCGCCACTATAGCATGTTTTTATCATATTAACTGCCATGGTGGTGAACTGCTGTGGTGATGGTGTGTGTATGTGAGAGAGAGAAAATTAAAATAAAACTGACAATGATAAAATGCAAAGTTCAGGACCTAAGTAGATGAGATGATGAATATTGATGAACAGATCTCCTGCCTCTGAATTTTGGTAACTAACATCGAGGGGGGGGGGATGAACAATTCCCACATGGGAACCTCCTGGGTGAAAGGGTGATTTCTCCTTCCTATTCTTCAACATGGCACATTAGAATGTGGTTATATATGCTGAGTCTGGAATCCTTTTGAGTCTTTGTGCTATCATAACCAAGGATTACACTAGTGGATGAGGTTGCACA
This sequence comes from Phrynosoma platyrhinos, assembly GCA_020142125.1. Taxonomy (NCBI): domain Eukaryota; kingdom Metazoa; phylum Chordata; class Lepidosauria; order Squamata; family Phrynosomatidae; genus Phrynosoma; species Phrynosoma platyrhinos. Next base: position 77,844,615 of record CM034710.1, on the reverse strand, counting down.
AAGATATTTAATAGCTTCTTACGCAATAATTTTCCTTGACAGTGTCTGGTGCAGCTCTGTTCCTAACTAAAACCATGTCAGCGAGATCATGTCATGAATCGAGTCTGAATTTTATTTAGAACATTAAAGGAGGCATAGAAGGCTAGACAAAAACCTGGAGCACCCCCTTGACATAGAAGCTACCAGCTGCCACAGCTGGTCATCTTTGTTGTTCCTCTCTGGCTAGAACTCTGCAAAGCTATGCTAGTTTCTCTTAAGGGAGAAGGCTGGTAAGTGACTCTCAGAAGGAAAACAGCCCTGGAGAGGAAAAGGTTAATTGCCCCCTCCTAGTGCTATGGCAATGGTAAGGACACCACCATTCTCAGTAGCTGACACTGGCTAAAATGTAAAGAGATCAGAGATCCAATCACAGATTTATGTCATCTTACCTAATTAGGTCCTAAGAAAATAAGTGATTACTTAAGGGAATCACTCTAAGAATCATTATTAGGCCTTTAACAGGCATGGACAGCTTTATTCTATCTATATGTGTATTTTCAATCATACTTCCAAAACAAAGCAAGAAGCCCCTTGTGTATTTGAGCTGTTAGGAGATAGACTGTGTTTTTGATTAATAGTTCAGTTTTTCCTCTGTTAATTAAAGATGTGTGCTGCAGACTAAGAAGCTTAGAGCCTGATCGAGAGTCTCTCCTTTACACAGCAAAAAGAAACAAAATCTTTATCTATCTCACAAACAAATATTAGGTTTATACCATTTTAATTGTCAGTTTTCTCCAAAAGAATAATGAAAATTAATCTCTAGTTAGGTATTCTTTATTAGAAACTCATAGTTCCCATAGTCCTAATAAGAAATCTATACCTAGGACAAAAGGTTACTGTTAGAACAGAATACAGAGAAACAAAATGGTTCCCAATTGGCAAAGGGGTTAGGCAAGCCTACATTTTATCACCCTATTTGTTCAAATTGTATGCAGAAGATATAATAGGAAGAGCAGGCTTAGACTCAGGAGAAGGAGGAGTAAAAATAGGAGGAAGGAATATCAGCAACCTAAGATATGCAGATGACACCATAAAAAAAATCACAGACTTGGAACAATTACTGAGGAAGGTTAATGCAGGCTTAATAATGAACATAAAGAAAACAAAAATAATGACTATGGAAGAACTATGTAAATTCAACCTAGACAATAAGGAAATAGAAATAGTAAATGAATTCCTGTACCTCGGATCTGAGGCGTTCCTGCCTGGGGTGTCACCTGGTGTGGGGTGGGGTTTCCAGGGACAGGTCTTCTGAGGGCATGGCCAAAAAGGCACTCCCCCACATCTCATTGCCATGGTGCTTAGAATGGCACCACAGTAGCAAGGTGGGGGTCACACTTGGCCTGCCCTCCTAGCCTTCTGACCCCCATATGGCCAATTCTGGGACCCAGAAGCAGCTGCCCATCGCCCCCAGGGTGTATTATCCCACCGGGTAACACCTCCTCCTGTGGTGTCACCTGGTGCAGTCTGCACCACCTCACCCCTCCTAATGATGCTACTGCCTCAGATCAAACATTATTAGAATGGAGAATGCAGGCAAGAAATCAGGAGAAGAATAGGAGTGGGAAGGGCAGCTATGAAAGAACTAGACAAGATCCTAGAGCAGGGGTAGGCAACCTTTCCCCTTTAAGGGCTGAGGGACTTCAGCTCCCAGAATCCCAGGAGCTATTGGCCAACATGGGACTATTGGCCAACATGGCTCAGGTTTCTGGGAGCTGAAGTTCCCCGGCCCTTAAAGGGGACAGGTTGCCTACCCCTGTCCTAGAGAGTAAAGATATACAACTAAGCACTAAAGTTAAAATTGTTCATTCTATTTCCCTTCACTCTATATGGGTGAGAGAGCTGGACAGTGAAAAAAGCAGATAAGAAGAAAATCAATTCATTCGAGATTTGCTGCTAGAGAAGAGTGCTGAGGATACTGTGGAACACCCCCCCCCCAAAAAAATTAACAAATGTGTCATAGAACAGATCAAGCCTGAAATCATCCTGGAAGCCAAGATGATCAAACAAAGGCTGTCATACTTTGGACACACCTTGAAAAGTCATGACTCATTAGAAAAAAAATAATGCTAAGAAAGGTGGAAGGATGCAGAAAGAGAGGAAGACCTCATGCTAGATGGATATACTCTATTAGGGAGGTATGAATTTAAAGGACCTAAGCAGAGCAATGAGGGACAGGGAAGTGTCTCAACCACAGGGTCTCCACAAGTTGGGGTCAACATGAAGGCAGTTAACAACAAAATTCCCTCTCTCCACCATAAATTACAATTTCCAAAGTTTATTGCGAAGAAAAAACTATAGTTAAAGTTATTTATGTCTGTTGTAGATAGAATATATGGCTTTCTGAGTTACTTTAATAATTAACTTGTTTATTCTAGCAGGAAGCTTCATAGCAGGAAGCTATTTATTAAAAAGAACCTCTAACACAATGAAACTCTTAGTATTCCCATTGCCTTAGGAATCTGGGTGATTTTCAATATCAGATGAAAATAACAGAAAAAAAGGTAGGTATAGGTAAATCATTTGCTTCCAAAAACCTTCAGATGGTTTAACTTTGGCTTAACTCCATGCTATAACTATAACTGGAATGAGGTTACATCTTTGCATTTAGTTGTCAATAGGTTACACAGGCATGTAGCAGTCATGATGGCTTCAGACCAATAACGTTTAGGCATATTAGCTTCCAAAAGCATGGTGACTGCCATTTCCTTGAGAGTTCTGTTCATTCTCTCTGCCATTTTGTTCTGGAGAATAAGCCTGTGATGCTCAATACCATGTTCCTTTAAAAATTCATCAAATTCAGCATTGACTTCAGTGCTGTTGTCTGTGTACAGGCTTTTTGGATTATAGCCACATTTGTTAGAGACTCGATTAAAGTACTCTTTGAATAGTTGAAAAGCTTGGCTCTTCTCTAGATAAGTGTATGTGTATCTACTGAAATCATCAATAATAGTCATTCAATAAGAGTTACCTCCTGCTGACTTTTGACTATTTGGTCCAGAAAGATAAACATGTAAATGAACCAATGTCTTGTTGGATTGTCTCTCAGTAACAGGAAGCTCTTGTGGCTTTTGCTTTCAAGCACTCTAAACATTTTTCATTGATTTCTGAAACTAACATGGTTGCCTCTTGATGTTGTGGTTTTCACACTGTAAAAGGAGGCTTGTAAATCTGGTGTATAGTAAGCATCAGGAATTTTTAAGGTTCCTATCCTGTCAGGACCAAGTTTTGTTTGTTACCTTTGCATCAAAATCAACAAATCATTCTTTGCTGTTTAAGTAATGCAAACTTGTTCCACTATCAATAAAAACTTGGTTTATATATTTATCTCCAGCAATTTGAAATAACTGTTGTTGAATCAAACCAATATCAACATGACTGAAAGATCTCTATTTAGGATTATAAACTGTTTTCTTAAAGTTGTTTTTGCTTTTGGTATTCAGTCCCTGACTTTGCAGCTTATGCAGTTCAGCTCTTGGCTTTGACTTGTTAATATTACTTCAATTTGATTTAGGAGAAAAAGAAGTCTTTTTTCATATACTATGTAGCAAATTGAGCTAATTCTCTTTCTGTTGTTTTTGTATTAAAATTGTCTTTCATCAAGTTTTGTCTGTTTTGAAATTCAACAATTTGGGCAATAGCATCTTGTACAGAAACATCTCCTTTAACTTGTAAAGCATTAAATAAAACAAGGGCGATCCAAAAGGACATTAGGAATAGGTAGAATTTTTTTGAGCCAACTATCTCAGTCATATTCAATCACCAGTCATTGTAGCACAGAAGTTATTTGTGCTGGCATCATCATATCAGTTAAAGCTATAAACAGAGGTCTCACTTCACTCAGTTCAATGTGGGAAACAAAAATTCATTTGTTACCACCCACTTGATAATGGATATTGAGTGCCACAGCATAAGATGAAAAAGGGAAATTGCAAGTGCAGACTTGGAAACAAAAAAAGTCCTACTCTCTCTTCTGCTTATTATTTTTATTCATATCCTACCTTTGTCTAAATCCTCAAAGTGCCCAGCTCACAACATAAAATGGTCAAACTTAAAGGCTGCAATGTTAAAACTAGGGATGCAATTCTTTGTTAGTGTTCTTCTTGAAAGAAGCAAGAAGTAATTTTATGGATTTTCTTCTTGCTACAAAAAAGTATTTGAAGCTGGTGCAGTTTTCAAAGACTATTCATAGTTCAATACTTCATCTACATACACACAAAAATTGTAAAGGGTTGTTTTGTGTAGGAAACAGCATTTTATGTGCAGTAATAGCAGAAACATTCCATGCAGAATAGAGTGTTTTGCTCTTTTCCGTGGAAAGCAACCATGTGTAAATTCTACATAGACTCAGTTTTGAACTGCAGAGATTTCCATCAGTCCAGAATTCTTCTCACAAAGGTTTCTCAACATTCAAGAAACACATTCTTGACCATTTTTTTCAATTTTCAAAATGATTCTTTCCTAAGTAAAATACCATTCTAAGGTACTACATTCTAAGGTACTACATTTAGGCAAGAGAAAACAAGATGCACAAAGATAGAATAAATAATATCTAGCTTGACAGCAGTATGTTTAAATACATTATAAGGGGCCTTAGCTGATCACATGTAAATTTTGTAGTAATTCAAAGGAGGATTCATTGATTCTATGGTCCAAGACACACTACAGAAATAATCCAGTTTGAGAACACTTTAACTGCCCTGGCTCAGTGCTAGGGAATCCTCAAAACTGTAATTTACTCTGCCACCAGAGCTGTCTGACAGAGAAAGCTAGATGTCTCACAAAAGTACAGTCCTCAGAATTCCCTAGCATTGAGCTAGCTAGGGCAGTTAAAGCAGTCTCAAACTGGATTATTTCTGACGTGTGTTTTGGACCTATGATTCTATGAGTCTCAGATACATTGCTTCGTGACACACAAATGCATTGTGAAACTGTGCTACCAGGCTTTCTAGCACCAAGGCAGCACTCTTTGGATAGTGTAGGGACTATCTTGGCAGAAAAATTTTGAACTGGCAATGTGGAGCCCTGTTGGCAAATTAAGAAATGTGATTACAATGAAAACTGTCATTTTAAATTATATTTAAAGTGAGTTTTCTTCTATAAGCAGGAAATAATATACTTGAATAGAAGAGGATGACACTAAACTGGCATTTATTGGATTTACGTAACATATCCTCTGAAGGATCTTTATAAAATCTTTTAAAGGATCTGAGCAACATCTCAGGAATGGAAACAATGAAGAACAGAGAACACAGATTTGGTTTCCAGCTATTTGTAATGCACACATCTTGTGTTTGTTTCAATCCAACTCTTCTGAGGCCTAATACCTTCTGCCACTCTTGCACCACTGAAATATTACTGCAAGCATATGGTTCAGCAGGGGGGAGGGAAGCAATCTCTTGCCACCTCTGAGAGGGCACCTCTTTGGCAAAGCATTTGGCATGGCTCATGCGGATTTGGAAATGATTCCCCTCCAGGGAGTGCCCTGTTGTGACAATGCTGTCACTCCAATTGAAATGAAAGCTATTGATTGTGTGGCAGGCTGCCAGTCCCCTTTTGAAGTTGCTAGCTGGCATCCTACTACACACACACACACACACACACATATATATACAGGGGGAAGGGAGTTAAAAGATGCTTCCAATGTTGTACTTCCTTAGTCTGAAAGTCGGTGCATGAATTCAATCTGTTCCTTTCCACAGCCCAGAAGTATACTAGCCCTCATATACAAACTTCTAAATCAATATCTTTACTTACTTACTTACTTGTTCATTTATGGATTATCAATCATTTTTCTGCCCATCAGGGTTCACAAATGGATGTATATTACAATAGATTAAAAACATCCTTTAAACAGGGTTGAGAATTGTGCAACCAATGGACTGCCTGAGAATTGGGGAGGAGGAGAGAGTTCAAAAAATTATCTGATATTCTCTATCCCTGTTTAAATGTTTTGGTTTTTTTTTTTTCAGGAGGACTGCCACCTGAATTGTACAGTTTACATCCCAACAGGACACAAACAAGCAAGAACACCTAACAGGAGGCCCAAAAGGCAACTGGGAGTGATGTGATAATGTCCCTTCTGTCACCCAAAATGGCAACTGTGGTGGTGTGTTATGGCCCTCCAAAGTTCTAGAGCAGACAGAAATGGTATGCTGCAGTGCTCCAAATTCAAGTGGATGTTCATACCAACAGTAGTAGTGACAGGGAAATCACTAGAGGAGTACAGACCACACCAGGTGACACCCTAAGAGGGGGTGACACCACTGCTCCCATATGTCTTCCTTTTGACCAAAATAGGCTGTGGCATTCACTCAAATCCATTTAAAATCCTGGAGCTCAGCAGAAGAGAAAACATGAGTGGGGCAAGGCTCAGCAGGCAGAGAAAGGAGAAGCCTCAGTTTAATGTTTTTCTCTTTTAAAATTTTCATTAAAAACATAACATTTTACCAAATTTTCACTTTAATCATATGAAACTATGCAAATCTAAATACATTTGGGTTCAAAGGATTGTGTATGGTGTGATATAGGAAAAGGTCAAAGGTGATATAGGGGGTGACACTATGAGATACTGCACTGGGTGATGCGAAACCGAGTGACACCAAGGAGTAGTGGCAGCTGGGATAAGCAAGGGTTCTCTCACACTACAGAAATTATAGTGCTATGATTCCACTTCAACTGTCATGGCAACACCTAATGGACTCCTGGTTTGCAGTTCAGGAGGGGCATTTACAATTCTCAGCCACATTGGTCCTCCAGTGCTTCTGATCAATTGGCAAACCCCAGGATTTAATAGGATGCAGCTAAGGTGGTTAAAGTGGAATCTTAGTGTATAGTATGTGTGTAGCATGGAAGAGCCCAAGGCTGCAGCCAAAGTGTTGCACTAGAACATTGTGTGGGTCTGTATTAGTGCTGAGCAAATTCTGAGATCCTTGCCAGTTTCTT
>CM034710.1:77768716-77818914 GCA_020142125.1 Phrynosoma platyrhinos | reverse complement strand
TGTACTTAGCTTATGTGTGAAAGCTTTTTTTTTAGAAGTGTAAATAATAATAAATAAAATTATTTTGAAAAGAAAAGAAAAAGGACCCTCTAATAGAAAAGCAGTGACAATGGCAACAATGTGCACTAAGTATTGTGCCAATGGTGCTATTTTTTAGCTGTAATAGCAGATTTTGTGTGATAAACTCCATAAGTTATGTGATAAGCCCCATAAACTTTGTGTGATAAATTCCATAACTTTACTTCAGTGCCAGATTGATCAGACTGAATGCTGGATTACCATTGTGTTGTTAAATAAATTTCTGTCTTCAATGTACTATGCCATCATTCCTGAATCCAAAATTTGGCAAGTTTCCCTGTTAGAGCATGAGAAGTCTTTCCACATATTCAGAGCTCTAAGCTTTGGTTCCTTACATTGTCCTTGTGCCAGTGACTTGGATCACAGGATAACAAAGAAATTATCTTGAAGATTGGACTGTTATAGGATAATATGCTGCTCTGAAATGTCTGTGTATAGGGGGATAGAGATTTTATATCCATTCATCCATCCTTATCTTAATATGTTACATTTGTGTCCTGCCTCTCCTAAAGGAACTCAAAACACCATTACACATTCTTCCCTCATGTTTATTTCCTCACAACTTCATAAAGGACACAGATAATATACTTTTGTATCTTTAGTACTACACTGATTCACAAAGATTCTTTTTTAGAAAAAATATATTTGGAATAATTTCCCACAATGTCTCAGTTTCATCCAAATATTGATTTTGGTTCATTTTAAAATTAAATTTAGACATTCAGGGAGATTATTCCAAATTTGTTGTATCTGTTTGACTTCCTGTGAATACAGTACTGAAAGCTGACACTATTTTAAAAAATACATCCTCATCTCAAATGATATGGGAGAAACAATCTAAACTCCCTGGCACTGACTGCTTCAGTAGAGACCTTGATGGTGGCGAAACAACCATCACCTCAAATGACTCATCCTCTTTTCAGTGTAATTCACTGGAAAACTAACCTGTATGACATGGCTGCCAGAAATCTCCAGAGAGGCTGGAATTATTTACTATATCACTCAGTCCATTTTTATCAACACAGAAGTCATCTACCTTTCTCCCCATGTGATTATATTACATATGCCATTCATACAGATGCCTTTGCACTTCTCTGCCTTCCTTTCCAGCTATCCTTTCTGCACACTCCTTCAAATCACTACTGTTTATTAGTGATAGCTTTCAGCAAGAGGAGCTGAAAATAATTGGCCCTATGTTTTATTTCCCACTAAATTCATTAACCACAAAGCACACATCTCCTGCATTACATCAATCTCTTTGCACACTGAGCCATCAATTCTATTCCCATCTTACATTCAAATCATCTTTGAAATTCAATGTCATTACAGTATGATTTGCCCTTTTGTGCTATTGTGCAGAGAGGTTAAATGACCTCATTCCTTTATTTATCAAAATGGCAGCATGGTCATCCATTCAGGACATCAAGCAGTAAGAGTTGCTCAGGCTTCAATGACAAATGCTCAGCTGTGTACAAACTGTCCCATGTGGTAAGTCACCAGAGGTGCTCTGTCAAGTATGTTATAGCGTGGCGGTATATTCTTGGGCTTTGGACTGGCCACATAAGCTGACCACTGGGTCCTTCTAGTGAAAGAGTACAATAAAAATAGCTGTATCTTCCAGGAATTCCCAGTGCCTCTCATATTTAAGTACACAATTTGGTAGATAGTGCTTAAATGTAGTGAATTAGCCATCTGAAGTATCTGGACAGAGCTTTCTCATTTATCCATGTTTTTGCATGGCTCAAAAATCTCATAGATTTGTGAAGTCGTAGGCTTTCATAGATTTATTTGAAAACAGTGGGACATTGTTAGAGGAATGTGAGTCTCTCATTCCCTTTTTTTTTTTTTTTTTTTTTTTTTTTTTTTTGGCAGGTTGACTCGAGTTTATGGCAACAGAGTTTTCTTAGGAAGATTTATTTCGAGAGAAAATTTACCTTTGCTTTCCTCAGACTATAGCTTATGACAACCTGCTAAATTGTTGTCTGTGGATACTTCAGAGATTAAGTTCCATGCAAAAGAAGTACCCATAACTGTACCTCTGATTCACTTTAGTGCTTTTTTTTAAATTTAATTTATATCTTGCTTTTCTCCAAAGTGGCCTACAATCTCCATTAAAACAATACAGTTAAAATAATTCCAAAATGCAAAAATTCAAAAAGCATTAAAAACAAACCACTTAAGACCATGGTCACAGCATCAGTAGTACAATATACCAAATGTTGAATTTTACTATGGAGATTATCAGATGGGAGCAAAGCATCCTTATCCAGTCCTTAAACCTGTGGCATTCATGGGATTGGGGGGAAGATTATCACACACCCACACACTTATCCCGTTCTTCTCCCATCCATAAAGAATAATGGACCCATCATTTGATACCAACGTAAATTGCCATTAATACCAAATGATGGGTCCATTACTTTTTATGGATGGGAGAAGAATAGGATAAGTGTGGGGTGTATGTGATAATCTTCCCCCCAATCATGCAAATATTACAAGTTAAGGACAGGATAAGGATGCTTTGCTCCTCCATCTGATAATCTCCTATGTGGTGGTGGTGGTGGTGGTGGGGAGAAAAACAGTTCCATCCATAAGAAAACAATTAGGAATGCTTGCAGTATTAAGAAATACAAAAAGAATAGCTGGCATCCTTTAAGGATTTACATATGAATAAGTAATTTTTGTTGTTGCTATTTCAGAAGTTGAAATTCTCTACTGCAGTGGTTCTCAAGCAATGGCAGCATGAGGGAGGGTATGAAACTGGCTCTGGGAGGGCTTTAGACATGGAGGCCCTGATCCCCCTCTTCCTCCTCCTCCAAACTTTTTTATATGTACAATTTACATATGCATTGAGTGAAATATTGAATTTATTTAAATAAAACTATTTTAATTTGAACAATGTTATCTTATCAAATGTTAAAATGTGAATATACACGGATGTGTGAATGAAAATATACACACTAAAAAACCAAAATAGTTGTTTTTATACACTACATCGAGTGAGGGGTGGACGACGTCCACATGTTGACGTAAAGAGGAGTCCCAGTTTGAGTACTATTGCCCTCCTGGACTCACACAAGAACCAAACACCATCCACAAACCCCATCTTTTACTTGCTACACCTCCCCAGCAACACAGCCATTTACTGGCTGATGAAGAGTGACAGAGAGAACAGCAGAGAAGCTACCAAGAAGGGTAACAGAGGGTAACAGTGGCAAATATCCAATTATAGGACCATAGCTGGACATACACCACTGATATCCTCCTCCAGGACCCCCCAAAGTCACTGGGAAGTGACAGAGGATGCCTCATCGCTGCACTTCCCAATTATGAAAACCTAACTGAAACTTTATCCATCACCATCTTACCCCACCCCACCCCATTGTCCACTGGTTAAAAAATGACTCATTTGGGAGACGTCAGCAGGTAGGGTGACTTGGAGGTCTCTCATAGGACCATAAGTTGAAGTCAACTTGACAACAGTTAACAGGCAGGTGAAAGATGGGGTTTGGTGGGGTAGTGGAGCAAATGTGCTGTACTCCTCCTGCTGGAGCATGTATGCTATATATCGCTGATCCAAGGTTTTTATCTGTATTGCAACATTTCTATTATATTTGATAGCATTTATTTGATTAAAAAGCAGTAATATCAATTAGGCCTCAGAGAGGTTACCGACAATCCAGACTTTCATTTTCTGGAGGCCAGATGAGAAGTCAAACTAGTTCTGATTCAATTAAAGTTTACTGATTAAAAAGAGGTGTGCTGATCCTGTTGATACACAGAGCCACAGAGAATAAACAGCTTACCCATTATTTCTTCCAGAGCATGGTATTTTATTCATTTACCCTCTTGCTCAGTACATTTTTTAGTTGCGAGAAAAATATAGCCCCCTCAATTCAGTGCCTGGCCATGTGGCATTTCCTACAGTGACCCATTTTAGTCAAATGAATGTTTTCACTGTAGTTAATTTAGACATTTCTTCTTGAGGAAATAAAATGATTTAGTATAAACAGACTCAAGATCCACTTAGTGTGAGCCTGCTAAGGGCACGCTTCAAAAACAAAGCAGTGAATCATTCTGTGCAGTTCTCTCAGTCGAATGTTTCACCTCCCACTGCTATTACAAAACTGAGCTAGAGAAACAAAGACCCACCTAGAAGTAAGTGCTTTAGGAGATGGCTGTACAAACACCCTGCATAAATGCTTCACCAGCTATTTTCATTTCCTTAACGACAACCATATTTTCAGTTTGGTTCCTTGCCCACTTAAATGATGTGAAAAGCTTTAGGGGTTTTAATGTTAGTTAATAATCTTAGCATGCCTATATTCAGTAGTTACCAGTTGGCATTTCTCTTTTAAACATTTAGGCATTGCATCTCTTCATGCCATTTCCTGCTTGTTGGTCTTAGCAACACCCTCTCTCTACCTGTAATGGTGAGACTGCCATTAGCATGAGTTTGTTCTTCCTCCATTTTGTAATCTGCAGTTCTCTCTCTCTCTCTCTCTCCCTCCTCTATGTTTGAAGAGTACATATTATGAAACTTTACATTATGAGATCTTTAGTATTTGTAAGCAAAGCTACTTTGTATGCTTTTTAAAAGAAGACAAAATCTGATTTATTTCTCACTATATGTGGGTGCAGTGGTGGTTTGGGGCTGGTTGTTGTTCACTTTCTGCTTGTAAGATACACCATATCTTTAACACCCCTAACTTTTACAAACAATTTTCATCACAGTCAATAAGTGAAGTTGCTGGTTTTTAATTTGTTGTAAAGTTATAATTCACTTTCCCTGGATGGAAAGTTAAACCAGATTTTTTTCAGCAGCATTTGTACATGTGTGAGGTCAGGATATTTTACAGTACATACTACTATATTATTACCCAATACATACTACATACTATGTATATCGTGCATTCATCTATTTTCCCTATGAATATTAAAAACCAAATAAATCAATACCTTTACCCAAAATGAAATTTATTGATCAACATCTCCTTAATTTCAGTACAGATGTTCATAAAATAATATATATTATTATCGTACATAATACATTAAATTATTGTCATACATAACTGCGCTTCAACACGAATATTGCCACCTGACTCTTGCCTTACTTATTCCCCTGGCAGTGATATTTGAAGAACCAACCTTCTATTATATTATTGTGCAACTCATGAGAGACTAGCAACCCACCACCATAAGGTACTCTATTACTAGCTTTAGGCCCATCAATTGAGGTTGCATCAGTCATGGCTTTTTCTACTATAGAGAGCTACTATAGAGGAGTGGCAAGGACATAGGCCAAAAGGCAACCATTTAATTCTCATCTCAGGAATGAACTCCCTTAGCCAGGCCAGTCTCATCTCTAATATTTTAGAGACTATATTCTTGTTGAGGTGTTTGGTTTTAGCAGGTTATTATACAGGTCTGTACAATGGGCCTTCCCCCTCTATCCAAATACATGCAACCCACTCACCCCCCCCCCCCCCATAAAGGCCTTACTTTATTGGGTGCACCGGTTGTGCTGAGAATTTTAATCAGCTTTAAGGGAGCATGAGTTGAATTCCCTGTTCAGACTTTGCTGCTCAGTACAACGTAGTCTGAACTGAAGAAGCAAGAAGAATATCTACTGGGACAGAGGAGACAGGGCCACCACGTACAGTTCCTACTCAAACACTGGAAGACTCTCTTCAGGCTGAACACCTAAAAAGGACTAATAAAGCCTTGATATAAGGGCATTGCACCCTGATTGGAATAAGAAAAGCCCACAATTTTTATTTAGGTTAGAAAATTACATAATAACAAGGTGAGGAGGAGAGACCCATGTCTGCCATGTATGTTCAGCTACTCTTCCCATTTCAATATCTGTGTTGGATCAGCCTATCCCAGGCTTGAGCCTGAAACATTTACTGCCAGGTACCATCTCCCAGTCCCCAAATCTGAGAACCAGATGCTCCAGATGTTGCCTATATCCTCAACCACTTTTAGTGCTCTGGTCTTCCCTCCCTTACCTTAATCCCTTGCTACACATGACATAACACTAATATCCACAATATTAACCTATGGAATACACAATATAAACATATACATGGGCATCATTTCATTATCCCTATCATCTCTAATCCCTATGAGTAATCACCAGGGAAAGCAAAAACAAAAACCATCACAATGACACAAAAAAAGTTCCTTCCTTGTTCCCAAAGAGCACCTAGCATGTAACAACCTATTTGTATAGGTTAATTCAAGCTCTCCTGTTGCTGGAGGTGAGAAGTGAAGTACCATCCTTCACGTCATGTGGCAACTATTCCTCCCCCCCATGACAGTTTCAACCATCCAGATTATTAGCCCCACTCACCAGAGGAAGCAGCAGCACCTCCTTCTATGGCAGGGAATGTGCAGACGTGACACCACCTCTCATTTATGCCACACCATGTGCTTGGCTGGCTGGCAGTGCTGTTGTGTGTTACAGACCAGCAGCATGTATGTTTGTGGGTTAGTGGTATTGTTATTGTTTATTTATTTCCTACCTTTCCCCTTCCTCTAGGATGCCAGGTAGCTTACAAAAATCAATGCAGAGGCAGCTAAAAGTACACATCATACACAAAATTCAATAGAATTAAACACATGCCTGCTAAAAAGAAAAACAATATAGACAGCACAGCACATTATTAAAGGTCCATCCTCCTTCAGCAATCAATTGCCAAAGACCTGTTAAAAGAAAAAATATCTTCACCTGCCTATGGAAAGATAACAAAGAGCACTACAGTCTAGCTTCTCTAGGGAAGAGGCTCCAGAACCTGGGAGCAGCCACTGAAAAGCCCCTCTCCCCAATTCCCATCAGATGTACCTTTGAAGGTGGTGGGACAGAGTGAAGGGCCTCCCTAGATGACCTCAAATATTGGCAGGCTCATGTGTGGAGATTCAATTTACTAGATAATCCAGACCCAAGCTATATACGGCTTTATAATTCATCACCAGTACAGTCAGACCATCCTATCCATAGGGGGATTCCCCTCCACAGATACAAAACAATGCAGGACCTCAAGTCCTGTTCTTCTTAATGTCAGCATATTGTGTGAGTGGCCATTACTGTGGCCATGAGCAAGCCCCACCATTGGGAATAACAGGGCTTGCCATTTGCAGATGCTCAAATCTGTAGATGGCAAGCCCATGCATGGTAAGGTCCTACTGTACTTTAAATTGTGCCTGGAAACAGGCCAGCAGCCAGTGGAGCTGTTGAAACAAGGGAGCTATATGATAGCACTGACTGTAGCTGCTCTGTTAAACAGAATTAGACCTTTAGCAGCAGGGACAATGGTTGTGACCATGAAAGTAGTGGGCAAGATGTTGAGGGTTGGCACTTGTAAATTACAGCCATGGTTGGGAACATGAGTTTTGGGTCAAATCCAGCCCTCTGGCTTTCCCTAGTTGGGTGATACTGAGACACTTACTGCCAGGTACCAGCTCTTATTCCCCAAATCTGAGAACTTAACCCACCAGGACATTCCCAATATCCCCAACCACATGTAGTGCTCTGGTCTCCCCTCCCTTTGTGTGCGTGTGTGTGTGTGGTCAGGATTTGGTTGTTTCTCAGCATAGATGTGTTTTTCCCCTATTCTAAAGTATGTCAGGTAATGCTCACTTACTGGTAGTAAGATCTTAAAGGCAAAATGTGTCACACCTTTTTGTCATTGACCCTGCACACTATTGGAATATATCCCCTCCCCCCCAAAATGATCTGAAATTGAATTTATCCCTAAAACTGAAAGAGGTTATGCCCCCCCCCGCTCTAAAACATGATATAAATGTCTGACATTCAGCATGGTCGTGAGTTTCTTGGAGACATCAAGCAGCACCATGTAGTTTGTAATCCCAAATACATATTTGTGGATGCCTCTGCCTTCTAGTATTCATGTTTTTAAATTAGAGCCTGCAGCCTGAGAGCAATGAATAAATCATGATATACAGAGAGATATGAATATGATAGCTGGAGAGAGCCAAAGTGGCTGAAAATAATTTGTCCAGCCAAGCAAGCAAAGGTGTCATAGTTGGGTCAGCAGCAGCAGATATCCAAGCAGTTTTTCCAGTTGACTATGCAACATAATGAATTCAGATGGAATATTTGGCATCCCAATAAACTATGTATATCTAGGTGGAAACCTGGGCTGCATTTTTTAAAAAGTGTTTTAAACACATTTTCAGACCCATGAATACTGGGGGCAATTGCAACAGATGGGATCATCCCTTCCAGAAACAGATGGAGGGCAGAAGGTTCAATTGCTCTTTCATTTATTCCCTCTCCTCTTTCATAACCACATGCAATAAAAGTTCCTCATCCTCTGATTGATCCTGGTACTCCTGATATAAATGGTTTATGTGCTATAAACACATATACACAAACCATGAAATGGATTTTACCTTAGGTTTGTGGTGATACATCAAATGAGGAACAAGTTTATTAGCGTAGCCTGATGTAACAATGCATCCTTTCTCTCCTCTATTTTCATAATATTTGTGAGTGATAATATATATATATATATATATATATATATATATATATATATATATATATATATAGTGTGTGTGTGTGTGTGTGTGGCAGTTTTGCAATCCTGATAGCCTGCTAGAGCCAGATTGGCCAGCTATTTGCAATGGGAACTTTCATTCCATCGCAGAGCAGGCAGGGGAAATTCCAACCAGGCCTACAGCTAGACTCAAACTTCCCTTCCGTTCCCCTCCCTTCCTTCCCTTCCCATGCCTGACTCTCCCCTTTTTCACAGGTTCTTTAAGGCAAATCAGTCACATAGGAGACAGACCAGATCATGCAACAGATTTCTATTTGGTGCCCCAGTGGTCACTTTCATTTTTTAAAAAAAAATTAGACTGTAAAATGCTGGGAGAGAGACATTAAAAATTGTTCAGGTTATCATGTTTAGGTCTCAGTCATACTATTTGGGTTCTGCACAGGGTTACTTTATGGAGCAATGCTGGAAGATTTACAGTTGTGGTGGATATGTTCCAGACTCTCTCCCCCCCCCGCCACAAAAACAGAAAATCACCAATATTCAAACCCCATTGGCTTGAATGGTGGTGCACACCCCATTTCGTCCCCCTCCATTTGCCACCTGTGAACGGGTAAGGGACACGGACTCCAAGTCCACAAAAATGGAGACGTGACTGTAGTTTAGAAGTGCCAACTTTTGTACTAAAATTTTCAGAATCCTCCCACCAGCTGCTAGCCATACTTGATAAGGGGGGTTGGGTTTGCAGTCCAAAAGTAACTTTTCCAAGGTCTGATCAGAAACAAGAAACTGAAAATGATGCTTTCTGTTTGCCCCCTTGAGAAAGAGCATGTAAACAGAGAATGCCTGAGCTATTCATAGATACAGTAAATTTGACAAATTTATGTAAATTACAGCCAATTAATAAAGAAAAATATAAGATGGAGCAAAATACAGGTGGAAAGTAAATGAACTGAGGAGAAAAACTGTTTGAAAAATGAGCTTCAGAGAAAATGTGATACAGTTGGCCCTCTGTATCAACAAATTCTGTTTCCATGGATTCAACCATTCACCACTTGAAAATATTTTAATTCCCA
Organism: Phrynosoma platyrhinos; assembly: GCA_020142125.1. Taxonomy (NCBI): domain Eukaryota; kingdom Metazoa; phylum Chordata; class Lepidosauria; order Squamata; family Phrynosomatidae; genus Phrynosoma; species Phrynosoma platyrhinos. The sequence goes on along the minus strand of CM034710.1, from coordinate 77,809,238 downwards.
CCCACCCCACCCCAAAAAACCAATCTTGATTTTGCCATTTTATATAAAGAACACCATTTTACTATGCTATTGTATATAATAGGACTTGAGCATCCACAGATGTTGGTATCCATGGGGGATCACGGAACCAAACCCCAGGGAGTACCAAGAGCCCACTGTATACTGGTTAAATGAAAAGTGGTGTGGAACAATATGGATCAAACCATAAGATGAAGTGTGTATGATATTTTAGAATGGCTATTTTTTTTTTTAAAAAAAGGAAGTAAACTGTATGTCATCTTACCATAAGACAATATTTTAGTTTTTTTAAAAAATCCTTTCAAATTAAAAGAAATGGGGGCAGCAAAAGGGAGAGTATCCTCCAAGATCCTGTGGAAGGACAATGGAGTCCCACCAATCCCTATTGCAGTTGCCCATTCCTGGTACAGAGCCACTGAAAGGACTCACCTTTGTACCTTCTCCATACTGGTCTATTGTCTCATAGCTTACCTAAAACCTAGTTACCATAGCACCTCTACATCGGTCAGTTCCTGAATCCAGAGGTTGAGTCTGACCTCTCCATCAACAGGAAACCCATCAGTCATGTTAATCATCCAAACCAAAAAGATATTTCAGGCAAATGGCTCCATTCCTATAGGAACCATCTTGATTAGTGTTATTCATATAGCTAGTGTAACAAACTCCAGGTCAGTGTCAATACTTTAAGCATTCTTGTGTTTAGTTTGGTTTGGGGCAGATTTATTTCTGTGGCCCAGCTGCAGTGAGCAAGGAGGAATATTGCTCAGAAGGAAAAAGCATCTATAGAAAACCATTAAGTTAAGAACACACTTATAAACACCATGCTGTACATCCAAGAGATTTTTGCCTGATGATCATGGATTGTGAAGTTGTAGGCTTTCATGGCTGGCATCCATAGTTTTTTGTGGGTTTTTCAGGCTGTGTGGCCATGTCTAGAAAAGTTTCTTTCTGATGTTTCACCAGCATCTGTGGCTGGCATCATGGATTGCCTTCTGATTGAAAAGCCATGCTGGTTCAGAAGGATTGTCTTTGGCCCAGAAGCTGTGATTTTATTATGGGTTATCCTTCCCCCAGTGTTGGAGTAGTGACTATGGGTTGTAATTACAAAAACAAAACAAAACAAATAATTTAAATACAAAAACAGGACTACTAAACAATGGACTGGGGGATCCCAGCACCAGGAACTACAACAAGAAAATTTTCATACGTATGGCATTCCAATACGAATATCTCTGTTTCCCAGGCTAATTCCATCAGTATATGTGAATTATTTATATCAACTGTTATTACAGTCTCATTTTTGCAAAAGCAATTGCAGCAGGCAAATGTGTAATCAAGAAGGTGAAGAAACATTTCAGTAACATCCTTGCAAATTTAATCGGCAACAAGGGATGCTCAATTCATAATAAGCCACCTGGGGCAGAGACATCTTTTCCAGATTTATGAGTAAAAATCTTGCCAAAGCCAAAATGCCGTGGGTCATGTAGGTGAACTTGAAAGAAGGCAGCTTATGGTAAATCAAAACATTTTAAAGAATGATATTTCTGTCCAGCAGCTCCTGGTAAACTCACATTTATATAGAGCAATCCCCTTTGCCCCAATGCAAAAGCCATTTTGTTGGCTCTTGGATTCCCCAGAGGCCCTTTTTTGTTTGTTTAAAAAGTCCTTGTGGGTGACTTCCGATTATTGTAGGAATGGCATCTTCTGTGCCAAAAGTCACAGAGGGGAGCAATGGCCCTCACTCTGCCTAAAGTGCATTTAGAGGCAATGGGTGGCAAATATAGTGACTAATTTTTTTGTAGGAAGATGCAGCCATCCAAAGTCTCCTGCTGGACTAATGGTGCTCCATAAAGTCTGACAGTTGTCCATCCCAATATTAGAAAAGTGTTATGATAGTATAGTGAAGAAGTGGTTGTTGATCATTTCTAGCTTCCAACTTGGGGCAAATATTACACTACAACTTTTCAGGTATTGCCGTCCATCGGCCAGGAAAAACGGATTTATTCAGGCAGCCATTTAATGTGTAATCATGGGATGGCTTTTTTATATGGCATATTTGCTATATGGGGTGGGTATTGTGGTTTATTGTGTTTTAATGTTTTTAATTCTATATTGTTTTATGTGTTGTTTTAATTGTATTATTGTAACAAGTTTTTAAAGAGTTTTTATCTTTGAGCCAACTGTTTCCCTTCTGGGGAGAAAGGCAGCATAAAATAAAATAAAATAAAATAAATCATGCTTGTAAAAGAAGATACTTATCTCCAGCAGATGGGTGGCTTGGCTGCTCCAGTCACAAGCATACCCTGAATGGTGTGGAGCCATGGTGACTGGTCATTTTTCAGATTCCTTTTAAAATGTTCAATTTCTCTCCTCTTCCCACTTTCTGCCTTTGTCTTCAGCTTACTTCATTTAGTGCAAACTGAGTCCAAAGTACAAAAAGTGTACTCCATTCACTCAGCTGGAAGAAGATGAGAGGAGAGGATGATCATGCCCTTCTTTGTAGTCTCAGGCAAAGTCAAACTGTTGCACTCTCTTCTAGCTTCTGTCTTCTTTCTCATTAATAACTTTCACTATCTTAATGACACCCTAATGTTGCTTGGCCACACATGTCCCAGTTTTCATCTGTAAAATGATGAACAGTGTGATAGTCAAGGAGTGTAACAGAAAACACAATAGACTCTCTCATACCATCAATTGATGTTTTTGAGTGTATTTATGGATTGATTGCAGAAGAGGGAGAGATGGAAAGAATGGGATACTCCATTAGCTGTGTGTGGAAACAAGTTCTATCATGGACATTTTTCTCATCTGTCATATTTCAGCTGCCATTTTGTTCAGCTGCAACAAAGAATGAGACATCAAACATCATTCAATTGTTTCTGTGCAGGGCATGGCTATCATATGGCTCATCATGAACTGTTTCAAGTTAGCAGGCATTTGGTACATTTAATAAATGGTGATAGGAGCTTCTTGCTTTTTGCCTCCCTACCCCTTCTCCTATTATTTCAGGCCTCATAGACTGTAGGCTTTCAGACAGGGACTCTTTTATTTCTTACTGACTGTATATTGGCCTTTTTAGGAGTCTTGGTTAAAATGGATTAAAATGCTGTAAATAATCAATAGAAACTTTAACACATTACAGTTTTATCAAAGTACAGTGGATTTTCATCAACGTAAGAAGGCAAAGACCCCTGCAGTTTCCTTAAGTTATTGACAGGATCCACATCAGCAAAAAGAAAAGCTGGTAGTAGTTTATAAAAAACCTGCAATAAAGAGAAAACTGTACTTCAATATAGTTATAAAAAACCTGCTGAATTTCAGCCATTTCATATCCATTATTTTTTTAAAAAAAAATCAGTCATAATATAGCACTCCCTGTGTAATTTTAGCAGAATCTGAACTATTTTCACATGAGCACCACCTGGAGTTTCAATGACAAGGAATACTTTTTTCTCCCTGAAGGTGTGAAACACTCAGAAGTCATGCTATGTTACTCTTACATAGCAGAAATCTGCATCTTGTATGGTAACTGTATGTTGATGACAATAAAAACTTTGCATCTTGCCATTCATTGTCATTTCATATGTGAAATTTCCATTACAGGACAACTTTCATAGATAAAATCAACAAAAAGTCTCCCCTTGTAGCTCCTATTTCCAACATCCTTTTCTGTATTCATATAACTGGCTAATGTACCTCTGACTGAATAAATTCAGAATTGATTCCAAAAGGAGATTTTTAAAAGCATGTTGTTTCCTTGCATTCTCGATCTTGTCAGTAATTTCACATTGTATCTTTGGCATATTCTCCACTGATACATTGATTTCTGAGCCAGCTGGATGTATGAGCACCAAAATGAATTCTATGTTTCTGTCAGGCTATCACATGCTCTCCAGTCCCATCACTGTTTTCTAACGTCTTTGAAAATGGTTCTTATTCTTTGACTTGACTGGACGAAATCTTCGTCCCAAACCTATCTGATTGTTACATGACATGCCATCTTTTATCAAATGATTTTTGGAGAGCAAGATGCATTTCAATAAGTTTGCTCATGCTTTTGAGATGGTGGCTCAAAACTTCTGGGAAAGAAGTGCCAACCACAAATAGGGGTTCCTTGCATCCCTTTTCCTGTAGCAATGCCATATACCATCACAAATCTGTTTCTGAGGTGAAGAAACCCTTCAAAATGACTGCACCAGAAGAGCCCTCCTTCCATTGAGAATCTTCCCACCTTGAAGGGCACTGAAGGATTCAAATAATAATCTGATTACTATAATGTAGTTGTGACCAGAGAACTAAAAAGGTAGCATCTTTCCATCTTCTTTGCCTAGATTTTGTAATAAAGTGAAAAATGTCTACCAAGCCCATATGCTGAAGATAAAGTCCTGCTATTCTAGTTTTCACTACACTTGCTTTTATGTTATGATAGACTTTTTCTTAGTTTCATCAATGCTGGGTAGTATGCAGTAGTATAAGGAGCCAGGTGTAGTGGTTTGAGTGTTGGACTATGAGTCTGGAGACCAGGAAACGATTCCTAGATCAACCATGAAATCCACTAGGTGACTTTGGGCAAGTTACATGCTCTCAGCCTCAGGGGAAGGCAATGCCAAGAGAACCCCATGATAGATCCACTTTGAGGTCACCATAAGTCAGAAATGACTTGAAGGCACACAACAACAACAACAACAACAACAACAGCAACAACAACAATGCAATAGTATCCAGGTCAACAGTTGCATTCCTTAATACCACCATAATAAAATAAAATGTTTCAATCACTTCTCAAACTGGCTTCCACTCTTCTGTAACAATATGATGGTATACTTTCTAACTAACAGAGAATGCAGACTATGATCAACTCCCCCCAAAACTGCCTTTTTGCAGAGTAACTGACTTTGTTGAAGATAAAACTGCCCCAAATCTGTCTTAGATATAGTTCATCCACGGGATAACTATTTTATTACCAAAACTCATCATGGAATGAAGCTTCATGCCAGTACAAATTTCAGTCGCTCTAGCCTTCAAGCCTGCCACCAGATGTAAGCAGCTGTATAAATTACTGCTTTTTTTTGGAGTGACAAAATTAATGAAATGCAGCCACCATAAGGAAAGCTCCATCTTTGAGGCACTCTAGTGCTCCACACAAAGCCTGACTCTGTAGCCTTATTGTTGCATTGAGGTACCCCTGAACTGTCAACAACAATGGCAGTAGAGTACAAGCTCTAGCAGATTCTACCAAGCTGGTAAGAGTTTGAGTAGGGCCCTGGGGTGAAGTGTATGTTTGCTATCTGAGGACCAGTCCAGTGAACTACAAAAAAGTTCCTCACTAAAAGGTTGGTCATCAGATGATGAACTAGTCACAATCACCATGAACAAAATGGAGACACAACACAGTTTGATCTCCATTGGTGGAAAGTCTACTTGCGCTGTTGAAATCACAGATTTTCAAGGCCCTCCCTTCTAATACTATGGAATGCATGGCATGGTGACTGGTCCTCACTCAGTTCAATTCAGAAAGTCTTAGTATCAGCTGACAACTGTAAGACTGATGTCTGTATAACCATGCCAGTGTAGGTGGTAGTGGAAAGAAAAAGTTTATGGGGCTGCAGCCATAAAGGAGGTTGCCTTAACTGCCTTAATTTGCCACTGCTGCACAACCATGTGAAAAGTGCCACCGCAAGCATAGTGTACCAACAGAATTATGGCCCAAATTTACAGTTTATGGCCTACATTAACAAGTGTAAACAAGAAAAGAACATTGCAGTACACTGGTCTATAGCAATTTGATGGGGAAATTCAGAAGCAATTCCCTAGGGATGCCAGTAATATTTCCATTTTGGATATCTAGAAACATCTAATAGAGTTGCTCAAAGAAACACAGCTACCATATTTTCAAGATTCAAATAACCACCTTTTAAAATACTGAACTATGCTGCTTCTCACAGATGTAACCACAAGACACACATAAACCCTGAAATCACTTTATCACAAAACATGTTCGAAAAACAGAAATTATTTTGTGAATTTCAGGGAGATTATAGCATGAATAGCTACGAAACTTCACTTCTTTTCTATAATAAGCATAGGGCTCAAGCACTGCTGTATCTGGTTACCACAATGTTTCAAGGTTTTAAAGACTTGGTTTCATATAAACAATGTAGGAGCAAACAAAATTTGTTCAGTAATAACTTTTGTTTGTTCTTTGTTTTTTTTGTTGGCCTCTTTCTATCAAAATTGAGGGGGGAAAGATTGTTGCTGTGCTATGATTTTTATAAACCTAAATATCCATGACACCTATCACATATTTTCAATTACCAAATTTGCATTAAATGGTTTTTAACATTTCTGTAGCATTAATTAATCATTTTAATAAGTGCAAACCCCATTTTTGTGGGATTTTCACACAAACACACACACACATAGTGTGTGTACAAAAGGCTTCAAACTATCTTTATTAAGTATTAGAAAACATTTTCTCTTGCTTTCTTAGAACACTCAAATAAGGTTCTCTTAATTAAGTTTGTTCAGTACTTCTTTGGACAAAATTTGCAAGCTGTCATCCTGCAAAGTCAGATTTTGCTAATTAGGACACTACTTGCCTGTTAATATTGGTTAGTCCTTGAATCTAATAAAACTCATTTTCCGTTCAGTCCTTGAGATGTTCTCATGACAACAGTTCTTTCAAATAAGAAGTCTTACTGGTAAATCCCAAGACTCAGTTAATTCTCTTTAGAATCAAAATCAAAACTGTAAATTAATATTTAATGTCTGAAGGTCAAGGAATGGAGAATGTTAGCCTATTTTATTTAAATAATACTCCTGCCACCTCCAATTCAGTCAAGGTGAAAAATCCTTAGCAGAAGTTGCTTGTTTCCACACTGACCAAAATGGCTTCATATTTTATACTTTCCCTGCTGGTGAATCAGATATAGGACAGAATAGAGATATTGCAATAAATGCATAAATAAAATACTGCCAGACTTGACTCTAAGTAATGATCTTCAGAATGAAGATATGGTACTGAGTCTACATCACAGGGTGTTGGTAGCTCCTTTGCTTGACTGGATACTAAATGTAGCTCATATCAAATATTTCGAAGTAAGCATGCAGGGACAGCAGCCCATAATGCGCTAAGTGTGTATAGCACCATTTCTGAATATAGTTTTGGGCTCAACATGATCATACTTAAAATGTGTGGCCATCCCATTATTTTCTGGTTCACAATGCCTGTAGGATGGGTCGATAAAGCTGCACCAGTTGACTGAACTTGAGAGATCCCACTAAGTGGCTGGGATAGGAGGGCTGGCTATTCAAAGCTAAGATCCCCCATAGTGGAGCTGATAAAGTGTGGTCAACTTGGAAACTGCCATGTCATGGTCCCATACATTTGCTTGGAGCTGTGAACTGTAACAGCCTTGGTGGAAACTGCTTTCTTGTGGTCCTGTACCTACACTTCTGTGCTTCTTAGGTAGGAAAGGTTGTGAGACCGAGTCTCCTCCACAGTGGCTTCTTTGCAGTCAGAGAGACAGGTAGTAACCTCAGAGCTGGAGTGGAGCTGGGATAGGATTAGGTGATTTGTGCTGTCCATTCTTCTTCCAAACAAAGCAGTAACTTTGCAGTGGTACTGGGTACTGGCAGGCAGCTGCCTCCTGGGGTGAAGCTGGAATGAGTTGATGGGGGATAAACTGTTATGATGTTCTTCACATAGAGTAGCATGAGGTATTGGTAAGACAGTAAACTCAGACCTGATGTGAGACAGTGTGTGGGACTACTTCCAAGTACTAGTACAACATGCTGACTCTTCCCTTCCATGGTTCTACCCTCTGTGTTCAGGGATTCTTCCAGTCACCAATACCTGCTCCCTTGGTGTATCCAGTCTACCCTGTACTATTAGCTCATCAAGTAACATTATTATTGATTCCATGGCTGTTGTCTGTCACTGCAGAACAAGCCATATCTGCCAAGGCTTGAAGCAAGATATGCAGTAATCCATCAAAATGGAAGGCAATTTTGTTTTTGTGATCATAGGTAGCATTCACTAATACTACAAAGGGGTAATGGTAGTAGAGGACAACATATTTTCTTGCATAGCTCCAGGTTAAAGTCGTAAAATCTTCATTTTTGTGGGTCACATCTAGTAAAACTTTCAAAGAATAACATGTTACCTTGGCCTGGCTCCAGGCTAGTAGTTAAATCCTTACATTCCACTGCTCTCACATGGTTAGCTATGAATAAAATACATCTGCAGAATTAATTCACTGAATACAGAGGCTAACTTTGTGAATGTTTCTCTCTTCTATTCCCAGGGTGGGAAGAGACTGGAAGTTTGAGCAACAACACTGGCAGGGGGGAGTCTCTCGATGTGTTTATGGATAAGCTCTTAGGAGGCCCAGTCAGATCCAGTTGCTGCAATTTATCTCCAAATCAGCTGGGATAAATCCCCTGCAATAGGTTTCTAAGACTGGTAATTTTGTCCAATTCTGAAAATGAGGACTAATTTATATATTTATTTATTGGATTTATATCCTGCCTTTCTCCCAAAACAGGATTCAAGGAAGCTTCAAAATATCCATTTTGGGACTTCTAAAGATAATGAATAGGACACATGAATTTTCAGATTCCTGAATTCTAAATCAGACTTGGGATCTAGGTTGAAGCATTCTGGTTCCTAAGATGAAAGTGGACTTTTCCTGAAGCACCACATCTCAGTCCAAATGTGATCCTGTAGACATAGTACATTCCTACCTTTTAGGTAGCAGGCACTTTTCTCTCTCATACAAATTATTCTTGAAATCAGACCTATTGCAAATGCAAATTCTTCTGCTCTTCAGTAATTGTGATGTCTACTATTTTAAAAATAGTAAGATGCCATGATTGCTTTCCTACTCCCAAGATGATGAATACTGAGTTTTGAAGGTTACTAGTATAATTGCACACATTTTTAAAAGCAATCAGCATACTTTATTATCTGTAATTTCAAAATGTGTAATCACACTTCAGAATGGTTCCTATTTCACAATTTAATAGAGCATTACAGATAATACTTTCACTTCAGTTTCATTGTACAATAATTTGGTCTGCAGATATTAATAGCAATATGAATCAGAAGTCCAATTATACATGTGTAAAAGTTCTTAAGTTGCTTGTGGTACCAACAATGGTATGATACCACATTTATGGTCTGCCATGTATTTTCTTAGAACTGAAACAATATATCCAGCTGTGGTACAGATGTTGGAAAGCAATAGAGGCATCTTTGTTGGTTTAGCACAAACTCATGGAATAGTGTCTATGAATTGGTGTGTATATCTGTGTGTGATTTTCCAATTAGTTTCTTATGTAACTAAATTCTTATTCACTCTACCCCAATTAATGTCTCCCATTCTACATTTCATGTTTCTGTGATCCTCAGGAACAGCTTTTATGGAAGTGTGAAAATGGTTTGTGTGAGAAAAACTGCCCATGGTTCTTGGGATCCAGACAATTGCTGGCTGAAATGAAACAATACTGTTGTTGTTGTTGTTATTCCCAATGAACTTTATGTGCTATTAACTAGCATTCATCAGAATACTGAGAAGTTCCTATATAAAATGTACTGGCGCATGTTATTTTGGCAGAACTGTTTATCATCTATGAGTCGTATAAATGTCAGGGAGGGTAATCAAATTATGAGCTGAAGATTTGAAGCTCTAAAAACAAAATGGACATTCACTTCCCTGGCTGATTACTGGGTTCAGGAGGTTCCACTAAGTGTTTTGGGATGTGTATTTTCCCTCTACACTACACACACACACACACACACACACACACACCCCTAGTGCAGCAAATATCACTGGAGCATAACCTTGGTGGAAAGCACAAAGCATTGCTAAAATATTTAACTAAAATATTTGCTAATATTGTTCTTTGAGTACCACTGTCTAGTTTTAAAATGATCCTTTCATTGAAAGCTAATCAAATGGAATTTTCACTGAAAGCCAGTCAATGAGAATAGCGCCCGAATGAGATGGTGCAATGTGAACATATCAGTTCTATCACATATTCTCTTGAACTATGAAATTACATTTGGCATTAGTAACATGTATGTTAGTAATACAGGTGGTTTACAATAAACAACCTACAATACTTCAGAAACAGCATGAGTGCATACATACATTATACAATGGACATCAATAGTGGCCATCTACGAACAGATACTACTGGTGTAATATTTTTTCCCTCCTCTGCACCCTCCTCTTCCCAGATCCTAAACTCTGCTTTGGAAGATTATGAGATTCATTGGAGCACTTTGTCAGGGAGATGGGGTGGGGGAAGACAAGAAGGAAAAGTCCTGTTGTATGAACAACAATCCATTCACGTGGTGCTGCGTGTCACTTCTTCTTCTTAAAGACCAGAAGAACCAAAAGTTAAAATGAAAATAAACATAAAAACAAAACAAAAAAACCCAAATCCATTGGAATCTGGAGATATACCATCAGATCTATTCCATTCAGTATAAGTTTTATTCTAGACAGTTCTACATTTACTCACTGTAGATGAAATTAGAGGAAAGCATTTTTGTAAAAATCAATTGCACATATCTATTTTACATATATTTTCAACAAATATATAATTTTCCCAAAGTGCGTTATGTGCCAATCTAGCAATAAAAAAACCCATATATTTATTTGTATATGTGTCTGTCAATCTATATCTATCTATCTATCTCATACAAATATACACCTCAGAAGTTTCCTATATATATATTACGCTGCCATTTATATATTTATAGAATTCGAATAGCCTAAGCATTAGTTCTAACACTAAACAATTATTAGAAGTTGCATAAATTGTTAATACTGTCTAAAGAAGAAATCACAAATAAACCAAAGGCTACGTATACCTAAGATAACTACTGTAAAATAATTTGCATTCTAAATGGGTTTGAGACAATTTCCAATTCTAACCTAGCAAAGATGTTAACTATTCAATCTACACCCCAGTCTGATATTTTCTTGTTATAAAAGATGCTATTAATATGAATATAAATCTCTGATATAATCAAATCTTTAAAAATTTAAAACAGTTCCAACAATCCTGCATAACCACCAGTGCTTTCCAAATGATAGAAGAATTTACTAGAAGTATTGTGTTCTCATCTTAATGCAGATATCCAGAAGAATGTCCACAGTTTGCACCAAAAGTATCTTGCCAGAGAAAAATACACTGCCATCACTTAGTGTCAGAGTTGTGTACTTCAATTCTACTGCTTGCATGACTCATTGTAAGCTCTTTGAAACGTAATGATTTTTCTTTTCTTGTGATTTGAGGAAAATGTTTCCCTTTGGCAATAAGACAGTAACGGCTGAAGTCAAGGCACTTAGAACTCATTAGAAAACATGCCAATCTAGTCAGAATTCCAGGTGCTCATCTTCTGGCTGGATGATTCCTTGCTCCCCATGGATAATATTGATACCTAAGATTTAAAAATCTGTAAGTATTTTTGTGGGATGAGAAAATATATATCATTTATATTCACCTAGTTACACTGTATCTTTGAGCTTTTAAATTGGACTATTGCGGAGATGCATCAGGAGAATCATAAGGAAAGAACTTATCACCTTCCCCTGCACAAGTTACTAGGATATTTTGCATTAGCAGAATAGTTGATAACAGAAATCTCAACCTATCAATTGGGAGAAATGGGAGGTGAGAAATACCTCTCAAATATTATTAGCAGTTTGCAGTCTGAACATGGGATGGACCCTTCCACTTTCTCAGGCCATAGTTTGCTAGTGCTCTCAAAGCCAGTCTAGCTATAACGTTTAACAGGGTAAACGTTATAGCTAACAAAGAGCATCAAATTCTACACAAGACCGAAGGAACAGATGAGCAAGATTTGCTTATTTCATTATATAATTGTTGTTTATCTGAGATGTGTAAATTTGAACAAGAAAAACAATCAAACCTGAGATTTCAGGGGGGAGTGTAACCTCATACAACACAGGCTGAATACCTATTCCCTGATCTGCCTTTTGAATGTTCAAGAACACCTCTGTCTTGTCTGATTAAGCTTCAATTTGTTCACCCTCATCCAGTCCCTCACTGTGAGTAGTTACTGGTTTAGTACTGAAATTGCTTCCTTTGAGTTAGATGGAAAGGAATGATAGAGTTGAGGCCATGAGCATACTGAGAAGGCCTGGGAAAGCTATTTTGAAAAATGCTGCCAGTCAAAGTATATAATATAGGCAACATTAAGTAGCAATCTGTTTTAGCATTAGGCATGTTCATATTTTCACATGACCATGGGATTCCAATTAATCTGGAGAAACACTGAGTTTAACCTGTAAATATAGTGTGGTCACTAATGGAAAATTTGCAGCGTTTTATAAAGGAGTAAAAGAACATCAGTAACTGAAGTCAGAATAATGGCTATTTTAGTTACTGTTGTTCACAATGGCCAGTTTCTTTCAAATACAGTACTTCTAAATTTTACATCCATTTTACTTTCTGATGCTAGCTCTTTTGTGCTATATGCAAACAACATATCAGCTACACTAGTTCTTGGTCTTGAATTTCTTTATTAGTATTTATTTTTCACAGGGGCATTTATAACAAAGTCACATCTACCAAAATTAATACAATCCTACTCATTTTAAACTGTGTTACTGGGGAAGAGAAAATGTGTTACAAGGTATTGTCCTATTTTCTGTGAATTCACTATGGCTATCCAAAATATTGGCTAAAACAGGGGTAGGCAACCTTTCCCCTTTAAGGGCCGAGGGACTTCAGGTCCCAGAATCCCAGGAGCTATTGGCCAACATGGGACTATTGGCCAACATGGCTGAGGCTTCTGGGAGCTGAAGTCCCTTGGCCCTTAAAGGGGAAAGGTTGCCTACCCCTGGGCTAAAATATAATGAGTTCTGCCTAGTACATGTTTACCTATCATAAAGTCATGCACTCAACTAAAATTAAGTATGTATGTATTTATGTATGCATGTACATAGGTATTAAACATTCCATCTTGCTCCCAATGTGGGACCCATGTCAGTTCACAATGTAGATTAAAATAAAGTACAGCTAAAAACCAATTATTATAATTTTTTAAAAGTTTTAAAAATATTATATTAAATGCATCATTAATTTTAAACAGCTTAAAAGCATTTTAAACATAAAATACAAACAAAACTACAGCCCCAGTTAATAGCCAAAAGCTTGTCTAAATAAATCAGGCTTTGCTTTCTGTCAGAAGGAAAACAGAAAGGCAGCAAGCCTAGCCTAGAGGAACCTATAACTAGGGAAATAAATAAAAAGTGTTGTTTTTTTACCTCACCATAATTTAAACCTCCTTCTCAAATTAAACTTACCTATTTGAAGTAAAACTGTAATAACCACATTCCTCTAGAACCTCTTCAATCACAGTCTACAAAATGAAGCATACTGAGTTTCATTATGTGTTACTACAATGGAACTAAAAAAAATTGCTAGAACAATGTAATGTCTGACCTGCATTTGTTCGTATGTCATTCCTTCATTCATGTCAAAAGTTCTAGGGAAACCTATGAGTAAATTGCATCAGATCACCATAAGGATAATAATATAGTTCTCATACAAATATGTGCCACACAGAGCCTCTGTTCTTAAACAGATAAAATAATTATCATTATTTATTATAGTAGTAACCAAATCAAATCCTAATCTTACGGGGTAGTGGCTGATTCTTGGATACAGGAAAAGCATGACACAAAACTTTCTTTTGGTCCCAGACAAAGTGAAAGCAAAACTAATATAATGCAAAATGTTCATTGTAAATTAAAAGCTGCAACAGTTATACATTTGTAATAAGTCAGTAAAGTTTTGTAATTCTTAGAAAAAAACAAGTCTCTAGTCCTCATTGGAGCTGAGATATAGAGCAAAATGTGTAGCCATTATTCTGATCAAGCAATGATGCAATGGCTAATGGCAGGTGTTTGCCCTGTCCCCCCCCATTCCCATCACAGCTCCAGAAGAGAGACAGTTCCAGAAGAGCGACAGTGGGAGAACATCCAAAGCCAGGAGGATTAGAATTGACCAGGCAGAACAAGGATAAGGAGAAAACAGCATAACATGAACCTGCCTGTGTTTTTGGGATATACTGAGGCCCTGCTCACTGTCTCACCACCTTCACAGATACATTTAGCAGGGACATGGAAGAGGGCCTTCTCAGTGGCTGCTCCCAGGCTCTCAAACTCCCTTTCCAGAGAAGCAACACTGTCACCCTCCTTATTATCTGCAAGTAGGTAAAACCCTTTCTATTCTAGCAGTCATTTGGGAAATGATTTTTCAGGGGAAACAGGCCTTCAATAAATTAATAATTAATAATAATAATAATAATAATAATAATAATAATAATAATAATAATAATAATAATTTATTTATACCCCGCCTTTAGCCAAGGCTATCAAGGCGGCTTACATTTAAAATCAATCATAAAACCTAAACAGTACAACAACATATAACCCCCCCTTAAAATAAATGAAATTAAATCAACATTAAAATCTGATTAAAAACAATAAGTTGTGAAACATCTAACCCAGATTAAAACATGCAGCACTCTAGGTAAATAGGGGAAGAAAAGGGAGACAATCTGAGGACAAGGAGCCAGTTGAAAAATAATATTCTGGGAACGCCTGCCGGAATAGATCCGTCTTGATGGCCTTTTTAAAGCCATATAGTTGGTTATCTGGCGGATCTCCTCCGACAGGCCATTCCATAATGTGCTGGACTTCTATTTGTTGATGTTGGTGTTTTAATGTGTTTTGACTGGATTTCATTTTATGATGGTTTAATTGCTTTTTTTTTATTCTTGGATGTTGCTAATTTTTTAACTATATTTGTTTTAATTGTTGTAATCTGCTTTGAAACCCAAACTGGGGAAAAGGCAGGAAAAAACAAACAAAGCAATCAAATAAGAATAAGCTTTAAATCAAAAGCATAACATAGGATTCCTCTAGATGAGACCAATGTGTCAGGAGGTTGCAGTATTTGTTGCTGTACTTCTCTTTAAAAAACAAATCCAAACGTTTCTGTTGTCTTGAAGTATTTTCTGGTAATTCCCAGCAATATTTTATTCCCACTCTGAAGTGGGTTTCTTTCTGTCTTTAAGACATATCAGCAAGACTTCCTTCTTTCCTTATTCCTAACTCTCATTTTATTTTTATTTTTAGGGCTATAGAGCATCGGTGAAATGTCACTTTGTATGCTATAACTTTAAGATATATTTAAAAAAATTCACACAGGAGAAAAATTGCCCTTGAAACCATTGGGCCACTTCACCAAAACATGTCGTTTTTGAGTTTTAAAAAATTAATATTTGGAAGAGCCTTAGTGCAGCTCCCAGAAACTGCAACAAGGAGTCACCACAAAGAATGGAATGAGTGGACATATAGGCAACCACAACTGGCAAACTCCAGCAAAAACCAAGGAGCTATACTACAAGAAGCCATGATTCTTTCCACCAATCTGGCAGTGCTCACAATTGGACCAAATATCCTCCCAAACATGTCTGGAAGAGAAGCATGATACAATCATCTGAAATCCGAAATGAAATGCTATTATACTATCAATTTGCCAGGGTTTGTTGTTTTTTGCCTTCAAGACTTATGGTGACCCTAAGGCAATCCTATCACAGGGTTTTCTTGGCAGAAATTTTCAGAGGGGGGTTGCCTTTGCCTTTGTCTGAAACTGAGAGTGTTTGACTTGCCTAAGGTGTCCTAGTCCAACACTCAACCGCTACAAGTTGACCACTGCACTAACCACTAAGTTGTTCCATATTAGCTAAAAGGGTAAGAAATTAGATGACAATTTTGCAATTTTTTTTTCATCAGAAGTATCTAAGTGTCACAGGTGCAACTTCAGAGTGATAAAAATATAATGCTTTCTTTTAACTGTAGTGCTCACTATAGTCCTCACACATTTTGTTTAAAATGAATGCATTTATAAGGCAATAATTAAGTTTGAAACTGTTTCATGTACAGATAAGTTTCGAACAAGGATAGGTAGTTTTCCAATTCCTTATTTTAGCTAGTTTAGAGAAAAACAAAGCATTTCAGTGTTATAGCTTGAAAACCATAGTGCCAGAGTTAATTCTGTCTAGGAATCCTGGCAAAAGAAACTGTGAAGCTGTCTGTTCAGCCAGATAAGAAGCTAACTCCCATTAACATCATTCCCCCGCAGCCCCACCATTCAATAAATAGTTGTTTGCATCCCATTTCAAGCAACTACTGTTTCAGAATTAGAAATCTGGATTTTGTTTGTATTCTCTCTCTTTTTTCATGTTTATTTTTTTTATTATTAAAAAAAACTACACAAAGAATAAAACAGTAAAAGATGGTTAAAACCTAATTTTATAATTGTAAGATTTTGTGGGTTTTTCACTTTTATGTTGTTGTTTTTATTTATTTATTTATTTATTAATATCCTGCCTTTTTGCCAGTACTGCTAGGGTTCGCTCTTTATCATATCTTTTTCTATTCTAGTATCTACACTAGACAACAATTTTATTATCTCCATGAAACTTTGTATTAAATTCTGTACGTATATTTTTTAAAATGCATTTTTCTGTATACCCTTTTAAAATGTGTGCACTTTTGTGCACTTTTTCTCTCTAACAATTTAATAGTGAACTGTTTTGTTAACAAAATAGGCATCTTTAGTGCATTTTTAAAAATTGCATAATCTTTTGAGTGCATTTTTAAAAATGTACACCTGTCTTAGGTGAATTGTACACTCCTGGGTGAGCAGATTTTGGAAATGCTAGATTTCAAGGGCAAACTGCATTCTAGACAGTAGCGACATCCCAGAAGCACAATGTTTGACCTGAAATGCAAACTGAACAAATGCACACTGAACAAATTTCTCACACATTCCCACTCCCATCTAGAAAATAAAGTATTGGACAAAATAGTACTGCACCATTATCATGTTGTCTTATGTGTAATTTTGTGAGTAGGGAAGACTGTGAGGAAAGAGTAGAAGAGGAAAAGCTAATGTAAGGACTTCATGGAACGGGCTTCTATGATGTCAGAGTGGCCAAAGAAAATGGAGCTGGGCCTTCTCAAAGGCTACTTTTAGAGCTGTATATGTTGAGAGGAAAGCAACATGTGTGGAAGCACAGGCCAAGGAACTCAAATCATCAACTCCTAAAAAACACATCAATGCCCTCAGTAAATTCCTTTATTGTATTGTTTTATCTCTTGCATCTCTTCATAAAATGGCATGTGTATCAGCACAAGGATGACAGACAGACAGACAGATAGATAGACAGATAATTGCAGTATACAAATATGCACACTTTCCATAAAAAGCAGGAATTTGTTATGCCTGGTTATGTAAAACCAAAATTAATATTTTGATTCTCATCATAGCAAAATATACAAAATGCATTGTCCTTTCAAAATTATATGCAACATACAGTTTGTTAACATGCTGTATCTACCAGTATACATGGCTCCATAACAAAGATATTAACCTCTTCTTTTCTGGTGTACTTCCTTTTTATTTCTTCCACTGCTAACAGCTCATGTTTCTGTTCAGAATGTTTCTTTCTATGGCCATGTCACTCTTCTACACAAGGCTTCATGCTTCAAGCTGCTTACTCTATATTTTATATATATGCCCCTGCTTATATGTCATTTTATTTCATTCACATTTCACTGCTTCTCATGTTCAGCTCACATGCTTCTGTAACTCCTTCCTCTGTGGGTTTACTATGATGCTACCTATATCTGGAACAACCTACAAAACCTGTGGCTTCTAAATGTTGTAGGCCTACACCCCTCATCACTCTTGAGTATTGGTTATACTAGCTAGAGTTGATAGGAATTTGTTGCCATAAATGTTGAATTTGAATTTAGTATCAGTAACTTGTATTGACTGAATATTGTAAATATTATCATGAATGGATGAACAAAATGTTTTTTGCTAGATTTACCTGGTCTGTCGTCCAAGACCAAAGTACTTCCTGCAGAAGAATGAAGCAACAGATGACAATCTGATGTCAAAAAGTTAGGTTCAATCATCTCTGGAGAACCTTGGAGAAGCTGCAAAGAGGCCGAATATAAATGTTTATTCCTTATCATCTATTTAAACAGTATACTCAGAGACAAAGGTGTATAGTAGAGAAAGAGAATGTAAGAGCAGACTATGCTGCATGCACATCATTAACAGTATCTGCATTTTGTCATGAACCTGGAGGTTCTAAAACTATGGTGAGGGTTCCTTTGGAGCAGGTATGCTCACCTGGAGATAGGGTGGTCAGGGTTTGTGGCAAAAAGGCTGCCAAAGCAGAAAAGGCCTAAGCAGACTGCCAGAAATAGTGCACATTAAATTGAGGCACTGCCCTGGCTCAGTGCTAGGGAATCATGGGAATTGTATTTTTTTCTGACACATTGAGCCTTCTCTGTCAGAGAGCTCTGGTGCCACAATAAATTGCAGTTCCCATGATTCCCTAGCACTGAGCCAGGGCAGTGCCTCAATTTAATGTGCACTATTTCTGGCAGTCTGCTTAGGCCCAAAGTCTTCCTCCCAACAGCAATCAAGAAACATTTACATTGAAAGCCTAAGAGCAGTGGCTCTTCATTGAATCATATTACATTTGTGTCAAATCATGTTAGGTTTGTGCTTTTTTAGGCAATTTGGGAAGAGCTGCTACCTTTACAAAGATTTAACATGAAGCCGAGGTATATTGATCTTTTCCTCTTCTAGTATCAGTGTGGGAATTATACTCTGACCTATAGATCCTTGCACGGCAAACATAAGGATATGATGGAGTCAAAAAATCTTGGAAAATTTCACTGTAGAGTGCCAATTTGTAGGGTTTACAAAACACAATATGGAAAGAAAAGGGGAGGAAGGAGTCTGAACTCAAAATGCTTTAGCAGTAAAGTAGTTGATTAAAAAAAAAAGAGCACATACTCTATACCTCTTTTATTCTGAAATTGCTACCTCTGGCCAAGACCCAAAGGAACTACCAGCAGAAGGTAAATCTGCATCAGCATACTTATACTGATGGCCAGGGACAAAACCTATTTCTTCTTCTCAGGGTGTTCAAAAGAGCGCTCATTGACTCCCTTGTGCAGCTCATCCCACCCAACCACTGACTGGCCACAGAGGTGCACCCAGATACCCCCAAAGAAAGGCAAAAGTGCATTTTCTTCTCCTGAAGTTATACTCTGAAACCTCTAGTTGCACTTGTGCACTTCAGGCAAACACACTGTTCAATGAGGCACTAGATGCCTCCTTGTATAATGTCTTCCAAACTGCTTATACTGCTGTTGGTGGTGGTTTTGCCATCAACTGAATTCTGGCCTCTACATACACCTATAGCTAGTATTTGAAAAAGTGGGAGAAAACTGCAGCTGTCCTCCAAGTCCCTTCTTGGCCAAGACTGGCTGCAAGGTTGATACCTTTTTGATTTATTTATCTATTAATTCAATTTAGGCTCTTTAATTGAAGGGGTTAAAGGCACTCAAACCAGCTTAAATGGCTCAAGACATTTCTTTAACAAAACGAGCAACATACTGATTTATCTGTGGGTAATTCTATGCAGGCTGTGATAACCTGTGCTTTATTTGGTATGGTACTGCTTTTACCACTGCTGCTGCTTTTGAATTCTTGTTTTCAATAGTTAGCATGTTAAGGCATGTTTTTGTTACAAACTGCAGTGGCACTTCTAATTTACGGGGGGAAACCACAAATTACACATTTTTACAATAAGTAAAATTAATTAAATTAATAAAATCCTATAAACTCCAAGTGCATGCAGTAGCTATTTGAAAGCACTTATATAATGAGAGATATCTGTTATATTAAAAATAATTCAATCAGTCAAAAGTGCACAGACTTGGACATATGCCATTGCTCTAAAGCACTGGTCCCCAGTCATTTTTTGGGATACCACTCCCTTTCCTCTTGTCCTAAAGCTCTAGCGTCCCCAATTCCTATTTATTGATATTACATCTAGTTTGTGCCACAGCCAGCTGACCAGTGGTGACTACCTCAGTCACAACCAACTCACCACTGCTTCTGGCTCCTTCACCACTGCCATTCTTCAGCAGTGGCAGCAGCTCAGGCCTCCTTCTTCCTCTTGCCCTTGCCGACTTTTGCCAGTGGCTCAGTTGCTGCTCCCAAGGTGACAAGTGCAAAGGGAGAAGCTTCTTCCCAGCAAGGAAGGACTCTTAATCCTTCTTTGCCAGGATGGAGAGAAGCACAGTCAGCTTCCCACTTTTCTTCCTAGTGAAGAAGGACTCTCAATTTGAGAGAGGTGAAAGAAGCAAAGGACATTTTTGAAGAAATGGCCCCAGATACTCCTCTCACTCCTTCCCCAGAGACATGCCTTCAAGGTTCAAGTTGTCGCCCCCCCACACACACACACTGTTTCTTCTACTACCTCTCCTCTCAGTCTGTCTGAGTAAAGAAATCAGGAATCAGCGCAGTTTTGCTCCAACTGCCAGCCAAATCCCAACAAAACTCACTAAGCTTAAGCAGGGTCCCAAATGTGAAAGCTTCTTTTTTTCCACCACTTCTCTCCCACCACCGTGTGCTGTAACTCCTCATTTTCACCATGGTCCTATAGGCTGCTGCTTTTCCTTGTCTTTCTTGCATATCAATACTATGATTGAATTCGCCCTGCTGCCCTCTTTTTCCTCCCTGCCTCCCTGCTATGCTCCTTTCCTTCACCACTCCCTGGACCTTTCCAATGCCCCCAAAGGGGCATACCACCCACTTTGGGAATCACTGCCCTAAAAAAAGGATTAAAATTTAGGATTATGTGAAACTGCAACATGTTTTTAGATGAAAAACAGTAGGAGGAAATCACAATGATTTGATATTGAATATGAAAAAGTGTGATACAACTTTTAAAAAACAAATATATAACTCATAGAATACTTTTTTAAAAAACCATCAAGCTTTTAGTTTTTGTAAGCCTTCTCATGACATTTTTATCATGCATATACCATAGACACAATTTTAAACTTATCTCTCAAATCATAAGTTAAAGAAAAAAGGTTTTGTTGGTATTAACTGCCCTCATATCGACTTCGACTTATGATGACACTATGAATAAGAGACCTCCAAGTCACACTATCATCAACAGCCCTTTTCAGGTCTTGTGGACTGAAGTCCATGGCTTCCTTGACTGAATCTATCCATTTGTAATGCAGTCTTCCTCTTTTCATACTGCCTTCTACTTTACCAAATATTATTGTCTTTTCGAGGGAGTCATGCCTTCTCATGACACATCCAAAATATGATAGTCTCAGTTTAGTCATCTTGGCTTCTAGGGAAAGTTCCGGCTTCATTTCCTCTAGCACCCTTTTATTTGTCTTTTTAGCAGTCCATGGTATCCATAAAACTCCATAACATACATAGAACACAACCATACATAGAAATCAGAAATATGATGGCATCAATAATCTTAACATTAGTATTTAATGATATATTTTTACACTTTAGGAATTTGTCTAGTTCCTTCATGGCTACCCTTTCAAGTCCTAGTCATCTTCTGATTGCTTGACTGTAGTCTCAGTTCGGATTAATGACTGAGCCAAGGTATGGAAAATTTTGCAAATCTTCATTGCCTCCATGGAAGTTCTATAAATCATCTGTGGTCATCATTTTTGTTTTCTTAATTTTCAACTGTAAACCTACCTTTTCATTTTGTTCCTTTCTTCAGTAATTGTTCAAAGTCTTTACAATTTTTGGCTAGTGGTATGGTGTCCTTTGCATATCTTAAATTGTTGATGTTCCTTCTTTCAATTTTCATGCCTCCTTGCTCTAAGACTAATCCTATTTTATGTATGATGTTCAGTGTACAAGTTAAACAGATAGGGTGGTAAAATGCACCCTTGTCTGATCCTTTAGCCAATGGGAAACCACCCCATTTCTCTGTATTCTGTCCTGATGGTAGATACTTGTCCTGCATACAGGTTACATATCAGAACAATCAAAGTTATGGCATACCCATTTCTTTAAGATCAGTCCATAGTTTTTTCATAATCTACATAATAAAAGGCTTTGCTAGAATCTATAAAGCACAGTGAACTCTCTTCTAAAATTCTTTGGTGCACTCCATATGTTTGCAATATAATCCCCACATCATCTTCCTTTCCTGAACCAACCTGGACATCAGGCATTTCTCACAGCAGATATGGTAAAGTCTTTGTTACAGAATTTTGAGCATTACTTTGCTTGCATGGGAGATCAATGCAATGGTCCTGTAATTACTGCAATCGCTGGCATCTCCTTTCTTGGGGATTAGAATGTAGACAGAGTGTTTCCAATTTGTGAGCCATTTTTATGTTTTCCATATTTGTTGCTGATTTTAGTTATAACTAGAATAGATTCTGTCTCTTTACTCAGCTGTAGGGCCTCAGATCTGCTTTTGCTACCATGCTTCTTTTCCACACCTGCCTGCAGCCCCAGCCTCTTTACAATGGAGCTAGGCTGCAGAACAGTGGCTGCAGAACAGTGACCTGCTTTTTTGGCTTCAGCCTGCAAGCCTAGAGCTTTGACAGATCCTTCATCTCCTAGCTAGCTCAAGTCCAATGGGCCAATGTCCCAGGCAGTCCCTGCTGACCAAGCATTGTGTGAGCAGACTCTCCATTCTTCCTCCTTTGTGACACAGCTGGATTCTTCTTCCATTTGCCTCCCTTCCTCCCAATTTATCTCCCCTCTCCTTTTAACATCCAGCCATTGGCTTTCCACTTTTTGCCATGCCCTACCCTGCCCACCCCCAAAACTCGCAAGATAGTCATCCCACACTGTGGCCAGGCCAGGAAGCAAGCAGCATTCACCACTGTTCTGCTCTCATACTGTAACAGAACATAGTGACAAAAGTGCAGAATGAACAAGCCATTCCCAATAACAAACAGTCTGTAATCAGGAGCTGTAAATCAAAGCAGAGTCCTAAGTGGAGTAGCATGATATCGGAGCAAAGAAACTGTCCAGGGTTGTAAATCACAGGGTCATATCTCACATAGATACAGGCTGATAGAGAAATCAGTTTTCTTTCCAGCAAACTAAATGGGGAAAGGCCCCTGACTTATAAAGCCAACCAACTCAGTCCCACACAACTAGTAGACCACATTTCAAGAGGGTGTTTCCCAACTTTCACTTCACCTGTGGGGGAGGACATGAGTTTGTGCCAAACATTGAAGTCTTCACCTTTCCTGAGGATTTGGAGCTCTCTCTCCTACCTCCTCCTCCTCTGGAGAACTCAGGTGGCTGTCAGACAGAGCTGGAGGAGGGCATGGCTGTGGTAGGTCTGTGTCGCCTTCTGAATCTGAACTGTCAAGGGGGGGCATGACAATCACCCTCTTCTTTCCCAGATGCCACCACTTCATTCAGTCTGCAGCCAGTTTCCTTCTCTATGCTGCCACCATCCAGATAAATGCTCTTGTGTGATGGGCCCCTGCAACCACGTCATCCATGGCTACAGATATACATTAAAGATCTTGGCATCATGAGAACACAGAAGCAAGATGTATCACCCATTTACAAGCAAATCTGAATCCCTAATGTTATGTTTTCCACA
Organism: Phrynosoma platyrhinos; assembly: GCA_020142125.1. Taxonomy (NCBI): domain Eukaryota; kingdom Metazoa; phylum Chordata; class Lepidosauria; order Squamata; family Phrynosomatidae; genus Phrynosoma; species Phrynosoma platyrhinos. Next base: position 77,785,666 of record CM034710.1, on the reverse strand, counting down.
GTCCATAAGCGGTCAGTGTCTAGATTTTAATCATAGCAGAGTGCTTGGGCTCAGTGACTGTGATTTCAACCATTTTGATCCTTCCAGGATGCTCTGTCCTTTTGAGACTGCTCAGAAAAGTCACAACTGTCATACCAGATGAAATATAGGAGAAAATATATAATCCTGAAAGTGACAAGTACTCAAGCATGTACTGACTGGCTTCAGACAGATGAACAGATTTCTGCAAATATAAATTGGTATAAGGTTTTCATATTAAAGACTATCAAGTTTAATTTACAGTTTTGAGCTAAAGCCAGTAACTGTCATTTTCAGTTATAGAATTAAAAGTTCAGAACTGTGGTACTGTTGATATTGCAATTTTCCTAGAGGTTGTGCATTAATCCAGGCAGGAGAAGAAATGGTAGAGGAGATGCACTTGCACTTGGTTGTGGATCACTCTGGGTGGAATAAAAGAGCTCTAGATATCATTTACACATCAAAAATTAACATTCTCCTACTTAGTAGCTTTCTAAATAATGTCTATGCAAAGGCAACTAGAATTGCCTGTTTATTACATGGGAGAAACAAGGAACATTTGAAATGATACTGAGAATCAGTGCAGGAACCCAGTCCAGGAATATCCCACAAGGCACTGCTTTTTAATTAGGGTCAAGTGTAGGATAACCAACCACAGGAACACACACATTAAAGTTTCATAAGCATTTACACTGGGAGATGAATTCTCTTTCATATGCCCTTTGCTTGAATCATATGGAACAGATTTAACCAACATGCGTATAAGATTCACAGCAATGTAACATCCAACACAAAGACCAAATGCATATGCAAGGGCAGACCTCTTGATCTACTTTCTTTTTATTGCACAAACAAGCAGGATTTGTGTGGGCTTCTCTGTGTAAAGCACTGTTATTGTTACATATAAAAGACAATGATTTGATTTGGATTATTGTTATTATTACTGATTTGATACTTGCTAGCCTATTTTTCCTTATAATAACTCAGTGGCTTAAAACAAAAACAAACAAAGCTATAAACAAATGAAATAGTCAGCACATCAGTTACAACAACTATATAGCCATTTGTGTATGTGCCTTCAAGTTGTTTGTCAACATATGGAGACCCCATGAATTTCATAAGGTTTTTTTTTTATGAAAGGAATACTCAGAGATAGTTTTACCAGTTTGTTCCCCTAAAATATAGCCTATACCACCTGGTATTCATTGGCAGTCTCCCACCCAACTACTAAGCAGGGCTGATCCTCCTTAGCTTTCAAGATCAGATGGGATCTGTTGCCTTTAGGGTATTTATAACAATAATAAAACAAGCAGAGACATAAAATGGGATACTGGGCCCCAAGACAAAAAGAAATAAAGTAGCCATAAACTTTCACCAAATTTTTCTCTAAAACTCCATGTTTTAACCTGTTATGAAAAAAAAAATATCTTGAAGACAAGATGGGACAGAATTCTCTGGAGAAGATATTCATTCTACAATGGTTGTGCTGAAACTAAAGAGCCCCTGCCCTTAGCTACTATCATGGATGTTGAGTGGAGAATTTGAAAGGTGAGGGGGGGACAACACACACTCTGCTTGCCTGCTGCCAAATGATTCATAAAACATGTGACCTGGAGCAGAAATTAATGCCAGAATTTCCATTAATTATATGGTTTTTCTCCAAAGCAATGCAAGAACTTTATTCAGGCATTTGGTTGTTGGGTACAAATACAGAGCTAGTCGTACCACATAAATGTGAATGTGTTTGATTTTGTTATCCATGTTACTACTCTTTTGAGCCTTGGTGGTATCAAAACAGAAAAGAAATGTACCACCATTTGTCTCCATCTGTTGGGACAACTGGCACAATATTAATGCATGTTATGACCAAATGTACTGTTGATATCTTTTTGACTTGCTCTGCAAAGATACTCCTATTTGTAATGCTCCCCTTGTAATCCTTGATACATTTTTTCTACAGTTTTCAGAATCATCCATACATTCTACATTGGACAGTATCCAAAATGCAGATTTGTAAACAGATGCAGGTCTCACAATGCTCACAAGAATGCTATGGCTAGAAAGCAATGAGCTGAATTAAGGCCTGCTGGGCTATGTCAAGATTATCTGGTATCAAAGCACATTTTGGCAGCTTCAGTGCTTTCTGGTCAGGCTGAGAAAAATGTCCATGTCCAAAGGTTAAATCTTGCATTTTAATTTTCCTTTTGCAATCCCACTCTTCTTTTTTATCTGATCTATTCAAGATCATCTCTCATTTTTATAACAGACAGACAGACTCACAGATGCTTCCTTTGTGAATATTAACATCGGACTCTTCTTGTACAACATTGCCAATCAGGTAGCCATAGCTGTTATTCAAAACCGACTATTTACAGCAACCAGAAAACATTTTATGAAAATAGGAGATTGAAATCATTATGCAACTATTCATAAATACAATTCTGTTAAGCATTATATGGTAGATGTGTATTCTTATAATTTTCTTTTTGAATCCTCACTTAGTGATCACATCCATGAAAGATAATTATCCAGTCCTGAACAGGAGTGTTTTTTAATGTCCATTTATGAGCAGATATCAGACTTTTCTTCTATTTTCTGTATATTACCATGATATACACACACACACACACACACACACATCACTGGGCTGATTAATGACAGTGCTAACTTGAATGAATCTATTGAAATGAATAGGCATTCTCAATTCAGATGAATTTTAAAGTTTTTTTTTAAAGTTATTGTTTATAAAGTCAATTTAAAGCTGCTGTTGCTAACTAAGAGCATCTATTTTTTATGAATAAAACATGAACGTCCACATATGTAAATGCCAAGTACCTTAACTATTCTTTAAATATACTTCCCATACCTCCTTTAAATATGTGGTTCACATTTCAAATAACAACAACAAAACCATGATTACTCTTGAAGTGAGATTTAAAATACTGCACCTTTTTGATTTCTGCTTTCAAGTTACATGGATTGCTTTGCTGACTGAACAGTGATTTCTTGAATCTCTCAATGACTCTTCTTTTCAAGTTGCAATGCAAAGTTGGTGGAAGCTGTTTGAAGATGCAAGAACAGTTATCATAGCTTTTTGTAATCTTTATATTGTAAAGAGAAACATGAAAGTATAACCACTGTTACCTAGGAAAACAGTGAGTGAATAGCATGCACAATTTTATTGTTATGAAAAGCAGTTAGGACTCATTCTTTTACCTTTTTCAGTTATACTACTTATATAGATTCAACTATTATTTCCAGGACAGAAATGTTAATGCTTCTTCTTCCATTATCACTTCTCCTACTAATAATACTTTAAATACCGCTCCCAAAATATATTAATTCAGTAATCCTAGTGCAAAACAGTTTAGTACTATTATTCCCATTGTGAGGCCTTAGGCTATGTAGCAGCTTACAGTAAGTAAGTTGAAGGAAAAGAAAAATTCAAACTGGGGTCTTGCCAATAAGACTAATATTGAAAAGTCCACTTGTGGCCAAGTGTAGAATACACAGTTATCAGGATTTAGTTTAACATATATCACTATGATAATAATTTTTTGACTTCCAAGTTAACTGATTTCTCCTTCATTGAGTTGTCCCTTAAGTCCTGGTAAGTTAAGATCTATAAAGATGAATCCAGTCTTTCAGATCTTGTACATTTCACTTTCCTTAAAAGATTCCATTCTCCTATCCTTTCCCTCATTTCTGAAACTCTTCACTCCTTCCAAACAGCTCTGTTTGTTCCATTAAATCTCTCCTTAATATCCAAATACAAAGCAATGTAAGCCTTGGACCTCACCTCCAATGGAAACAGAACAACCGAAACAGTCCTAGGGCATGATCTTAAGGTACATTATTAAGTAGTCTTGCTGAAATTTGCTTGAATGGGAAACTGCTTAGGAAACCCATGTATACAGTACTACCATAAATTTAATCATGGAAGGTAGGTAGGATCCAAATGTCAATAGCAACAAACAATTCTTGTTTTGATGTAACTAAATTTGTTCATGTTCATAGTTGGTCACTCTTGTCTATCTAGATTTAGATAATAATAGTAACTCTAAGCTTCTTAGAGGAAGAGATTTATCTGTTTTGCTTTGCTTCTGTTACTATGTAAAGCACATATACACTGAAGTTGCTGCATCAGTAATATTTTTTCAAGCTGCAGGCTTATTTAATCACTCTTCTTTTATTAAAGCTTTAATTGCAGATTTTTCAAAGCAAACCAGTTAATTAGAGGCATCACCTATTTTTCACAACACATTAGCTTTCAATCTTAAAAAATGCATCTATATAGCAGAGAGATAATTTCCCCATCATGCATCCATATCATAGATATGGTTCCAAACATGTTTTTCATAGATACTTTTGGGTAAGAACATAATATATTTAAGGGACATAAAAACATAAGTTATGAAATAACTTTTAATATGCACTAAAATACTGAAGTCAGGATCTGATAAATCTGTTTTACTAGAGCTCATTGGAGACATATGTTTCCAGCACTTAGGGCTTCACCTTAGAAAACTTAGATGGAAGTTGTTTTGAGTAAGTGCAGAATGCATTTACTTCACAATAGAGGTAATATGTTCCAGACATACCATGGATCAAAGGTTTTAAATAGACTTGAGTTTGAGCAATTTAATTTCTGGAAATTACTGTATATACTCATGTATAAGTCTAGAAATTTTAGTCAAAAATTGACCCAAAAAACCTGGGTTGACTTATCACCAGGTCAACATAAGTATTGTATTCTTATCAAAATGGGAACCACCCCCTTTTCTGTGTAGAGTAGCAAAAGGAAAGAGCTTAGTCCATCCTGGAAAAACCTAGAAGAAGCACTGACTCCCTCTGCTCTCTCCAACACAGCACCACTTCTGGCTTTTTTGAATGCCTGGGTGGGAACATAGTGGTGTTCTTTGGCATTGTTTTCCTTTGCTTCATCTTTTAGATGCTGTGTTACATACTCTTAAGTTTACCCTCAACTTTTCCATCGGTTATATCAAAATCCACAATTTTGCCCCAAAACCTATCCTTGACTTATCCATGAGGTTGACTTATCCATGAATATATATGGTAAACACTAATCACATCTGAAGTAGAATTTACATTACTTTGGTTTGGATGGGACTTGAGAGTGCTTGACATTTGTTGCTAAGTGATCAGAGTGAATATCCCAAGACATAGTAACGTAAGAAAAAGAAATTGTTTTATCATACTGAAATCCCTAAAAGTGAGACTATGACACCACTGCCAATAAAATAAATTGTGTGAAGTTGCTTGTACTACTGGCTTTTCATTCCTACTTCTGTTTTCAGAGACTCAGATGTCAAATGAGTGGAAATAAGGTTTACATAATCTTTTTTTTTTTTTACAAAAGCTTGCAAGATTCCTCCCCAGATCAGACTGAAACCTGTTGTCATGGAAACAGAATGGGAAAGGTTGCTGGAAGACCAGAACAAACAATGGGAACTCTTGCTTTATGAACCTCAGCTATTTTGCCGTTGGAGAAGAGCTGCATTTGATGGGTCTAAATGATTGTTTAAATCATCCTGTTTCATGAAAGAATAGGCTACACCAAAGAACAGAAACATCTGAAGGCTCAGGGAACTGATCAGTGAACTGATGTACCTCCTCCACCTTACTATTTTAATGACAGCCAAAAATTCAGAGTACAAATAGCATCTTGATGTGAAATATTTCCTCAGCTATGGAATTACTTCAGTAGTGATTGCATGAGTAGAGACCCTCCCCCACCCGCCAAAGCAATGGGTAATTTGTTTTTGCTGTCCTGTGGCCAAATAAAGTATCAGCAAAGGTGCAAAATGATCAGCAAAAGTAGGTCTTCTGATGCATCCCATATGGAGATGAGTTGCTTCCCCAACCCCCATGAAGTAAATCTGCAATTTGTTATTACATGTGGGCATTTGTGAAAAGTTGCTCACAATTTCATTGGACATACCCTCTTCCTTTCTCCCTTCTCAAACAGATGCCCCTTTAGAAATATACACTTAACACTCATCCAAATCTTGCATTACAAACACCTACATGCTGTCTGAAAATTTTAATTCTAAATGGTAATAGCATGTCTAAGCAATCTGAAATATGTAGAATTATTTCTTCACAATGAACACCTCTTGCTGGATGTTAACATGGAATTTAATGGTGTCGCATAAAACATAAAAACAATTAGCAGCAATACACCAGGACACACTTTTCCAACCTGATGTCTTCCAGATGTGTTGGACTATAATTCCTATCATGCTTGCTGATGAGTCATCATTCAACACATCTGAAGAGCACCAGGTTGAAGACTGGGAAGCAGTTATTGCATTCACAAAATAACAAAAGGCATATATTCTATCAACACAGCTACCACTTATAGTTTGATTATGGTTTATAGAGTACTGCTACTTCAAGGAATGCAAAATATCTGTTACAATTTGTGAAAATTCATAACCAACTATATTCCCTATAGGGGAAAAGGTGATCAAAAGGCTAATTTAGCTACTCAAAGAGATCTGCATGTGTGTACATGAAAGGAGATATATTTCTTATTCCTGTAAGAATGCCCATCAGACTTTCATCTCAGTATTATGTATTCAGACCTTATTCCAAGCCTTGGAAGAAATTTCAAAATGCCCTCTCCCTGAACTTGAGAGGAATTGGATCATATCAGTCTACAAAATCTTGCCAAGCAGAATGCCTCCTTGAATACAACAAAGAATGTAACAATGGCAAATGTCTCCTCTCGTTCAAGTCATTGATAGAAGGAAGCATTGCTTCACACATTATACTGCAGGTGAAGTGCAAGAGTGATATACCTGTAATGAGCCTTGGTTGCAGTTTAATTTGGAGAAGATCAATGAAATTCATAATAAATAATCTCTGTTACAGAGTGACAGAATGTATTATGAAAAAGGTCTGGATGTATTAACCTGGCTTGCCAATATGAACCCTGATCTTCAGAAGAAAAAAGAATAAAGCATTCAAAAGAGGGAAGTTGGTAAATCCTGATAAAAAAGCAAGTAGGTTTAAGATACAAACAGAGGAAGTAAGAAATCTTGCAACATATGATAAGACTGCCCTAGAAACAAAGAGGTCATGAACAAAAGGAACATCAAGAATAGTGAATAACAGGATGACCACAAGGGCGTAAAGGAAAGGTGGCTGAATGAAAAGCTAAAGATAATGAATGAAGACCAATGATGTGAAGATATGATTAGGAGCTGGGTTCAACTGCCAATGAATTCAGATGTACATTCAGAATTTAGAGTGTAACTGTTAATTTGGACACAGGAAGATGTACAGTGCAAACTTAATGATTTTCTCAGATATAAAATCTACTGTGAGGACTGTAGCCTCACTATATATCAACGTGATATTAAAATAAACAGGATTCATAATTTCCAATCTGTGGGCCACTGCTTTATTTTCCATATTTTTTAGCATATAGTACTGAACTTGATTCTACCTGTGGATTGTAACAGTTTTATTGGTATGTTCATCTGTTCCTGGTGATTTATTCTTCCCAATTTGAGTGTCACTGTCACTTTACTTTCCAAAATTTGGGGATTATCTTCATATATTTCTTCTTCCCATATGTCATTTATCCTTTCACATTTTTATATAGCTCTTCTGTGCATCGTTTTCATCATTTTAAAATTCCATTTTGGTTGTGTATCATGTTCCCCTTCTGGTCGTAGAGCATCTCCATCCTTGGTTTAAATTTCTTTTTGAATTCTCTAATCTTGTGGAATAGGTCTTTTGTTCTTCCTTTTCTATTGTCCTCTAATTCTCTGCATTGATTGTTGTAGGAATTCTGTTTCTCCTAATCATTGGACAGTAGCATTCATGGTTCTGGTTTTGAATCTGTCTCCATTTGCTTTTGCTTCTTCTTTCTTTTACTGCTTGAAGTGTTTCATCTGTCAACCACTGTTTCTTCTCCTCCTTTTTGGCCACAGTTATCATCTTTCTGCATTACTCTTTGATTGTGTCCCTGTGTTTGTTAACTGCCCTCAAGTCAACCTCAACTCATAGCGACCCTGTGGATGAGACACCTCCAAGACCATCTGTCTTCCACTGCTCTGCTTAAGCCTTGTAGGGTTTAGCCCGAGACTTCCCTAACTGAGTCTATCCATCTGACATTCAGTCTTCATCTCTTTCTACCGCAATCAACCTTTTCTAGCATTCTTGTCTTTTCCAATGAGTCATGCCTTCTCACAATATGGTCAAAGTATGACAGCTTCAGTTTGTTCATCTTGGCTTTTAGCGGTATTTCAGGCTTGATCTGTTTAAAGACCCATTTGTTGGTCATTTTGGATGTCCACAGCAAGCTTCTCCAACATCACATCTCAATTTTTTTTATCTGTCCAGTTCTCACAACCATACATAGTGATGGAGAATACCATGGCTTAGATGACTCTTACTTTAGTGCTCAATTATATATCTTTGCTCTTTAATATCTTGTCTAGTTCCTTCATCTCTGCCCTTCCCGTTCCTAGACTTCTTATCTCTTGACTGCAGTCTCCATTCTGATCAAAATGTTTGATCCAAGGTATGAGAAATTTTTAACTATTTCAATTTCCTCATTGTCTAGGTTGAATTTATGTAGGTCCCCCATTACTGTTATTTCTGTTTTCTTTATGTTCATCATTAAGCCTGCCTTTTCATTTTCTTCCTTTGACCTTCCTTAGTAATTGTTCCAAGTCCCTGATGTTTTCCACTAATATGGTGTCATCAGCATATCTCAGATTGCTGATGTTTCCTCCTCCTATCTTCACTCCTGCTTCTAAGTCTAAGCCTGATCTTCATATATTTTCTTCATATAAGATGTGTGTGTCTGTGTGTGTGTGTGTGTGTGTGTGTATTGCAAGGCCTATTTGCTCCTTCTAATACTGAAGTTGGTGGTCATGTGTGAGTACATTTGGGAGTTAAAAAGTGCTACTTTGGAGTTATTTAATGGTTTCTGCATAGCATTCCTCTCCAATAAGCAATAATACATTTGTAAATTAAAAAACAGAACCTAAATGAGAACATCTTGTTTTGCTTTTATATAGGCATTATAAAATCCATTAAAATTGTCTAAACATTGGACATACATAATAAAGAGGAAAACAATACATTGGAAAACTACCTTAGAATGATAAAAAGATATGCCAGCTAACCTGTTTGTGGATATCCAGGAACAATTGCCTGGCTGGATAAGGGGCAAAGGACCAGTAGTTAGTTACTGGACAAAATCTTTAGAGCACTTCTGACTATCTCCAAACAAAACACAGAAGTTGCAGTAAAGACTGAATATCAGGATGAATACCAAATCTTTTGTGGAGTGATTATTTTTAAAATGAAAGGAAAACAATATTTTGGAGTAAAATTCTGCTATTTTCCAACTGCTTTTGCAGGAACAGTTAGGCCTTGTCAGAAGGAGTGTTCAGATGTCAGAGAGGGGCTGGGTGCTCTTACCTTTAGAGATGGCCCTGCAGAGCTATAGTTTTTAGAAAGCTACTAGAGATTTGGGTACAGTTTTGCTTATAGGTAGGGGCAGTCAGAGAATGAAGCATATGGGTTTGATTAACTCCCTCCCTTCACCTTTCCCACATCACTCAAACACCAACTGGAAGCAAGGACATGACCACTGTGTATATAGAACAACAGCAACTGACAGAGATTATGATCTGCTCTGTCTGCGTGAAGAAAACATCAGCAAAACATACCTGAGTGATGTATATGATCTTGTGCAGCTGAATTAGAATCTGTTGAATAGGATCACTGATCTGACGCACCTTCCGTTGTGACACAGCAATCCCTGCAGATGCTGCAGATGATAATACAGTACTAGTCAGCTGTGAGAATCCATTTGCTACTTTCAGTATTTCTTTCAAATGTAGATATGGAAACCCAGGAAAGAAAAAATAGTACAGGAGGGCAGTATTTGGAAGTTGCAGATTGCCAGACAATTTTGTGCTTCCTCTTATTGTGAAAACATCAATAGTTACAGAAATTTATTTAAATTAATTATGAAATCAGGAATTCTAAAAATAAAATATCTTTCCATCCTTTACATCTGGAAAAAAGCTCTTATAATCTAGAAGGAAGATTGAAAACAGGAATAGCTTCCAGAGAGTCCAAAGTTGCAATAAAATTTTATGCTGGTCCTATAATGGCTGTCAAATCACTACTTTTCATATGCTCTTTCATCATTCTTGGGAAAAAGGCTAAACCTATTTTTAGTCTTTGAAACTTGTATAACAAAATCCCTTAATGTATGCTTTGCAAACAGATGTAAAATCCATAAAAGAAATCCAATTTTATGCACACTTTCACTTAAAACAGAGTATATGTAATCTTTCCATTTCCCTTCTGACTCAATATCATAGAATATGGATGAAGATTATGCTACAAGGTTTTCAAAAATTTTGTTGTTTAAGGACAGTTAGCAACTCTTGCATAGGATTTCTTGACTTAAAATAGAAATACAACTAAAATGGCATGAGGTACATGGGTGTGTGTGTACATTCACTGACATTTAAAATGATAACTGTGAGAAAATAAAACCTCCAGTTCTTACTTTTATGATACAGTATTGCCACAACAAGGTGAATTTTACTAAAGATTTTAAGCATTACTTGTTAGAATGTAAGGCTGCCACCAGGGAAACACCTATACATACATGTAAGTAATGATGTCAAATATTGTTGCATATCAAATCATCATGCTCATTTCTTGAAATATTAGAATTTCAATAAAGTGGGAACAGATTTTGAAATTTAAAAACCGAATCACTGAGAAGCTGGGAACATTTGGAGGTCTCTCATTTATAGAGTCGACATAAGTTTAAGTCAACTTGATGGCAGGTAACAACAACAAATGAAGTTATGAGCTTCAACAACAACAGAGCAACAAAAATAAGAATTACAGTAATCATTATCATTATCATTAAAATATTTATATCGCACTCTATATCAAGGATCTCAGAGTGGCTAACAAATAGCATTAGAACAAGTTAAACAGTTTAAAGCAAAAAATAATAATAATAAGCTAAGAACATAAAGAGCATAACAAGTTAAAAACAGATTTAAGAGATTTAGGAAAACTACATGCAACAATATTTAGGATGAATTAATAAAGGTCCAAAGGTCTTAATGAACAACCAAGTTTTACTTGGCGCCTAAATTAAATGAGTGTTGTTGTCAGTCGGGCCTCCATGGAAAGGGCATTCCATGGCTGGGGTGCCACAGCAGAGAAGACTGTCTCCCAAGTCTCAGCATGGATGTAATGATCTCACTGGTGTAACATGGAGAAGGGCCTTAATTCTCAAGCACCCTATATGAAGCTTGTTGTTAACTGCCTTCATGTCAGCTTCAAGCCATGGCAACTTGAATAAGAGGCCACCAAGTCACCCTATCCTCAACTGGCCTGCTCAGCCCTTACAGATTCATGGCCATAGCTTCTCTGATTGATTCTATCCATCTGGAATATGGTCTTCCTCTTTTCCTATCGCCCTTAATTCTACCAAGCATTATAATCTTTTCTAGTTAGTCCTTTTCCTCATAATATGGCCAAAATACAGCAACCTCAGTTTAGTAATCTTTGCATCTCGGGAGAATTTGGGCCTGATTTGCTCTAGGACCCACCCACTGGTCTTTTTAGCAGTCCACAGTATTCTTAGAACTCTTTTTCAGCACCACATCTCAAATTATCAGCTTTCATGAAAAGCACAGATATATGATAGGGGACACCTGGCTGAATAAGACTACGTGTGAAAGGGATCTAGGAGTCCAGGTAGACCACAAGTTGAACATGAGTCAACAGTGTTATGCAGCACCTAAAAAGGCCAATGCAATTTTAGGCTGCATCAATAGAAGTATAGTGTCTAGATCAAGAGAAGTAATATTGCCACTCTATTCTGCTTTGGTCAAGCCTCACCTGGAATACTGTGTCCAGTTCTGGGCACCACAATTCAAAAAGGATGTGGAGAAACTGGAGCATGTCCAAAGGAGGGCAACTAAAATGGTGAAGGGTCTGGAAACCAAGCCCTATGAAGAACGACTTAGGGAGCTGGGAATGCTTAGCCTGGAGAAGGTTAAAAGGTGATTGTTTAAATATTTGAAGGGAAGTCATATTGAGGAGGGAACAAGCTTGTTTTCTGCTGCTCCAGAGACTAGGACCTAGAACAATGGGTGCAAGCTCCAGGAAAAGATTCCTGGGGAAAATGGCTTTGTGTATTATTTCTGGCATGCGTGCCTTAGGTTTGCCATCACGAGTCTATACCTTTACACTTCAGAATCTTGTCTAGTTCCTTCATAGCTGTCTTTTCCAGTCCAAGTCTTGTTCTGATCTCTTAACAGGTCTTTCCTCTCTGATTGATGATTGAGCCCAAGTATGGAAAATCTTGAATTGTTTTCTCTGTTCTTTGTCTACTTTAAAATTGTGTAGATTGTTAGTGGTCATAATTTTTGTTTTCTTCAAGTTCAGCTGTTAACCTGCCTTTGTGCTTTCTGCCTTGACCTTTTTCAATAATATTTCTATATCTTATGTTGTTGATGTTCTTTCCTCCAGTTTTCACATCTCCCTCCTCTGAGTCCAATCCTGCTTTTTGCATGATTTTCTTGGTATACAAATTAAACAGATAGGATGATAGAACACACCCTTGCCTTGCCCTCTTGCCAGCTGAAAACCATTCTGTTTCTTCAGAATTCTGTCCTAACAGTAGCCTCTTGTTCTGATTACAGATTATACATTAGGACTATCAAACATTGTGGCACATTCTTTTGTTAAAGAGCAATTCACAGTTTCTCATACAATCAAATGTTTTGCTATAGTGTATAAAAGCACAGGCAGGTCTTTTTTTAATTATTCCTCAGTACATTCCATTATCCAGCATAGGAAATTATATAGTGCTAAGTGGGCCTTTGGAATCCACTAGGGCAGGGGTAGGCAACCTTTCCCCTTTAAGGGCCAAGGGACTTCAGCTCCCAGAAGCCTCAGTCATGTTGGCCAATAGTCCCATGTTGGCCAATAGCTCCTGGGATTCTGGGAGCTGAAGTCCCTTGGCCCTTAAAGGGGAAAGGTTGCCTACCCCTGCACTAGGGTTTGGTTCCAGGACCCACTCCTATAAATACCAAAATCCGTGAATGCACAAGTCCCATTATATATAGTGGCATGTAAAATGGTTTCCCTTAAATAAAATAGCAAAATTAAGGTTTGCTTTTTGGAATTTATATTTTCTATATTGAAAGTTTACATCTTTCTTTTGTTGATTATAATTTGTGCTTTTTGTTCTTTACAAATTATTTGAATCCATTTTTAAACTTCTCTCCCATATTCATATATTTAATGGTTTCTTGCATAAAGGACCAGCTTACTTTATCAAAGGCCTTCTTGGCATCTATGAAGATCATTGCTAAATGCTTATTGTTATGTTTCTCAAAATATTCTATGATGTTTAAAACTTCTTTTAAATTGTTCTTTATATATCTTTTGGGTAAAAACCCATTTTGATCTTTTTGTATATTTTCATTTAGAATTTTCTTTAATTTGTCTGAATAGATGTGAATATTTTATAATCTGTGTTTATTAGGGAAGTAGGTCTGTAATTTTCCATCTCTTGTATATCTCTGCTCTCCTTAGGAATTAATGTAATATAAGTACTTTTCTAGGATTCTGGGATACCATTTCTTTGTATACCATTTAATGTATTTTTTAAGGTTTATTATAAACTCTTCCATTTTTTTTGTAGAATAAAAGGCATTTGCAGACAATGTGGTTTGCTTTTTGGAAGATCCCTTAAAAAGCCTAGATAAACTATTATGCACACTAAAAGAATATGGAAAATTAGCTGGATTTAAAGTGAATCAGGACAAAACAGCAATCATAACAAAAATATGAATAGAGAAGAAAAGGAAAAATTGAGAATAAAAAGTAAATTTAAGATAGAGAAAAAAGTAAAATATCTAGAGATCAATATAACAAAGAGAAACACAGATCTTTCTGAGAATAATTCTAACAAAGTTTGGAAAGAAATTCAAAAGGATCTGATGAAATGGTTCAAACGTCAGACCTCATTGCTAGGAAGTCTCCATAATAAAAATAAATATACTACCAAAATTTATGTACCTTTTTCAAAATATACACATAATACATAATGAAAAATGTTTTGATATATGGAAGAAAGAATTGATCAAATTTCTGTGGCAAGGCAAGAAATCTAGAATAATATGGTCTAGTATGGTGGAGAAAAAAAGAAAAAAAGGGGGGGGGGTTTCACTACCAGATTTCAGATTATATTATTATGCCTGCCACGAGTTGGGTAGAAGAGTGGATAAAAGTAGAGGATGATAAAACATTAAGCATGGATAGTGAAAACATCAGATTTGGTTGGCATGCCTTTGTTATAATAAACTGAAAGCAAACAAAGATTTTACGCATCATCATATAAGAAGATCACTACACAAAGTATGGCTGAAAATCAAAAAGAGTTTCTATAGAAACCACCACTCTGAACCTCTCCTCAAGAAGCTCTTCTATATAGAAGGAAAATGTGAATTCAAAATGGATAAGATATCAAGGCATATTCAAATTAAAAAGAAATAGGGAAAGAAACATCAAATATGAAATAAAATCAAAAGAACAACTTGGAAAAGAAGGAACAATTAATAATTGGTTACTTTATATACAATTAAGGGAAAGATTCAACATAGATAGAATAGCAGAATCATAGAATCATAGAGTTGGAAGGGACCACAAGGGTCATCCAGTCCAACCCCCTGCCTTGCAGGAACTCAAAATCAAAGCATCCCCGATAGATGGCCATCCAGCCTCTGTTTAAAGACCACCAAAGAAGGAAACTCCGCCGCTCTCCGAGGGAGTGTGTTCCACTGTCGAACAGCCCTTACTGTCAGGAAGTTCCTCCTAATGTTCAGGTGGAATCTCTTTTCCTGTAGCTTGCATCCATTGTTCTGGGTCCTGTTCTCTGGAGTAGCAGAAAACAAGCTAGCGTCCTCAATATGACATCCCTTCAAATATTTAAACAGGGCTATCATATCCCCTCTTAACCGTCTCTTCTGCAGGCTAAACATACCCAGTTCCTTTTTTTTTAAAATCTTTTTATTTATTATTTTTTAAAAAAAATTAAAAAAGAAAAAAAAATAAAAGTTGTAAGTTCTGCTATTTGCTATTTGTTCATAGTGCATCAAATTCTTAACATAGTATAGATCAGCATAATAAACCAACAGCATATTTCAATATGATTCCACTTATTTTCTACTATATTTAAACTCATATTTAAGTTTTCTCATGAAGCCTATTAACATAGCGCAAAGCTTACAACAGTTGTAACTTCCTTACAATACTTGTTGGTTGGGAGAACAGAATTTTTTTTTTTGCACCTGTCTTAAACTGAACATTATTTCCATTTCTCTAAAATTTCTTATTATACACAAAACATTGTTTTTATGAAAAACTGTTAACTTACCACATATTACCAGCTCATACTTTATGTTTAAGTTGTATTATTGAGTTCTCTTGTATGATCATCTTGATTTCATTTTCCTTTGTTCTGTTCTTTCTCCTTCCTGAAATTATTTTCTCAATTTTTCCTATTGCGTTGCAAATTTAGTTGTAGTTGTAACTGTTTAGTTGTAGTTTACTTTTATTTTATTCATTTTTAATTTTTTTTAACTTTTCAAAATACTCTCTATTAAAGCCCATTCTTTTCTTGCTTTGTTTATTTGTTTATTTTTGATTAAGTGTGTTAAAATGTCTAGTTCTTTCATGTCAGTGATCTTTAATTCCATTCCGCTAATGACAGAGCTTCTTCTTGTTTCCATTTTTTTGCTATCACTAACTGGGGGGGCCATCACTAAATACAGCATAATTCTCCAGAACTTATTTTCCTCTTTCTTTTGTAAAATTGAGGTTATGTCCAGCAAATACAGTTCTGTTGCTAGAGGAAACTGTATATTTAGTTTGTCTTGAATTATAATATGAATTTTTGACCAAAATTTCTTGATGTGAGGGCAAGACCACCACATATGGTAAAATGTCCTGGCTTCTTTATGGCATTTCCAGCATCTATTTCTGCTGGTTCTTTGAATTTTCTTTATTTTTACTAGTGTCAAATACCATCTATTTGCAATTTTTATGTAATTTTCCTTAAGTTTTGTGATGCAGTAAATTGTTGAGATTTCTTCCGAGCTGACTCCCAGCTTTCTAAGGGTATATTATGCCCATTTTATCATTGAACTTTTTACCAGATCTTGTTCGTTTTCTCTTGCTAACAACAGAGCGTAGAACTTGGATATTTTCCCTTTATCTTCACTCCATATTATGTTGTCTATCTGATTTGCTTCCATCTTGATACCTTCCTTCCTTACATCTTCTTTAAACCTTCTCTCAATCTGGAAGTAATTGAACCAGTCTATTTTCCAATTTTGACTAATGTTCAAATTTTCTCGATTTTTTAGTTTCAAATTCCTTCTGCATCTTTTGTGATGAGATCTCTATATTTTATCCATTTATGATTCCTCCATCTCCCATAGAATGCTTCCTGTATAGAAATCCATACTGGGATTTTAATATATAATTTCATTTTGATGTCTTTACATACTTTGATTAGGGTGTCTCTAACAAAATGGTTGTTAAAATCTTTGTTAATTGCACATTTATTATACCATAAATAGGAATGCCAACCATACCTTAATTGAACGCCCTCCAAGGCTAGTAGTTTGTAGTCTTCTATTTTTACCCAATCCTGAATCCACATCATTGACACTGCTTGGTAATACATTTTTAGGTTGGGTAGAGCACATCCACCTCTTACTAAGTCATCCTGTAACATCTGCCATTTTATCCTTGGTTTTCACCCTTGCCATATGAAATTCTTCAAGACTTTATTCCAATTTGCAAATACTTTATTTTTGGTAATTATAG
>CM034710.1:77744506-77767511 GCA_020142125.1 Phrynosoma platyrhinos | reverse complement strand
TGTCTGAACTTCTATTGTATTATTTTCTTTAAAATAATTCTTCAATTCTAATTTCATTTTTTCTATAAATGCATCATCCTTGAAGATATTATCATCTAGTATCCATGAATAATCTTTCTTTGGGTTGTAGAGCTCTAGTTGTATAAGATTGTGGTTCGAGATCATCTTTGATTTGATTTCTATCTTTTTTTACATTTGTAAGTATTTCTTTAGATATCAGTGCCATGTCTATTCTTGACATAGAATGGTGACTTTCTGAGTAGAATGTGAAGCCCTTAGTCACTCCATATTTGCGTGACCAAATGTCATTTACTGTCTGTCTTCCATCATGTCGAAGAAAGTCTTCCTTGGTCATCTTTTATTCATTTTGTGGAAAATCTGTCTCTAAAAATAATCAAGAGGTTATTTTTATTGAAGTTCACTATCTTTTCATTAAGTTCTTTGAAAAAGGTTCCTTTTTCCCCCAATGGTACATATAGTCCTACAACCATCAGTTTTATTGTTGATAATTGAACCTCTATTATTACAGAATGTCCATTATTGTCCTTGCATATTTCTTGAGCTACCAGTTTTTTATTTATATATATGGCCACACCTCTTTTATTTTTGTCAGATGCAGAGTAGAAGAGTTGGCCTAATTTAGGATTTCTTAAATAAAAACTTTCTTTTTAATTCTCGTTTCTTCTAATATCATAATATCGTAGTTTATTTTTCTATAATATGAAATATTTGTTTTCTCTTGTGTGTTGTATTCATGCCTTTAATGTTCCAAGCTCCTATTGTGATTGTCATTTTTAAATTTCACTTATAGTTTATTTTTCTTAAATTTATATTTATCTAATTTGAATCCTCTCCTATCTGTTCCTTTGAAATTTCTTCCTCTTGATCATTACTATTGTTTGGAACTTCTTTCTCTGATACCTCCAGTTCTTTCGTATCACCTCTGCCTGCTTCCTCTGACAAATTTTTGTCCAGTTGTTTACTTGAATTGTTGTCTTCATCTCTAAGTCTGTTTGTTTTATTTAATTCCTCTTCTTCATCTTTTCTTTGCTGTTCATTTGTATTACTGTCCTTATTTGTGTCTTCTTTTTTCTTACATTAATCTTTTTGTAAAAATCTTTAGCTTTATCAATTGTATTAATTTTATATCTTTTCTGTTTGTATGTGAAGGATAATCCCTCTATTTTTTCCCACCTGTAGTTTATGTACATTCTCCTCAATGCTTGAGAAAGGAATTTGTATTCTTGTCTTTGTTTTAGAATTTGCTGCAGTGTATCTTTAAAAATCTCAATTTCGTTCTCGTCAACGATTAGTCTTTCCTTAACGTTTTGTTCGATGATTTTATCTCTGACTCTCACATTGGTTAAATTCATAATCACATATCTTAGCCTTTTTCTTTCTTTAGCAAAGGAGGAGAATTCTGAAGGCTTGTTTTATAAATCCATCCATAGTTTCTTCAGTTATTCTGATATATTTTGCGAAGATCGTTATTAGTCTTTCTAAGAGACATTCATTAGTTTGCTCCACTAGGCCTCTAATCTTAATGCATTTTTGTCTGTATCTGACTTCCTGTACCAGAATCTGGTGTGTGTTAGTTTTTTTATCCTTGTCCATCTCTTTTTTTACTTCTAAATGTTGTGTTTGTTTCTTAATCGAGTTAATTTCCTTCTTATTTTTCATTTCTTTCGTTAAGTCATCAATTTTTGAAGCTAGATCTCCTATAAGTCTTTCTTAATCTCTTTCCTAGTTGTTTTCAATTCTTCTCTTATTTCTTTTTTAAACTTTTTCTTAAATTCTCTAATTTCTTGAAGAATAATAGCACTCACATCTGGTTGTTCAATGTGAGTTCAATTGAGCCTCTTATTTGAGTTATTGTTTGAGTTTGTGAGATAGCTCTAGATTTGATTCCTGATGTCATTTTCTTTTTTCTTTTAATTTAGTTTATTTTATACTTGTTTTTTTTCCTTCTTGTTTTTTTCTCCTGATGGTCTAGGAGTCAGTCAAAAGATACAATGCAAAAACACTATAGTTATTTTTGATATGTCTCTACATAAACTCTAAACCCATAAACCTTGAACAAAAATCCAGATAAACTTTATCCTTTAACTGTCCAACAATTTAACACTTAACCTATATCCTGTATTTCAGGATGTCTACTCTAGCTTATTAACCTAACAAGCAAACGGGTTAACAAGGAATTAGTTATCCATCAATTTTCTTGTCTTAAGATAACCTTAAAGCGACTTTAAGTTGAGAGGTTGTTAACTTGACAGCCTTTCTTTAAATTGTCTTTACAATTCACTTAAGAAAAAAAAGAGGGGTTGAAAGCTTTTTTTTACACAATTATTTAACAAAATACATTAACAAAACACACCAGAGAGGAGCAATTTTAAAAGCTTCCCCCTGGCCCTTAAAGGGGAAAGGTTGCCTACCCCTGGTCTATGGTAAAAAGGCATGGAATCATGGTCAGTAAAAAATGAGTGTAAAAACAAAGAGTAAGATAATATGATGGGAAAAAATAAGAGAGAGAAAGCAAAAATATGTTGGATATTCTGGTTATATATTGAATTAAATAATAGAAATGGTGAAAAAAGAGGGAATAAAATGAATAGAAAAAAGAAAATTAATACAAAAAGGAATGAAGATATGGTAGTTATCAAAGAGGCAATAGTACAGAAAGAGTAACTGACAAATAAAGAAATGATAAGGTAACTCAACCAGGAAGTATATTTTAGTTGAATCTTCTAATTTATAAGCACAATGATGAAAGAGAGAAGATGAGTGTATGTGAGATAACTTGGATGATAGTATGCTATAACTGCAAGAAGCAATAAGCAAGTGATATGCTGTAGAATGAATGTTTTATATGTTTTATGTTGTTTGTGATGGTTTGTATTTGGGTTTTTTTTTAACTGAATAAAATTTAATTAAAAAAATACCACCAAAATCTGTGGATGCACAAGTCCATTATATATAGTGGCATAGTACAATGGTTTCCCTTAAATAAAATAGTAAAATTAAGGGTTGCCTTTTGGAATTTATGTATTTTGGGATATTTTCAAGCCATGGATAATTGACTCCGTGGATAAAGAATCTATGGTTATGGAGGGCCAACTGTATAATATATGAAAGACACTTTTTTAAAAAGAGCCTTTATTTGCAATGATGATATCTAAGCATGCTTATAAGTTACACTTTGGCCTATGGAAAGTACAGTTGTCTACAGCCTGAAGCAGACATGCCAAAGGTGCCAACTTCGGGCTATGTTGGGGGCATGGCATTCACACAATGCATGCCTCAAATGTGGCCGGAAGCTGCGCCGAGTTTGCCCCAACCCAGAAGAGCCAGGACAAAAAGGAACAGTGAAAAGTGGCTCCTTGCCAGTGGCCTGGTTGAGGATTGCAGTGGCTTGGGACCAGGCCTGTGCAGTTGCAGTTGTCCCAGTGCAATCAGGGTGGGAGCAGCCTCTCGATGCTCATTTTGCCACATCTGCATTTGCTATGACATCTGCTATGACATTTACCAGGAGGAATTTAACAATTACACAATTCTGAGCATTAGTGTTTTCTGCAATAAAGTAGAATTTGAATTATGTTCAGAAACCTTCATTGCTGAGAGCTGGGAAGCTAGAAAGAACTCTTGTAAACTGTCTTGAGTATTCTGTCTCCTCTTCCTGCTGAGTGTTCTTGTAGCACCTTTTGATACTAAATGAGAAAAAGAAGCTGGTAGCATAAGCTTTCATAGACTAAGGGGTGAAAGAGACCTCCCCTTTGCATCGGCTTTGAGGTGGCATAGGGGCATGGCCTTCAGATGACACACACCCCAACACTGCCAAGCTGGCATCACGCCAACTCCCCGACCATATGGTGGGTAGCTTTGTGGTGTTCCAGCAACATAGCATTTATATGCTGCATGTTGCAAGAGCACCAAAAAGCTACCACGGCAGTGGAAAAGCCAGCTTTTTTATGGCTCAAAAAGGAGTGGCTTTTTGCCACTTCGTTTTGCGCCGGCAAAAAGTCAGGTTGGGGGTGTGGTGTGCAGTTGCTGTGGTCCCAACCTGGTAATCAAAGGAGTGGTGTCATGCTGCTCCTTCAGGTGGTCTGTTTTGCCCCCTAAGTCTAGAAGTAGACCAAGTCTATGACAAGTCTACAAACATATTTTTTTCAGTCTCCAAGGTGCTACAAGAACCCTTTGCATACTCATCCCAACTAACACAGCTATGTATTTTAATTCTTCTTCCTGCTATGACTGGTACATGTGAGGAACTGTGAGATACATGGAAGAAATGGGAAAGGGAGAAATTATGAGGAATTGAGGTGATGGATTTTCTTGGTAAGGTTTTTCCTGAATTTTGTCAGATTGTTAGAAAAACTCTGCATCTCTCTCAGGAATTCTCTTCTCCAAAGGGTCAGAAGATTCCAGCCTATTTTAAATCAAGATGGGCATGATTTTTCAATACACTCATTAAATAAAAAGTTACAGTTAAAGAGGCTTATGAATATTTTGAAGGGAAAACACACATGAAGAATCAAAAGTAAGGTAAGTATAATGCCTTTGTCCAAGCGCAAACATCATGCCTCTGAAACTTGAAGCATTATTAGGTGACAAAGATAAAGATATATTATTAAAGCTTGGCTTATTTGCTGCACATGATTTATCCCAAGACTTCCCCCATGTCTTTGGCACTGATTATATGGAAAGATATTGTTGGCTAATAATATTGATGAAAAAAAATGAAATTCCTTTCAGTGTTTTTGAAGAGTTTTTCCCCATTGGTTGTCTAAACTCCTTTGTGATTTCTTACAATAAGACTAAAGATTTCTTTCAATAAGACCATAGATCAGATATTATGAAGTTCGGTGAAAATTAATTCACTTACCCAAGCAATTTAGTACTGCTCAGCATTTAGCAAAGAACACCACAAGGCCTACACACAATGAACACACTGAAAAGATAACTATGCATAGATAAACAGAAAATGCAACTGTACCTTAAATTTATAAAGTTTTTCTAACTAATATTTGCACATTGCAGCTTGAAGAATCAGTAGTGTTTTTTAAAGTCTGAAAGAATCAGAAGATTCTTAAAGCCAGAAAGACATTAACACTGCTAAGACTAAAATAATCTATGTGCCATTCATTGATAATGTTAAATATACTTTAAAAAGTATATAGAATGACAAAGTAATTCAATTACACTGTAGGCTCTTATGCCTGCATATATTAAGGTCGTATTTTACCATATGTTTTATGATATTCCCCATGTTTATGATATGAACACAAGCATAAATATTTGTAAATTATGAATGCATCAGACTTGAAGTGCACTTTTGTGAAAGTGATATTTTCTCCTTCAGTTGCTATGACTGAAAGAAAGGTAGCCTTGCCAACCACTGAGGTAAACCCAACTAACATCTACTAGCTGTTGTCTCAAGAGGCATGATCCAAGGTTACTGCAATACCTAATTTGTAAGTGCCACATAAAGCTCTTTTTGCCTTATGTAAAAATAATCATGTCCTCTGCATTTTGGGATTTGTAACATAAGTGAGGTGCTCTGATCTACTAGCATGCCATCTGGCAAGCACAGAGATTAGCAGCACAACCATGAGTACCAATGTCTATGTTTAACTGTTTTCTGTGCTAGAACTTTTTTTCCTTTAGTTTTTGCTAAATTTAACCTTTTTCCCTCTGATTTTGTATTCTGAAGTGCCTCTGAAATGTCAGAGAAAGAGACCTATATTATAAAATAATGGTGTCTACAATATTTTTCCCCACAAATGTTTTTACTGGTTTCTTTTTATTTGATTTTAACTTTTCATTTATTAATCTGTTTTACATATTTTAATTGTATTTTTATCTATTTAATTGTGAAAGTTCTATTTTTTAAAAGTTTTTTTAAAGATTGGTATAAGGAGTAAAATAAAAGAAATAGAAACAGGCAAATGGAAGCTAAATGCCACCCTCAAGAAAATTCTAGAAGGCTTCAGAAACAAACCCTTAACAAGACACAGGAAAAGGTATTCTCTGCCTTCTTTTAGTGTAAACAGCGAGATTGTCAGAGTCTTCCTTTTTTTAAACAGGAGTAACATGACAGGGTGAAAATGGAATCAAGGCAACTTTCTGTTAGACCCAATTGCATATGAGAAAAATTATGAACATTTACGTCTTTCCCAAAATCCAGCCCTGGAAAGGACTGATTTTCAACAGACAAATGCCATTGCTGAGATGTGTCTGAGGAAAAAAAAAAAGGGGGGGGGGGGTAAAAGAGGGAAAAGCAGCAGGCAGGCAAAAGATTAAGTCCAGTTGCTTTCCAAGAGCTGTTTTTTTCAGCAAAGAAGTGGGTTGTTGGGTTTTCTCCATAAGTGATTACATGTACTCTGTAGCTTCAGCTTGACAGAGCTTCTGTTGCTATTCTTATTGGAGAAAGCAGGAAGAAACTTAAAAGACATTTTTGATTTGTATGTTCTGAGTGAGTTACTGGAATACAGAAAAAGGAAGCCCTTTTTTTTTTGAAACCCCTACAGCAATTTACACTGCGAAAGAGAAGATGAAAGAGCATTTGCTTACATCTGGTTTCAGGTGGAAGCAAGGCGCTAACTGAGCAGAGTTAGAGTTACTGATCCTTCATAAAATAAGGATCTATTTTGAAAATATTGTCAGAAGAAGTACTATGGTGCTTACCATCTTGCAGAAGCTGAGGAACATGGTTACTGCCATGGAATCTGTGATTTCTGGATGTTTCTGATTATGTCTATATCAGACACTTCAACTTAAAGCAGCATCCCCTAGTTTTGTGTACATACTGCAACCCTCATCATACCCAATCAGCACATCCAATACATCTGGACCAGACCAAGTTGAGGAAACATGTTTCAGACTGATGGTTAAGATATCTACAAGATCCCACATAGCCAGATATCATAGATTTCATAACAATAGCTATATTAATTTCTGCAGGTGATAAATTCTGTAGTACCCTGGTTGATAGTTAAAGCATCTTACTGAGCCCTTTCCACTCCACCTTATGATCTCATTTCTTAAGATCTATCTACCAGTCAGGGGACTCATATGTGAATACAATCCAGTCTGCCATACATAGGCTAGTATCCTGTATGGCTCAGCATAGTGTAGCAGTTCCACATGCAGAATTATGCTACAACCCCTGGATTTACTGTAGAACTGCTGCAATCCACCTCCATGGCCATTCTGTGCCTCATGGAGAGCAGAGCATAGATGGGAGATGCATCTGGTTATGTCCTTGTAGCCAGACATGAAATGTTTGTATCATATGTTGAGTCCTCCAGAGGCTTTAGGGGATTATGTAATCATTTCACATCTAGCTAAGGGAACATAGCCAGATGTTTCTCCAGTCCCCCTATTGTTCTCCACCAGGTATGTAATGTCTGGGGGGGGGGTGCAGTGGTGCTACAGTAACCTGGGGAAGGGAGCATTTTTTTCAATGTGTAGGAAGAAAGGGAATACTAACATCTGCATTAATAAAAAAGAAGACATATGCAGGAGTAAAGTTGACTTATGCTTGCATTTGCCACTTACAGGATACCAGACATGCAGAGTCACACTTCCACCCTAGTCCAAAATGGTAACATAACCCTACCTTGTTGAAATTCAGCCCCTCCATGCTAAGCATGCTCTACTGCAAGACTGACCAAATGCACAGAGGCTGGAGACCAACCCCGCTAAGCCCTTCCACAGAACAAGTTACAACAGTACCAAAACATACCTTATCCTTTAGCTCAGGGGTAGGCAACCTTTCCCCTTTAAGGGCCGAGGGACTTCAGCTCCCAGAATCCCAGGAGCTATTGGCCAACATGGGACTATTGGCCAACATGGCTGAGGCTTCTGGGAGCTAAAGTCCCTCAGCCCTTAAAGGGGAAAGGTTGCCTACCCCTGCTTTAGCTATATCCTCAACAAAACAACAAGCAGAAGTGATACAATGTTACTTTGGGTTGTCCTTTTGACCAGGATACAGGTTCATAGGTGTGGAGAGGTTCTGGGGGCTTTAGGGAGGGTGTTCACTTGTCACATATCTTTTTGTGTGCTCAGGGTGATATTTACAATGGTTTTCAGCCAAAAAAATCAACTCAAACTCATGTTACAAAACTGGGGAAAGGTTTCATGAGGGCTGAAGGACAGGTGAAGGGGAGTCATTATAAAAGAGGATAATGCTTGGTAGGAAATGAAAAACACTGCCTTATAGGCGGTTTGAATCAGTCAATGAAGCCACAGCCTTGAGTCTGTAAGATGTGAACAGAGCTGTTAATAAGAGGATATCTTGGAGGTCTCTTACTGATAGAATTGCCATGATGTGAAACAACTTGACAGCAATTTGCAACAACAAAGACGTTGAGATATGGGCTGCACTTTTTCCACCTCTGCTCTGCTATAACAGCTCTTACTTTCTTAGAGGTGCCCACCACCATTCCATCCTTCCATTGATTGCTGTAACTATCTCCATTCCTTCTTGGTATTATGCTGTAATATTTTTTGGGTGCTCTGGGTACCTTTAGACATGTTTTTTTTTTCTGAGGGAAGCCTAAAGAAATATTTTGTATTGTTCCAGAAAACATCTACACTGTTATTAATCCAGCTATAATTTCTTGTTTTATTATTATTCAAAATTACTGTTAAGTACTACCATGATCTTTCAGATTGCGAAGAATCACAGCTGGAAGGCTATGGGATTTCCACCCTGTTACTAGGGAGTCCTCTATGTTCTTAGCGTGGGCCTTGAACATGAGCGAAGGTGCTTTCAGAAGCAGATCAAGAGGCAGCAAAGCTAAAGAATAAAAGAAGAAACTGCATGTAAAACTATAACAAACTATAAATAGAATTAGATATGACAAGCTGAGCCCCCATTTTGATCTATTTGTAAAATTACCTGGTCTGTGTTTGGATCCTGGGATACCAATAATATCTCTGTTAAAAAAAAGTGTACTGATAAGAAAGATCTTTCAGAAACAGTGTATGAGAAATTTGATCTATAATTCTGGAATTTATCAGTACCTGGGAACCCTATCTATAGCATCCCAAAGTCTATCATAGAAGAAAATTGGGGTATAGGAGTGACCAACAGTTATGTATGTAATATTCATCTGTCTAGATAGAAGTATTTGTATTGACAAAACTGCCTGTTGAGTACTGCTATACAAAATATGTACTGTATTTGCCCCACATAATGCTGTAAGTGAACCTTTGTCTACCAACTAATTTCCCAAGGATGTTAAATTGCTTCTTTCAATTTCCACCAATGAATTCTATCATAATGAGCAAAAATAATAAATTATCTTATATTCATATAAGAAGTACCATTCAGGCTATTCTATTCATTTCTTTTTTTTGGGGGGGGGGGGCTTAGGCAACAAATAACCCCCAAATAAATTTAGCTAGAATATATTTTGAGACAGATGTTAAACATTATACATTTGGCCCTCCTTATCCATAGATTCTTTATTCACAAATTCAAGAATCCACTGCTTGAATATATATATAGAGAGAGAGAGAGAGAGAAATACACTCGTCCCTACCTGTTCGCAGCCTTGGAGTTTGCAGCCTTGGTCATTCGCAGACAGCAAGTGGGGAGGGACAAAATGGTGTACTAGAGGTGTGTGTGTGCAGCAGCATCCGTGAACATTGCAATCAATGGGGCTTGGATATTCCCAATTGGCAGGGGGTCTGGAATGGATCCCCCACGAATTGGGAGGGATGACTCTGTGTGTGTGTGTGTGTGTGTGTATTCCAAAAAGCAAAAATTGATTTTATTATTTTATATAAGGTACACCATTTCACTACGTTATTAATATTAATGCAACTTGATTTTGGTATCCATGGGGGCGGGGGAGAGGGATCCAGGAACCAAGGGCCCACTGTATAATCCATGGCATAGAGTGTTCATGATTCAAGAGTTGTACAAACAGTTTGAAGCACTATGGATGCTCATCCACTCAGATGGGACATTTCAGTCTCCCAGAGTTACATATTGGTACTGAATTTATATTGAAATATATCTACATTGAAAAGTTGTACACTATGTCTCAGACAGCCACTTGCCATGTACAGGCTTTTCCCCACTAAACAAGAAATAACTGTGGAAAAACCTGGCACAACAAACTATTTTTATTTTATTTATTTTTTTGTCAAGGGCAAAAGCAATAATTTATTGGGAAATTATTACATTTCAGCCAACGTAATATACTAGGACCAAAACAACAACAACATCAGTTCTGTTGGCCCATTTGGAGATGGAATAATGGAATTTTCAATGTCTTCAATACTAGATCTGTAAAAGTTAACCTTTCTGCTAACCCTAACCTTGATCCTCATTACTTTAGAATTTCCATAGGGTAAGAAAATACTACAGAACTCATTCCATGCAAGTTTCTTTGTTATTTGTATCTGCCTGTATGAGAAAATGTACCTGCTTTTAATGTGAAAAGTATTTCACAATTTGGAACATTTCAAAGTTGCCATATATTGCACAGTCACCATTTGGGAGAACTGAAGTGTAAAGGTGGCAAGACTTTTTATATCTTTAATTTTGCATTTCAAACCTACCTTGCTTGAGGCTGTCTTTCTGATGCACTGTAGCTTCGTTTTATCATACCTGTAACAAAAGCACAATGGGTATTATTCTTAGCACTGAAAATATTTTAGATGGCTGAAATAGATTCAATCTCCCAACATTTTTGTCTTATCATAATACCTCTGAAAAGGATACTGAAAATAAAAGAC
Source organism: Phrynosoma platyrhinos (assembly GCA_020142125.1). Taxonomy (NCBI): domain Eukaryota; kingdom Metazoa; phylum Chordata; class Lepidosauria; order Squamata; family Phrynosomatidae; genus Phrynosoma; species Phrynosoma platyrhinos. The sequence continues at coordinate 77,756,762 of CM034710.1, read as the reverse complement.
AGCTCTAAATATAAAATGTATCAAGATATACACAGTGCATAATTATTCACCATGATTCAAAACGTCTTATTTTAGTCAGACTTGCAAAATGGAAAAATGTTATATTACTTTGCCATAAGACAAGGGTGGGAGCAGGATTAATCCTGAGGGCTGCATTATCCCCAAGGACCAACTGCACAGGCTGAATAACACTGGAGTCAGGTTCCCTCTCCCAAAGCCCTGATGCCATCCAGCCCATTTTTCTTTTTGTGTGTAGTGGGTGACATGGAATTCTCTCTGTATGGGGAAAAGAAATCCAGACACTGCTTGGAAGACTGGCTCCTTCTGTTTTCAGTTGAGTCACGTTTACCTATACCTGGGATGGGCAAGCTGACCAGTTCAGTGCCACTTTTATGCCCCAGGATCTGTGGAGGCTATGTGGACTACCAAAAACAGAACAAAAATCACAAAGTGGCCAATAGTCCAGCTGCGATTCTCAAGAATTAGTATTTTTTTATGTTAAAACAGTACAAGAAGGTCTTAATTTATTTAAATAGTAAATTGTTGTACCTGGAGGCTTCCAGGATTAGCAATTCCCTCTCTTTCTGGCCAGAAGGAAGGTCAGTTTGGGGATTCTGGAAGTCTCGAGGGCACCAATACTGCACTTTGCCCACTCCTGGCTTACCATTCATCTTTCAGATGATGAGCAGTGTAGAAAGGTGAACAGTGTAGGAAGCGACTTGGTCACTGTCTGGAGGAGCCACTTCTCCAGGCACACCTGACTCCCAAGCCAACTTCCCTCCTGTGCTTTTTCTGTTCATTTGCTCTGACGTTTTGAGGAAAGAAGAAGAGAAACCTGAGGGTCCCACAAACCCTATAGCTAGCTTGGTAGGCCAAATTTAGTCAGAGAAGATATTCCACATCTGTGTTGCAACAGCTATATGCAAACCTGCCAGATGAATGATTTTTTTAATAATTGCATTACTACTTCTTCAAGGCCTAAAGCAACCTTTACAGGCAACCTTTTTGAGACCTAGGCCAGTCTCCCGTAGCCCAAGTCTTGGCTGGGCCGAGGGGGGGGGGGGAATGGCAGTGCGCACCCTCCTCCGCCGCGTGAGACCCCCCCACGCATGCTGTCGCCACAGCACATGTCGCGGTTGCCATTTGGGAAGTCCAAATTGCGGCCGCGACGCGTTTGCGCATGCGCAAGAGTACTGCGCATGCGCAAACGCGTTGCAACCACCATTTTGACTTCCAAAATGGCGATCGCAGCAAGCGCGGCCGCAGAGCGGCAAAACCGCACCCCGACGGTGGCGGTGGTGGCAGCGACGGCAGCAACCTTCGGCCTTGGACGGTAAGTCCGGGGCCTAAAGTGTTGTGGGAAATATGGAAGTTCACATTACTTCATCAAAATGATTTGCATTGGTCCATGGCAAGATTGCTCACTTCTGACTTACAGGATAGCTCAGAATAAAAAAGGAGAAAAAAGGCTACTTGAAACAGTGCTTTTCTTTCCTTTGGTAAATGCCAAGTGCAATTTTTATACCCTGCAACACTTATTGCATTCCATTTGAAATCCTTTTCAATGTCTTAATTTTCTGATTAGCACAGGTCTTAAATAGTCTATACAGTGTGGATTGTATAACTTCTTTCTTCTTAAGGATTTCCAGTATTAAGACATAAGGTCTAGAATAAGGTTCTTTTGATTTCTAGAGTTTAATTAAAAGGTAAAGGTATTCTCCATTGACAAGGTTGTCACGTCATGTCTGACCATAGGGAGAGGTGCTCATCTCTGTTACTAAGCCGAAGAGCCAGCATTGTCAGAGACTACTCTGTGATCATATGGCCAGCATGATTGCACAGAACACTGTTAACCTTCTCACCAAAGCAGTACCTATTTATCTACTTGCATTTGCATGCTTTTGAACTGCTAGGTTGGCAGAAGCTGGGACCAGTGACAGGAGCTCACCCCATCATGCAGCATCTGAATTGCCAACCTGCTGATCATGCAGTCAACAGAGTTAGCATCTTAACTACTTGAGCCACTGCACTGCATTGCATTTAATTACTGCATTTATAACTAAATGCATTGCATTTAATTACTGCATTTATAACTAAATGCATTGCATTTAATTACTGCATTCATAATTAAATGCACTGCATTTAATTACTGGAATAGATATTAAAAAGTTTTAATGCCTCCTCCTTAAATTTCTACTAGATGGTTTTGGTTTCTAGTCTGGTTTATTTTATTTATTGCCTATGATTTTTTTATGTAGCCATAGTTTTTGTTCAAATAATAAAAATAGTAGTAGTTTTTTACTATCTCTTTCTTTCATTTTTATTCACAAGATGGCATCTTGGCGTCTTCTTAATAATTAAGCTTTTATATGTGATATTATTTTAAAATTGAACCTAGTTTAATTAAAATGTACAGTCTTAAATATAATAGTTATTGCCCAGTGCAGGAAAGAGATCTTGGAAAATAAATAAAGGAACAAAGGAAAGATATATATGGGGAACAAACTCCATAAAATCCTATCTAATTATATATGATGGAAAGGCCTTTACATAAAACACTTTGGGAACAAATTAAAAAAAGGAACAATGACAGCGATTGCTTTAATAAAATACACTGTTGTATCTGTGTCAGGGTACATGGACTAAAGATAGTTGGAGGACTCTAGTACAAAGCAGGAGACTGAGCCTGTGTTAACCTGTGAAAAGCCAGTAAAATATTAATTGCTTGATTTCTGAAGAAAAGGAGACATCTTCAAATGGAATATGAACAAGTTAAGCATGTGTTAATTAAGGTCAGATGATATTTTATGATAGGAAAGAGAAAGTTACAACTTGAAGGCACTGGAAGTTACAGAAAGTTGATATGCATTGCACAGATTTGATAATTTATTATATGTTTATGTTGCAGTCTTAGATCTGGTCCCAGGTCACTTGATTTGGCATGTATATGGATGGAAATAGCATTTCTGCAAGCAGTGTGTGCTAATGAAATACTACCACTGGATTCAACCTTAGGGTATCTAGACCAGAAGTCTCGACTTTGGGAGGTGAACCATCTTTAACACTATTTTTTTTTTAACTGAATGAGGATGCTCAGATACACTTGAGGGGTCATGAGCAGTATTTTTCCTCTGATTTTGCTTACCTGATGTGAGTTAGGCCTGATGGGTCTTCCCTTTCCCTTTCAACTAGTTTTGAAAACAACCCTTCTAAAATATATCAGAGACATAAAAACAAATGACCTCTTATGTCCCATAAAGGGAATCAGCACCATTTTGCAGTAAAAAGAAAATGTGGCAAGAAATAGGTACATGGGAGGTGCACAGAGGTCTACATGTATGTCCAGCCACCATTTGCCCACTCCTGATCCTAACAAAAAAAGTATTTGTTATTTATTTATTTAGAGCATTGGACTAGATAAACAGACATTATGACCTCCCTTCAGTCAAAACAGCTCTCTCAGCAGCTTGCACACAGTTTATTTGACAGTTCCCTGCCCTTGTGCTCATAATCTAAATAAGACAGGACATGCAAGGAAAAGGGGATGGCAGTGGAGGAGAGGATTAAGTCCAGATGCTCTTCTCTTCCTCAGAGACCAGAGCAGTGCCAGCTGGCATGGAGGGGTGGCTCTTCTTCAGCCTCTGGAATCAAGGCACAATGGTGCTGTTCCTGGCTTCTGTTCTCTCAGAATCCACAGCAGTGGCAATTGTGCCACTTGTGCCAAAGTTCAATTGTGATACCATTCTTAATTTGGGTATGAAAATAATTTTGCATAGTTGCTACAATCTGTTTACATGTATAATCTATGCTTATTTTAAAAACAACAAGCTTTGCAATTTAAAAGAATGAAAGCACTGTGTTTTAGGCCACATGAATCTTTAAAGGATGAATAAATTGCATGATTCATAGAATGTCTCAAGTTTTCAACAATGAAAGTTAAACAAACAAAGACAAAATTACTAAGAAATATTTAGAAAATGATACAGGCATATGAGAACATTAAAAGTCCTATTTTAAACATTCTTAAAATGTACAAGTCCTATGGATGCAACAAGGACCTTAAGAATTTCAACCTAACATTTTGGAGGAAGTGACAGATAGAGGAGAAGGGTTCTAATTCTGAATTACAGACTCAAAAAGAGGCTTCTAACTAAATAGAATCCAGTTATAGAAACAATTTGGCTGGAAAGCTGGACTCTGAGCTTTATTTTTATTTTGAGAGATGAGTCCTTAATTTGTTACCTCTGATTCCTGTATTATTGTATGTTTTTAATTATTCTTAATTTTAACTAATGTGGCATTTTTAATTTGGTTTGTAGTTTAATTCTATTTTAAGGGGATGGGAGGGTGGGATTATGGGATGTGGGAATGGTCTTTTAACTCTGTCTGTTTTTAAACTTGTTGTACCCCGCTCCGATTGCCATGCAGAGGGGTGGGCTATAAATAAAAATTTATTATTATTATTATTATTATTATTATTATTCAGTTATTAAGCCACCTTGGCTCCTGATTTTGGGGGAAAGGCAGCATAGAAACAAAGCAGTAACAACAACATATGCAGTGTTGGAGCTCCTGAACATCAGGTGGGCTATAAGACTCAATATTTTTTGCTAAGCACCATGACAAGGTGTGAAGCAACTAGTAGACCAACCACAGCAGAATGGACAGCAGAAAATAGGTTAATGATGGGATGCTATTAAAGCCAGTTCATCAACTTGAGATCATCAAAAGAGAACATACAGAATTACAAAACTGGTCACCTTCCAGTTATTTCTGACTTATGGCGACTCTAAGGCAAACCTATCATGGCGTTTTCTTGGCAAGATTTCTCTAGAGGGGGCTTGCCACTAACATCCTCTAAGGCTGAGAGTGTGACTTGCCCAAGGTTATCCAGTGGGTTTCACAGTTCAGTGGGGATTGGAATCCTGGTCTTCAGAGTTGCAGTCTAACACTCTCAACCAAAGACATTAACTGAAATAAACTCTCCTCAAATATAAAACTTGAACATCTGTGCAAAGAAAGATAATAAGACAGAAGCATAAAGAACAAAGTAATGAGACTAAATATTTTGTCTCTCCAAGTAATGAAGGTTTTTCATTACTTGGAGAGACAAAAACTAGACTTGATTTGTTTACAAGAGACACACATCAGGAATAAAGATGTAAGACTCTTAGAAAAAACAAAATTAGGGAAGGTGTTTACTTCTAGCTACGAAAAGAAAAAAAAAGGAGTAGCAATATATGTAAATAAAAAATTTGAGACGAGAGAGATTTTCAAAGATAAATTAGGACGTATATTGGGAATCCAGGTTAGGACGCAAGAACTCAATGTCCTTGTGGTGGGTATATATGCCCCTCTAGAAAACCAACACCAATTTTTCAAAAAATTACTTGACCAAATATCAAATAAAGAATTTGATAATCTAATGATCCTAGGAGACTGGAATGTTGTCATAGATACAGATTGGGATAGAAATAGTAAGAGCAAAAGCAAACAAGGGAAATTATCCAAAACTTTTTTTCGAATTTATGGAACATTTAACTCTAGAAGATACTTGGAGAATTAAACACCCAACAGAAAAAGATTTTACCTTCTATTCAGATAGGCACCAATCTTGGTCTAGGCTTGACATTATTCTAATATCCAAAACATTAATCAGAAGAATTAAAAAAGTAGAGATACTCACAAAAATTGCCTCAGACCATAACCCAGTTCTTTTACATCTATACAATAAAAAAATAGAATATAACTGGAGACATAAAGATTATTTACTTCAAGAAGACAAGATGATACAAGAAGCTAAAAAAAGCTTTGAAAATCTTTTTTACTGAAAACTTAGACAAAGAACTGCAACAGAAATAGTATCGGAAGCTTCTAAAGCCTTTATGAGACGCTTTTTCATACAAAAGGATATAGAAAAAAGAAAGGGGAAAAGGGAAAAAGAAAAACTACTTCAAGAGGCCATAAAGGAAAAAGGAAAAATATTTTAAAAATCAACCTCAGGATAAAAAAATAAAACAAGAAATAAAAATGCTTCAAAAACAATTAGATATAGAAATGACACAAGGAATTGAATGGAAACTAAAACTTACTAGACAAAAACATTTTGAACACTCAAATAGACCAGGAAAATGGCTGGCTTACAAATTGAGAAAAGAACAGGGAAAAAGCTAATATTGAAAATAAAAGGAAAAGATTAAATTATAACCAACCAAAATAAAATTAAACAGATGTTCCACAATTTCTATTCTGACTTATTTAAAAGAGAAAATATGTCGAAAGAGCAAAAAGATGCATTAAGGAAATATTTGGATACAGAAGAAATACAACAAATAACAGAAGTCCAGAAAAAAATACTAGATGCACCAATCTCCCCAATGGAGATAATTGAAGCAATCAAGAAGATGAAATTAGGAAAGGCCCCTGGGCCCAACGGGTTAATGGCCAGATACTATAAAACATTAGAAGATAGTTTACTAATTCCATTACAAAGAGTCATTTCCAACGTAAGTATTAAAAACAAACCTAAGACATGGAGGGAGGCCCTAATAACAATGATAACCAAGGAAGATAAAGACAATTTGGAAATCAAAAATTACAGACTAATATCCCTTTTAAACTTAGATTATAAAATATTCTCATCAATTTTGGCAGAGAGACTAAAAAAGGTGTTAAAAGACTGGATAAAAGTCGACCAAACTGAATTCCTACCTGAAAGACAAACAAAAGATAATTTAAGAGTGGTACTTAACTTAATAGAATTCTATGAAAAACATAATGACAAGAAACTAGTGATGGTTTTTCTAGACACCGAAAAGGCGTTTGACAACGTAAATTGGGATTTCATGTTAATAATATTAGAGAAATTGGGAATTGGTCAAAGATTCATAATTTGGATAAAAACAATATATAATGATCAATCGGCTAAGATCATTATAAATGGAGAAAAGACACCAGAGTTTAAAATAACTAAAGATATGAGACAGTGATGTCCCCTGTCCCCTTTGCTATTTCTGACAGTAGTAGAAATACTTTTGAATAAAACAAGAAATGATAATCAAATAATAAGCCCAACCTTGAAGGGACACTCGTATAAAGCCAAAGTATTTGCCGATGATATAGTCCTATTTCTGGAAGACCCACTACAAAGTATTGAAAGGATAAACCAAATATTAAAAGAATTTGGCAGATGGTCTGGCTTTAAGATTAACAAAGATAAAACAGCCATGATAACTAAAAATATGAGGAGAACAGAAGAGGAATTATTAGAATCTATATCAAATTATAGAGTCCAGAAATGGTAAAATATCTGGGAATAAATATAACAAAGAAAAATTCAGAATTGTTCAACAACAATTGCCAAAAATCTGGAACAAAACGAAAGGGGATTTAAAGAAGTGGAAAGATCCAGGACTTTCGCTAATGGGGAAGATGGCAACAATAAAGATGATGGTCTTACCTAAAATGTTATATCTATTCCAAAATATACCTCTTATAACAAATGAGACACCCTTTAAAGACTGGAATCAGGAAATGTCAAAATTCATATGGGGAGGGAGGAAACCAAGAATTAAATGGAAAATAATGCACGATGCTAAAGAAAGAGGAGGATTAAGCCTACCTAATTTGAGACTGTACTTCCATGCAAGCTGACTAAACTGGATTCTTGATTGGATTAAACTGCGAAACATAAAATTACTGAATCTAGAGGGCTTCAATGTCCACTTTGGATTACACGCATACCTTTGGTACAACAAAGATAAAATACATAAAGATTTTAAAAATCATTATATTATAAAACCTCTTCTGCAAATCTGGACAAGATATAGGAACATATTTTACCAAAAAATACCACTATGGGTCTCCCCAAACGAGGCCTTCATCAAAAGGGACAGAATGATTGAGTATTATACAAAGATTTGATTGATATTAAAGAAGACAAATGGCAGTTAAAATCAAGAGAAGAACTTTCAAATACAGGAATAAATTGCAATTGGTTTCCATATAGACAATTAGTGGAAAGATTTGAAAAAGATTTAAAATTGACAGGCTTCGAAAAATCTAAGGGAGAATTTGATGATATCATACAATCAAGCAAGGCTAAATTACTAACCAAAATCTATAAATTATTACTAAAATTAGATATGGAACAAGAAGTAATAAAACCCCAAATGATAGCTTGGTCACAAAACATTGGAAATACAATCCAATTACAAGATTGGGAGAAAACATGGAGAAAATACCTAAAATTTACAAACAGTAATACACTGAAAGAAAACTATTACAAAGTCTATCTAAGATGGTATATGACACCAGAAAAGATCGCCAAAATCTCTAAAAAGACATCTAGCACCTGTTGGAGGTATAAACAAAATAAAAGAACAATATTCTACATGTGGAGGAAATGCAAACCAATTCAAAAATTTTGAGGAAAAATACATCAACTAATAACAGAAACTTTAGGTATAAATTATCCTTTAAAACCAGAAATATATTTATTACGTATTCTGAGTAGTCTAGAGGCCTCTATCGAAAAAAAAGAATTGGAAAATACTGTTAAATATGTTTACAGAAGCAAGATTAGGTATCGCTAAACAATGGAAATCATCTGCAGAGACAGAAATAGAAGATTGGCTCATAAAACTATACGAACTATATGAGATGGATTTATTGACACATATGGTAAATGATAAATCGATATCCGAAAGGAAAGAAGACTGGAAAAGATTAAGCCCACTATGGGGGAAAAATGGGGAAATAAAGCAATGCAATTTATAAAAAGCTCAAGAGAATGCATGTGTGTAGATAGATAGATAGATAGATAGATAGATAGATAGATAGATAGATGGAGATGAGGAGTTGGAGCATGTGGCAGTGCGGGAAAATTGACACCAAAAAGGAGCATTCACATTTGGGATCTTGCTTAAGCTTTGTGAGTTTTGGCAGGGCTTATCTGGCAGGATGGAGCTGAACTGCTATGACTTAAGTTCTTGGCTCATTCTTTCATCAGCCAAGAGAAACACTGTTTGTGTCGGGAGGGGATGATGTGAAGCTGTGTGGGGAAAGCACAGCTCTGGGGAAGGAGGGAGAGGATTATCCAGGGTCAATTCTTCATGTCTCTTGGACTGATAGTTCTAACTCACCAGGGAGAAAAATGGGAAGCTGTCTTTGTTCATCATTACCCTGGTGAAGAAAGATTGAAATTTTTTCTTTACTGGGGAGGAGCTACTCCCTTTGCACCCGATCACTCTGGGAGCATCCAGTCAAGCTGTGACTGAGAAGCCTCTTACCCACATTGGCCTTACTACAAGGGTGGCCTGGGCAACAGGCTTCCAGGTCACTGCTCAGCCAGCTGCTCAGTTGCTGCTCCCAGAGTGACCAGGGGCAAAAGGAGCAGTGACTGAACAGTCAGCCAAGTAGTGACTGCAAAGGCCAGTGCAGACAAGAGACTTCTTGGTCACTGCTCCCTTTCCATCCAGTCACTCTGGGAGCAGCAACTGAGCAGCAAGCCAGATGGCCTTCCTTTTACTGTAAGGCTGGTACAGGTAAGATGGAGGAACAAATATGGGCTGAGGTGGGAAAAGAGAAGGTGGTGAGCTAGGCACATCTGAGATAGACGCCAATGGTTGCTGCTCAAAGAGCAAATCTGTTTATCAAGAAACAGATGTTGGGGAGGTGCTAGGGTTGTCACCCAAGAGGAAAGGGGGCAGTAGCCTGAAAAAGTTTGGGGACCACAGATCTATGATATGTAGACAATCCCATAATACTAGTGGAAAACATCACAGACTTGGAACAATTACTATGAAAGATCAAAGATGAACGTGGAAAGGCAGATTTCATGCTGAACATAAAGAAAATAAAAATAATGACCACAGAATACATACATAAATTCAACCTAGACAATGAGGAAATTGAAACAGTTAAAGAATTCCTGTACCTAGGATCAAACATTGTTCAGAATGGTGACTGCAGTCAAGAAATAAGATGACAAGGAATGAGAAGGGCAGCTATGAAAGAACTAGACAGAATCCTAAACAGTAAAGATATACAACAGAGCACTAAAGTTAGAATCGTCCAAGCTATGTATGGATGTGACAGCTGGACAGTAAAAAAAGAAGACAGAAAGAAAATCAACTCTTTTGAGATGTGGTGCTGGAGAAGAGTGCTTAGGACACCATGGATGGCTAAAATAACAAAAACAAATAAAATAACAAAAACAAATGAGTCCTGTCTCATCCACAGGGTCACCATGAGTTCAGATTGAATTGAGGGCAGTTAACAACAACAAAGTGCAAACAGAAGAAGCAGCTAGGGCCAGTGTATACTTAGAGAGTAGGACTGCCCAAGTTAGAAGTGAATTAAAGGCACACAACAACAACAACAACAGAAGGACATAGGTCCTATATGATAATTTGAAGCAGGGTCCTGATACTGTCACCAGAAAGCTGCAGCAAAGACTAGGACTATATCAAGATATTACTCAAATCAGTTCAGAATAACTGAGACTAATATTTTTTCATTTACTTTTCTTGCAGCAGAGGCCTAACTTTATCATGTAGTGATGCTCAATGTGAATTTGAGGATACTGACGTGACAGACTGGTCAGAGAGAATACAACTGTTGCCAAGATAGTGTGAATACAAACACCTTTGAATCAAGAAAATTGAAGTTGCTTTCTGTTTTCACAGATTTTATATAATGACTGAATCCAGAACAATGAACTTCATGTAATTTGTATTATACTGGTTGCTTGCCAAGATAATCTAGGGCACATACTGAGCACAATGTTAGAGAAGAGAGAAATCGATCAAGGAAACATATTTCTAAACCTTTGCTTTCTTCTCGTGTCTAGAAAGCTTTTCTGTTGATGTCACTAGAAGCAGAGATACTTAGCTTTGGCACTTTTTTCATTGTCAGTACACAAAAGATTGAAAGTATTAATTTTTCCATTCTAATCTATGTTCCATTTGCATGTATTAATTTATTACTATATTACAGACAGAAACAGTAAATAAAACCTGCTATTTTATTGCATTACACAGCTGCATCAATTGTGCCCAGTACTTAATAATAATCTTAGCTAGTAACCAGAAACACGTTGTTATTAAATTATGAATACATTATTTATTCTGTCTGAATTTAGCTTTGTTTGTACTGGTTTTCCAGTCCATATAAAATTCAAAATCAGTTTGAAAAGGTTAAAATGTCAACAGGCTTTCCAGAGGCCTCTAGGTGCCAATGGACTAGATAAGCATTGTGTCCTCCAACATGGAATAAGCTCTACTCTGAGGGAACTTAACCTTCATTCAAGTAGACAAGAGATTTTAGTTCCTAGACTCGTGTTTTATTGAAGGATGCATGCAGAACTAGATCTTTAGCATAGACACTTTGGTCCAAAACATACTCCAGAAATAATCCAGTTTGAGACCACTTTAACTGCCTTGGCTCAGTGCTAGGGAATCCTGGGAACTATAGTTTATTGTGTCACCTCAGCTGTCTGATAGAGGTTAAATGTCTCACTAAACTGCAGTTCCCATAATTCCTTAGCATTGATCCAGGGCAGCAAAAGTGGTCTCAAACTGGATTAATTCTGCAATGTGTTTTGGACCTTTATAACATTATCACCTGGAGATTAAATGGTGCCCTTAAGTTTCAACCACCTTTTACATAGCACTTAATTGAGGTATTTTTAACTTGCTCAGATGAACATTAATGATGACACTGGCTATGTGAAAAGCCCTAGATATGGGCCTTTGCAGACTGCTAGAAATAGTGCAAATTGAGTCCACTTTAACTGCCCTGATTCAGTGCTAGGGAATCATGGGAGCTGTAGTTTATTGTGGCACCAGAGCTCTCTGACAGAGAAGGCTCAATGTCTCAGAAAAAAAGGGTCACCATAAGTTAGAAACTACCTGAAGGCAAACAACAACAACAACATGTCTTCCTATCACAGTCAACCCTCCATATCCACAGATTCAACCATCCACTGTTCAAAAATATTCTCCTCCCCCCCCCAAAAAAATCCTAAAAGCAAACCTTGATTTGTCATTTTATGTAAGGGATATCATTTTACTACACCATTACATATAATGGAACTTGAGCATCCATGGATTTTGGTATCCACATGGGGGGCCTGGACACCCCAGCAGATACCTAGGGCCCACTGAAATAGTCCATGAACATATGCATGTTGTAGTTGGAGGAGGGTATTAAAACTCTCTTGTGTTAATATAATAGTATGCAATTTGCTTCCTGT
>CM034710.1:77723411-77738470 GCA_020142125.1 Phrynosoma platyrhinos | reverse complement strand
TAGAGCCAGAGGTGAAGAGCTACAACTCCCATCATCCCTGACACATGGCACAGAATGACCCCTAATTTAGAAAGGTTACATTATTTTGGATTTAATACTGATTTCACATTTTCCTCCATATTGCAATCTGGTCTTGATCTCCTAGCTCTGTAAAATGTATTTATTTATTTAAATATTTATATCTTATCTAATAAAGGGGCAGACAATAAAACATCATTTAACAATTATGGCACATTTAAAATAATAAAAAAGCCAGTCAAACGCAATCAACAGTTACACATTTACAATATAAACAATTCAACAGCTTGGTAAGGAGAGGGTTAAGCCAGCAACTCGGCCCAAAAAGCCTGCACAAAGAGCCAAGCTTTAAGTTGTCACTCAACTGATCTATACTATAGTCAAGTTTACCTGTTTTGTTGGACTGAAGCAAGGGTGGTACAGTAATTACTCTGGGAATTTGGAGATCCAAGTTTGAGTTCCCAGTGAGTCATGAAATTATCGGAGGGATTGTCTGCATGGGCCAAAAGGCCAGTGTTCCTCATGGCCTCATGTTGTCCAGATGCAGATCCAGTGGATCTGGCCTGATACCTGGAGTAAGCAGCTGTTTTGTTGTTATTGTGTGCCTTCAAGTTGCTTCGGACTTATGGCAACCCTAATGAGAACCTATCACAGGGGTTTCTTGGCACCCCATGGTAATTTGACCCCTAGTTTGCCACAGAGTTTCCTGGAAACTCCACAGCAACTCCCGAATGTTCTTACCTTACCTTGCCACGCTCAGCTGTTCTTACCTTGCCACAACCCCTACACGCCTTACCTTGCCACCCCATCACTCATACATGGGTGCAGCCAGGGGTGGGTACACATGGGACCAGCCAAGTACCTCATTTCTGCATCAGACACTGTGAAAAAGAGTTTCTGAGTATGAGCAACCCAGGTCAGCATCAGGGCCACAACAGCACAGGCTGATCCTGTGCTATCCTGGCCCACTTGCTACTAGCCCAAATGATATTGCGCTAATTATCCTCTCTCAGGCTGATATACCCCTCAGGGTTGTTTTGAGATAAAATGTGAAGAAGCAAAGGCAGGTATTCTACCTTGAGTTCAGTGGAAGAAAGGTAGGATATAAATGTAAGTACTTTTCATAGCAATTGGTTCTATTTATTAGACTGAATTAAGCAGAGAAGAATTCTGTCTTTGAGTATTGAGAACTTATGACACTCCACTGACTGTGATCATAGATGTAGACAGGCAACCACCACAGTTCTTTTCAGTATTAGAGACAAGGCATGAATTTGGTGGCTGTACTTATGATATTTTCCTTCTCTTAGAATCAAAAGTTATCCATACAATATATTGAGGTTCACGCTTGGTAGTCAATGTGAACATTATGCCACATATACAAGTGACAGGCATGAGAACTTATACTCTACCATATATATAGTGTTTCTAGTTCTATTATACAAGACAAAAAAATGGATATATTTCCTTACTTGAGATAACACAGCAAGGTGATGGTGGCATGTCATTGCATTCCTGTTGGCCTCCATAAAATACCTTTGAGTACGTCTTCTTTCACGTTCCAGTTTCCTTTCCAAGACAAGCTGGGTAGTTGATAAACCATCTAGATATTTCATCATAACATCAGATATCATTGAACTGACCTCTACTATATCAGGACGGTTCTCTGCATCAGGGGTTAAACACCTATGAAAAAAGTCCTTCATTATTCAAGTAATCTACAGCAACAATAACTAAAACTCATCTAACCCCCAGCTAAGTCAATAAGATGAACATCTGTGCAAGTAGATCCAAGAAGTGCATCATAAGGACAAATCATAGAACAGTTCAAAACACAGGACTCTTGTTTAAACTATTTTAGAAATCAATTTGCTAAATCAAGGATGGGAATTATGTGACCTTCCGGATGTTACTAACTACAACTCCAAGCATTTGTCACCACTGGCTACATTGACTAGGGCTTCTGGAAGCTGCAGTCCAAAACCATCTGGAGTTTCACACAATTTCCAGCAATGTTCTAAATGGAACTGCTGGTTTTCTACTTTTTTCTGTTTTCAAGGGCTGCCCCTTTCTTCTCCTTCATATTTACATAAAAAAAAAACTGTTGTAGTTCTGTAAGCCTAAGGATTTCCCTGGGCAAGCTGATTAGTAATGGTCTGCAGTGAGCTCCCACAGTTGAACCACAGCCTTCCTATGATGCTGACTACAGAGACTGATGGCATTATTAGTCTTTATCACATCATTATACTTAAAGAAGATACCAGAATATATAACCATAAGCACAAAGCTCTGTGTGTGCCAGTCAGTGCCCCAAAGCTTCATTCATATATAAACTGATTTCCTCATTCCTTTATTCACTGAACTAAATTTTAAAAAATACTCATGTTAGTATAGAAGCACAAGAAACCACATGATGAAAGGACTAGATTTATGATTTTCCTTGATGGATTCTAAGTAGTCCAATTTTCAGAGGCATCTCACATTTCAGACTTGTACTATAAGCTCACATCTTTCCATTTGACTCAGTTGCAATGGGCCGGTCTGTTCACAGACACATACCAACTGTCATCCAAGTAAGCTGTCCCATGACCAGCTTTACTGAGAAACATAAAAAGTAATTACAAAAGAAGGAAGACAGAAACTCTATGCAGCAAGATACTTACTGTTTAATGATAGCTGATACCTTTTCAGAGTAGGTACCATATTGAACTGGCTCATATTCAGCTTCTACTATCTACAAAATAAATATGTGCTGTTAAAAATAGGGAACTATTGTGTTGTGCATGTATTAGATAGTTATTTTTCTATTTCAACAGCATGACATACACCACATAATTAATATGGTATCATAAGGCACCAGTGTCACTTATATGCAATAAAATAGATAGATTTTGTTTTCCATATCTTTGTGAAGATATAGCATTAAGCAGGTGATCTGACCTGGGTGGGGTTCCAGTAGCTCAGAAAGAACTGGTGAATAGCCTGTCAGTACCAGAACCAGGTAGTAACTCATTTTCCCAATATGTTACTTTGGTATCTGACTACTTTGTGTAATACTAAAGTGGAAGAAAGGGTGTTTTTTTCTGGTCTATAATGGCTAAAGTAATTCACTACTTTGAAGTTGAACAGGAATGAGTTGCCCGTTATTCATTTTGTATGTGTGGGTGTTGTCTGAGTAATGGAAGAGGAAGAAGAAAGTCACATGGATGGTCGATGTGTTGCAAAAGAAGGATTCTTCATAATGTCTTCACTTTAAAGCTGCAGCATTAGAATTGGCCATTTTAAGCAACTGGAGAGCATTTTCTTTTATTTTCTAGTCACAAGAGTAAGAGTAACTTGTTAGCAACAATTAGCTCCAGAGTACTGAAGTCCAGAAAGATAACTTTACATAGAAAACTGACCTAAAATTGCTGAAACACTTAGATGATCCAATCTTCATCTGCAGAAACTACTACTCATATACTTATGATTTGGCTAGAAAAATTACTATTCATTGTGCACTTAAGAGCTCTGGTGGCGCAGTGGTTAAATGCCTGTACTGCAACCACTGACTCATAGACCACAAGGCCGTGAGTTCAATACAACCAGGGCTCAGCCTAGACTCAGGCCTGCATCCTTCTGAGGTCGCTAAAATGAGTACCCAACTGTTGGGGGGCAATGAGCTTACAGTTGTAAACCGCTTAGACATCCCATAGCGCAATATGAAGCGGTATATAAATGAAGCTGCCTTGCTTTTGCTTTGCTAATCTGCTGAAGAATTGTAGTTATTGTGTAGACACCCATATTTTTTACTAAAAATCTGTTTCCCAAATATGTCTGTGTGTGTTTAAAAAATTATTATGAACTTGCACAATTTTGAAATCCTTCAAGATATTTACCAAGTGTTGCAAAGTTTTTTTGTAAATACAAGTTGTGAGGACTACAAAAGCCTTTCAGAACACACTTGCAAAAACAGTGAGCATTTTATTATCCCATAAAGAGTAATAGCCCAATAACAGTAAATGACAGAACTGCTTGGTGTGAAATGTATCTCAGTTTAGCAAGCCACATATAAGGCATGCATAAAAGCAAAGCTGAGGGGGACAACACAATAGAGATGATAAGGAGATAAGGAGTGCTGAGAAAATATATTTTAAAAATTAAAAATGAACATCTAGATGCTTAGATGAGAATCCAGCAGAGTAAAAGATCCAGTGTCTAAATTCCAGAGCCAGTGAAGGAGAGCAGAATGATCTCCTTCACTTCTTCAATCCAACACTGAGAACTAGGCCAGAACTAGGTTGACAACTGTCGGCCAGAGGACTTCTTCCTCAGCCTCCCCTTTTAAACTGTGGAACAATCTGCCAGCTGAATATGCTGTCTGAATTTAAAGCAGCATTAAATCTTAAATTATGAATTTTAAACTATGGGTAGATTGTTTTAATATGTACTGGTTTTGTTTGTTCTTTTAAATTGATGTTATGTATTCTAACTGGTTTATGTGTTTTTAACTGATGTTATTTGTTGTATATTATTCTGTTGTTCCCTGCCTCTCTCCATGGGAAAAGGTGGGTAAGAAATAAATATGATGAGGATGTTAATAATTTTTATTGTTAGGCCTATTCTCTATACCACAACCATCTAATCCAGTCTTATGATATGCTCTAAAGTCCTCAGGTGATGCAGTAACACTTCATGAAGAACATATTTCATGGTGCCAGAAGCAGGAAGGAAAGTGCATATACACAAAAGAAAATGTTGTATTTCCATCCAGCAAACCTGCATACTTTTGTTGCTAAGGAGAGCATGTTGGTGCTGTAAAATGGAGGGTTAAGGGTTGCCATCTGATAGAGGATACATCCAACAGCCCAGACATCAGCCTTCTCTCCGTATGGCTCACTCTTCACAACTTCAGGGCTATATAAGTAAAAGCAAAGTTAAGCAGTTCATACAGGAGAGAGAAAAAAGTCACAAATGTCTATCTATATACATATATTGGTAGGGAAAGTGGAAAAAAGAAGAGGCTAATAACATAAAACCATCTTTAAGAAAAATAGAAATTAATTTAGTTTGCGATAAACTATCCTTCATCTATCAGGATGCTTCTAATTGCAAAACATTCTACTTGAGCTCCACTTGGACAGCAGAGCAGCATGTCTACTTCACTATAACATCACTTAGCCAACCATCAAAGGTGGCTGGGATTGCAAATATGATTTATATTTACCACCTGTCTCCAAGTATTCATTTTAATCGACATAATTTATAGTACTTTAGATAAATGTGAGAAGGAGCACAAAAGAAGTAGGTACATAGTCGGTTTAGATCAGGGTGGGGAAAGTATGGCAATCCAGTGGTGAGGGATCTCCCATGATCCCTCACTACTGGTAATGCTGATTAAAGGTGATTCAAGTTGCAGTCCAGTAACTTCTAGAAGGCTACATGTCTTTCTCCTCTGATTTGTTGATTTTACTGTGTGCCTTCAAGTTGCTTCCAACTTATGGAAAGCCTAAGGCAAACCTATCACATGGCTTTCTTTATAAAAAATTGTTCAGAGGAGGCTTGTCTTAGCCTTCTTTTGAGGCTGAGAGAGAGTGACTTGCTCAAGGTCGCCCTGTGAGTTTCCATGGCTGCATGGAGCTTCAAACCCTGATCTTCCAAGAGTCCCAGCCCAGTGCTCAAACCGCTACACTACACAGGCTTTCCTCTGCTTTAGATTCTGCTAAATATCCACTTTTAATGTCCTTTTCTTCGGTGGGTATTCTCCAAATGCACAGAAATCATAGGAAGCCATACTGATCCATCAAAACCTTCCCCTCCCCCCCCAACCCCTACATACTTTTATTTGAACCAGCACAAAGTTTAGGACACACATTAGAACAGAATAGGAAGAGGGATTTCTTCTGAAATGGAATGCAGAAGATGCTGATGAATGGGAATCTGATTTTATTGTACTTAACTTTTGTATTGGCATTGTATTGTGTTTTTAATAGTTTCTATGCTTGCATTGCATGCTGGGAGAAAGGAAAGATACATATTAATAAAATAAATATAAGTAAACAAAATTTACAAATTTGCATTGTTAAATGCTACATGAATATGACAAATGCCTCAGAGGTTTGCACAGTGAACTCAGTTCCAGAAACAGAATTCTGTATTACAATACAGTGGCACAAAGAGGTGTGCAGGTGGGATATGAATTATGTTTAAGACAGCTAGATTTTACAAACATTCTATTAATAACAATCAATATGCTCTGGTTTTAAGCTTTCAATCCCAAATCTTGTATTCAAACAGAAAGATTCCTACTTAACCAGTTTCCTGACTAATTAAAATAAATTAGTGTATCCTGCTAAACAAATAGTTACAGAAAGAACAAAGGCAGATTAGCTGAACATTTTTCAATTTCATCATTTCTTTTTTCTAACAGATTGAGCCATGTTCTATGTTTTCTTTGAAAGACTTAGCATCTGCTGCTGTACTCAGAAAGTATATTTTTATTTAATAACAGATCTTCTTGCATGCTAAACTCAATCTTAAAATGGGTTTGGCAGCTGAACAAAAAATTATAGCAGCATAGAAGATAATTTAATCTTGCAAGCATTTTGTTAGGATATTCACATTTACAAAAATGGCTTCAAAATACAATGGAATACATTTAAGCAGCATAAATTAAAAGAAAGAAAAGTCTCCCTAGCAAGCTATGTTTCAATGCTATTTATAGAACAGTCTATTTTCATACAAATCCATTTTCACTAAAACCTTTATGATTTTTTCATGTTTAAGTATTCATTTCCAATTTTATTCTGTTAATATTTTATTACAATATTTGCATAAGTTCAATTTTAATAAGGATGTAGAGAAAGATTTTTTTTTATTTCTGAAGCTGAATCTTGATGAGCTGATTGACACTATCCCACTTGTTTTCAGACTGCCTTACATGGATTAGCTTCTGTAAATATTAGTTTAAAATGTATGATGTAAAGGTCATAATAAAAAGTGATTAATATTTGAGTGATATCTTGGTAAAATGAGAGGATTTAGGAAATCAAACAATGTTAAAGACTGAAAGAGGCTAAGCCCAAATTGAATAGCCATGTGGAAGAGTTCAACCTGGCACAGAAGAACTTCCTATCAAGTTTCATCTCTTGGCATTCAGTTGTAAGAATCCACAGAATATAGTGGGCTCTGTGATTTTTCAACCAGCACTCATCTTGCATATCCTGTCAAGATTCACAGTGCTATGCTGAACAAGCAATGATCAAAGTGTAGTTCTACCTTAACTTTGTCATGGCTTCCTAAATTATTGTTATCCTCCATGAATCCTTATTACATTTATGAGTCGGAATGTTGCTTTTTGGGGGGCAATGATATTTATGTCTGTTGGTTTTTTTAACTACTCCACTTTTACGTTTACTTGTTTTTGATGCATACTCATCACATTAGTCACATTTGTTTTCTCTTTCAGCTTTTTTTACTAGCCATTTTCCACCATTTTGCTTGACCAATGGTTTAAGTTAACTGCATTTAAATCCCATTGAAATCAATAAAGCTTAAATCAGACACAACTAACTTTTCTCATTGACTTTAAGGGGATTTAGTGCAATTCAATCCAATGTGTGTCAACCCAATACGTTTTTATGATTGGCAGTCAATAAAGATAATTTTTTTCTCACTATTTTCCACTTAGCCCCTTTTCTGTCTTGATCTTTTCCTGGTAACTACTATTACTCTGGTTTTTGTTTTTTGCCATTGTCATTAACAATCATATGTGTCTTCTGGCCTTCCCATCCCCTAACTGAGGACGTTATGGTTTTCTAATCCCACCTCCCAATATAGATGTAGCATCTCAGTTTACAATGTTATTCCAGTGTATAACTCTCCTTAAAATAACTGCTTCTCAAGTTGTCCCCAGTCCAATGAAATTATTATTGTTGTGTTTCAGTAATGGGACTCTCTTTTTAACATTCTGCAGCAACTAAGCAACCTGTTGACTGCTCCTTATACCTTGTTTTCTCAGGAGGTACCAAGCCACAGACTTATTCATATAGATTTATATTTTTTTTCATTTTTTCAGTATATTTTAAGAATACCTCAGCAGCAAATATATAAATTATAAGATATTCCAATGATCCAGTCATGGACAGACACACTTATTTTGGACTGAAGACATTCAAATATGGTGTATTCACTACTTTATATTATATTACCCATGAACAGATGGTCTGCTTCTATACTCAAGACAAACAACTACTTCAATAAACTGCAAGATGACATTTCCTGGGTCAATGGAAAGCAATAAGTAAAATAGAGATGCACAACATTTAGTCCCTCATTAAATCATAGAAGTAAAGGAAGCACATGAACTGAATAAAATTCACCTCAATATCAGTATATAACTATTGTCGATATGGCTTGCAGCAAGCTTTCAAATACAAGTATTTATGAAAACGGTCAATCACATTTCCAAAGCAATTTTTAAAGTGACAAGATATTCCTAACAATAGACCTAACACTGGTTGAACACAATAAAAGTTTTAAAAATTGAAATAAATTATCAATGAAGAACAAATATGGATGAAAAATATGGCAGAAATAAAACCAGAAAACACAGAAGCAGTGAATAAAAATGCTAGTGTTTTTGTTTTGTTTTTAAAAAAGATGGTAATAGAAAAGTTTACAGAGCACATACACTCATTCAGCAGTCTGGATATTTTCAAGAGAAGTTATCCATAGAATAGTTGCTATTACAGATAGAACCCTGTTCTGTGGAAGTCACATCACATTTGAGTGGCACATAGAGGAGACCTTCTCTTTTGTATCTCAAAGAAGAGGGAAGTTAGTATGGGAAAAAGCTTTAGCTGAAGCATACTTGGATTAGGCTGTTTAGGTTGAAAAACAATTTTCACTTCACATTAAATCTTCATGCTAATAGGCAGCTATTGCAATTGTTGCAAAGTATCACTAAAATATTCCCTGTGGTTAGTCCTTATCAACAAGTGGTCTATCTTAGTAGCTGAAGCTTCAATACCATGTTCAAGGGAGAATGATATACAGAAGGCATTTCAATAATCCAATCTGAATAATGTATCCTGATTTCATTACCCCTAAAAGCAGTAACAAAGGAATGGAAGTCACTAAAATAAAAGGTATATGGAATGACTTTTTGACACATTACTTTTCATTTCTTCTTTGTGATGGTTCTACTCATTCTCTAAGAACCAAACTTTTGAAAGATACTCTTTTAAACTGCAATTCTCAGAATCCCCCAGTCAGTAGCATGCTAGCTGGGCAGTTCAGGGAGGTGTAGTCCAAAAAGAGTGACTTTTCCAAGTTTTACAGAAGATGTTGCTGTTAAGATTTTCAAATATAAACTTTAAAAACCTAGCTTTTCCAAGCAAAACCTGAATACCAAAAGGCCCAAATACCAAATACTTGGTTCATTGCAAATTCTGAAAAGCTATTTGTGTTTATGTTTCAATCTGTACAATTTATTTCCACAATTTTATTTTACTGCTAAACCTATAAATATTTCTACTTACTCCTTCCTAAAACTGAAGCTGTTTCTGAAAACCTCCAATGTCTATAAAATGTAATTACCTAACTTCTATGGGATGTTACATAAACATCTCCTGGATATACAGGCCTTACATTTGATACGTACATAGTCCCATGAATAAGCAGTATCACTTTCAGAATGGTTCAGCTGATTTTCAGTGGTCTATACTAGCCATTTTATTTGAGACCCAAAGCACAGTTAGTGTTACACATCCAAAATTGCTTTGGTCTTGTATTGCCTTTTTATGTCATGGAACAAATTATTTCTGAAACTAGGATGATTTTCAAAAGTTTGTGATATGTCATAGAGGTCTGCTATTCAAGGAAAAACTGTCAAAAATTCCAATATATATCTATTCCAGCAGCTCTGTGTAGCAATACCTAAGCCTAACCCGTTAGAAGATGCTTACAAACTAGCATGATCTACATAATATGGTCTTATGCATCCCACGTTTTGATGCCATTTTCTCTATAGCCCCGGCGATGAGCTGAAAAGCTCTTTTTCTCCTTCTCCAAGTATCTATCATTCTTTATGCAAAATATTGTTTGTCTCTCTTATTATGACCTGGATCCTACTGCGTCATACTGCTCATGCAACAGACCACAATGTTAGCTGTTTGACAGTTATGACACTCACAGAATGAGGGATCTAGGACCTTCCTGTGTTAGTAGGGATGCTGAACTGTGATAAATGGTGAGAGTTAACCCCTGGCCATTTACTGCATGCATATGTCACTACCCAAAATACATCTTCCACTAGACTGGAGGCTCTGGCTATATGCTCTGCTTTTTCTTCTCGGTTTGTCTCTCAATATTCTTGGATATAATGCACTGCAGAATAGGCTGGTGTGCGAAATAAAAAAATTTGAAGCCATCTTTCTGCAGTGTCTTGGCTCCAAGCACTTCTTGAAGCCAGGCACAGAAGAAACAGCAATCATTACACAGAACTGTAGTAGGCTACAATGTAACTACATCAGTGGCACTTTCTACTCTACTGCAATTGTATCAGATGTTGGCCTGTGTCTTAATATCTTCATTTTCAAAAGCTTTTCACATGCCACAGTGCCATTTACTCTCATTCCTACCAATAGTCCTCTTCTGACTAGGTATTCAGAAAACAGTAAGTATGCTGTTCATAGTCAGAAAAGTGAAGCAATGAAAAAATAACTGACTTGAATTATATTTTTCAAGTGTACGAGGGGGTATCATAATTTTTTAATTATTAATTATTTAAAAAATTGACAGAAAGTTTGTTTTAATTTGTAGTTGTTAGCTTATCTCTACATAGTCACCATCCAGATTTACACATTCTCCCCAGTGTTTCTTGATCCTCCAAATACCTGATATTGTAGAAGTCTGCAGATTGCGCCTTTCGAGGAGGTATCATAAAGTAATAATTATCACTCGGAAGATATTAAGGTATATTGATGAAATTTTGTCAGTGTCATCATTGGTCCCTAAGTGCTTGGTGTTGAGAAAATCAGCTCATTGTGTCCTTTATTTTTGTGACAGGTTGTGCCAAAAGTGTAAAGTGTAAAGTGACTAAAGTGTAAAATCCTCAACTTTAAAGTGTCTCAGAAAAGTTGATGTCTCTTTCCACCCTGCAGCCTTACAAACATGCTCAATTGAAGCTGCTACCCTATAGGCTGTTGTTGTCACCACTGATCTGGTGGAATGTGCCCAAACATAATTAGATCTAAGAACTTTTGCCAAACCATAACACTGATAAACTTTCAGCCATTTTGACAGCATTCATTAGATGCCTTTTGGCTCAAAGACCTTGGATTGAAAGACAAGAACAGTGCAAAGAACTATTCTTTGAAATCATTTTGTTCTTTTCAAGTAGATTCTTACAGCCTTTTTCACCTCCAATAAATGCCACTTTTTATTTTATTACACTCCACAGATCATTAGGCAATACATTAAATACATAAACATGTTAAAATAGATCTATAAAACATATAGTGGAAAAACTTAACATGCTGATGCAATGGCCACTTAAGGAATGACAAATTCCTTAAGGAAACTTCCTTAAAGGCTCAAAGGGATTCCCAGTCAAAATATTCAAAACTAGATTTAAGTTCTAGAATGGTGTATGCCGCAACTGGAAAAGAAAGGTCCAGCCTTCTGTCAAACATTGGCTGTTTAAACTGACTGATTGTATTGCAGTGGATAACCTGACTTTACTCCTGACAGGAGAATCGTGGGAGAATCAGAAAAAAAAATTGGGAGCCTGTAAAGCAACTGTAAAGAACTAGTAAAGAAGATACTAGAGTCTTAGAACTAGTTTCTGTAGTATGATTGTTTAAAATAGCCTTTTTAGGGTTCTTTTCGCTCAATTTGTTCTGTAAGACCTGAAGCTGTGTGATTATATTTATGGTGGGTTAAGATTTCACGGAACTGCTCTGGGGATGTAGGTTTTTTTGTTTGTTTGTTTTTTCTTTTGAAGAAGTAAGTTGTGGACACTCAGGAAGTCAACTAGAATTATATATATATATATATATGAAAGAATATATATTTGTTATAAGCATGGTTTATGTTAATTTAAGGTGTCTTGTATGATTTTACATGTTTGTTTGATGTTAATATTTCTTTGTAATTTGTTGTCTTAATAAAGTTTGTAAAAAAAACTAGATTTAAGTTCTACAAGTGAAATCTATGTAATGTCGGGGAAGAACTTAAAGTTGCACCTCTCACAAATCTTTTAACATGTGGATTGAAAAACCATTTTGGACCATTTGGAATTTGACGACTTACTGGCATCTACAGATTTGCTAGAGGCATATTTGCACGTACCAATGGATCTTTGGGAGTTTTCCCTGCTTCAAATTCAGGGCCTATACAGACTGCCAGAAATAATCCAGCTTGAGACCACTTTAACTATCCTAGCTAAGGAATCATGGGAACTGTAGTTTATTGTGACACCAGAGCTCTCTGACAGTGAAGGTTCAATGTCCCAGGGGGGGAAAAATACAATTCCCATGATTCCCTAGCACTGTGCTAGGGATCTCAATTTGCATTATTTTTGGCAGTCTGCAAAGGCCCAAAGTGGTCTCAAACTGGATTATTTCTAGTAGTCTGTTCAGGCCCAATATCTGTTCAAACATGCACATTTTGATGTTCTATTAATGCTGCAAAATGAAGTACTGCCATACCTACAGCTTTTATTTCAGTAGGTTGGTATGCAAAACTTTCTCCAACAGAGTCGACTGACCTGTACATAATGAACTTCTCAATTGGCCCTTCAACCAAAAAGAGTGGCATCTGTCATCATCAATATCTTTTTCTAAGGAAGAAATTAGTTCCCCCTGTTAAGAACCTTGTCCTTCAACCACCAGATTAAATCTTTTACAACAATCTGGGAAACTGTTAACATGAAATGTCTCTTCCTTATTACTGATAGCTGATGAAGACTTAGGAAATTTTGAAGCAATCTGGTATGAAACCTCATACAAGGAATCAACGGAATTATTGATATACATATCCCTAGAACCTTTGCTAAGGCATTAGATCTGATGTTTTAACTTAATTTTAAAATAATCTTTTTTTTATCTCTGTCATCCTGTCTTTTGAAAGGGAAAAAACTCCTGTTTCTATTTGGGCACGCAGATGAGTTATTCTTTTTGTTGGCTCTAGATTACTGTTCTTTTAATTCATTCAGTATCCATGTCTCTCTAGAAAGTAAAGAGACCTCCTGAGGTCTAACACAGCCTTCTCTTTGCCTCTATTAAGATTTTGTCTAAATAAAGAAATAGGTACACTTGATGCTGTCTTAGATCAGCTATTATAGGTACTAAAACTTTGGTAAAACCCTCAGGGCTGATGGCAGGTCAAACAGTAGAGTCTTGAACTAGTAATGTTGACCACTGAGGGCCTATACAGGCTGCCAAAAATAATCCAGTTGAGACCACTTTAACTGTCTTGGCTCAATGCTAGGGAATCATGGGAATTGTAGTTTTTTCTGAGACATTGAGCCTTCACTGTCAGAGCTCTGATGTCACAATAAACTACAATTCCCATGATTCCTTAGCACTGAGCTAGGACAGTTAAAGTGTTCTCAAGCTGGATTATTTCTGGCAGCCTATATAGGCCCTGAATTTGAAGCAGAGAAAACTCCTGCAGATCCATTGGTATATGCAAATATGCCTCTTGCAAATCTGTAGATGTCAAATTCCAAATGGTCCAAAATGGTTTGCAAAATCTCCATTTTGAACCTTTTTTTTATTGAACAAACTCAATGAGATATTTTAGATTTAAGACTGATCTATATCCCCCATTATGTTTAAGAACAGTGAAGAACAGGGAATAAAATCCTTGGAATTTCTCATTCTGTGGTATCTTTTCTATAGCTATTATTTTTAACAAATGGTTGATCTTGTTCTACACAATCTCTCTTTTCACTATGACCCTTGATACTGGTGATGATAGAAATCTTTCTTTTCATCTTCATTGAAACTGGATTGCATATAAAGTGTCTTCACAACTTCCAACAACCATGTGTCCAATGTGATGTTATGCAAAAGGTGACCAAAATAAGGAAGCCTCCTCCTTACTGGCATCATGCTTGAGTCTGTGCTGTGCTTTTTCAAACACAGTGAGTTGAGATGTACCTTTTCTGAACTGTTGTTGACCCTGTAGTTTAAATTGAAATCTGGATCTATTCCATTGAGCAATAAAACTTCTTAAATCTCTTTGTGCCTGATAATTTCTTCCTCTACAAAAGGAGTAAGATCCATTCTTATAAATCTGTGTCTATTTTTTCTTCTTCTAAGTTGTAGGAAAGACTTGTTTTTTGTCCTTGCCTTCCACCAACAATTTACTCAGAGCCACTTCACCAAATAACAATTTACCTATGAATGATATACTTACCAAACTGGTCCTACCCTTGTGATCAACATCCCAATGTTTCAGCCACAAGGATTGCCTTCCTATTGCTACTGCTGCAAATATTCTACTGCACCTTAACATCTGCTACATACTGAAGTAGCTTATCTAGCCTGTTCAACATTCTCTATAGCAGGGACAGGCAACCTTTTTGAGACCTGGGCCGGTCTCCTGTAGCCCAGGTCTTGGCTGGGCCGAGGGGGGGGGGAATGGCGGCGCACGCGCACGCCTTCCTCCTCCACGCGCAAACCCCCACGCACAGCCGCCGTAGCGCGCGCGCCCACAGCCGCCGCGGCACATGTTGCGGCCGCCGTTTTTTAAGCCAAAGTCACACTCTCTCAGCCTCAGAGGGTGGAAATGGCAAACCCCCTCCTCTGAAGAAATCTGCCAAGAAAACCCTCATGGTTTTTCCCCATCCCCACCCTGCTTTGGGGATCGATCCTCTTTAAACCGAAGTCAAAGCTCTCTTCTGGGTTGCTACTGCTATGGGGCAGCCCAGGAGAGAGCCCTGGCTTCGGTTTAAAGCCGTTTTTTCCTGGCTGCCTCCCCTCCCTCCTCCTTCCCAAGGGAGAACAGAAGACACCCGTGGAAGCGAACCAAGCAGCCTTCAGAAGAGGGTC
>CM034710.1:77713218-77723311 GCA_020142125.1 Phrynosoma platyrhinos | reverse complement strand
CCGGAGAAGCCCGGCAAAAAAACCCGCCGCGGTGGCGACGGCAGCGGCAGGACCAAAACGGGGCCAGTAACAAGGCCTCCCTGGGCCGTATCCGGCCCCCGGGCCGTAGGTTGCCGACCCCTGCTCTATAGTATACAGGCTGTTAAATCCTCAGTGTCAAGAAACTCCTGTACCCATAAGATCCCTGCCCTTTCAAATACAGATGCAGCCATTGATGCCCTAAATGTGAAAGCTTCATGGTTCACCTTGATGCTAAACCAATTGTCTTTTGATCTACATCTTTAAGAGCCACGTCCCCTTCCCATGGAACAGCTGAATTCAAAACAAGAGCTGATACCGGAACATTGCCCAAAATAATTGCTAATGATCACTCAATTCCTTCTCAAACCAATATAGCTTTTTCCCCATAGTTAGTCAATCTTTTAACACATAACGGATTTTTCCATTTACGCTCCAATTTTTTTTAACCTATTAGTCACAAGACGTTCAGCATGCCATGTTAGTACCTGCTGCAACATGGTTGTTAATTTATTTTTCTTTTGCTCTAAAGAACTCTCTTAAACTGAATCCCCTGATGAAACTAAATTTAAAGTAAGTAATATCATTTGTAATTAAACTGTCTCCAACTCTATCTGAATCCTCTTCAGATCCACTATCTGAAATTTCAATATCCCCCTCAGAATCAGAATCTAATTCTAATCTATTTGAAATTATATTATCATTACTTATTCCTTGATGAACTGGCTCATTCAAAGTATCTCTGTGCCTTAACTTTTGTTTACATTTCCCATGTGTATTCCCTGAAGACTCTTTTATCTGCTCCCCTGCATTCATTACCTCTCCTTGAATTGTTGAATTTATGGTGTGAAATTCTTTAGCTGTACTTGAATTTAAGTCATGTAGTTAATTAAATGTATTTTTTGCCCTTAATGACTCATTTTCAGCTAGCAAATTATTTAAAACAATTAAATTACCTAAATTATTTGAACTATTTAAACTAGCTGTATTTGATGAATTCACTGCATTCATATCTAAACTACTTAAATTATTTATATAACATAAAAATATGAGAATCTAAAAATCGCTAATGAATTAAGTCCTGTTTGAACTTCTGCTCTAATGAAGTCTTTTAAATTATTTTGAATAATTTTTATTTGAAATAAACAGATACAAACACACAATACACCAAATAAACAAGGAAACAAAAAACAGTATTTTACCATCTAGAATAATGTGAAAGTTGCATAAATCAATTGTCCTACCTACATTTACAATCTAATCATAATTAAAATGGTAATACTAGCTGCTATCAAACCGGAATTACTTCACATCCATCCAACCAACTTATACACAGAGAGAATAACCACCTCTATATACAAGGGAGTATCATAAAGTAATAATTATCACCAGGAAGTTATTATGGTATATTGATGAAATTTTGTCAGTGTCATCATTGGTCCCTAAGTACATGATGTTGAGAAAATCAGATCATTGTGTCCTTTATTTTTGTTACAGGTTATGTCAGAAATGACTAAAGTGTAAAATTTTGAACCTTTTGTATTGAGAAGTACAAGGAGGTATCGTAAATAATTATCACCTGTAAGTTATTATGATATATTGATGAAATTTTGTCAGTGTCATCATCACTAAGTGACTTTTTCTTTTCCCAAAAATGAAAAATCCATTGCGGAATTGCTGATTTGACAACACAGATGACATCATTCATGAAGTGGAAGAATAATTTAAGGCTCAATCTGTAGATTCCTACAATAACGGTATTCGGAGAGTCAAGAAACACTGGGGGAAAAGTGTAAATCAAAACTTTAAAACAAATCAAAAGTGTAAAACAAACTTTCTGTCAAAAATTTTTAAAGGTGATAATTAAAACTTTACAATACCCCTCGTATACTCCCTATTTCCATACATCCTTCTTTTACCCCTCCCCCCTTCCCTTCCACTGAGCTTGTGAAATAATATATAATTGATTTGGACTTTTACACATTGTTGGATGAAATCAAAGCACAAAAAATGTCTCTCACTTACACAAGAAACTGCACAATCTTTTTAGGAAGAATGCATAGTTCTTCTTCTGCAGTTACATTAGGTAGACTGAAAGGAATCCACTTGGAGGAATGCCAATGCCAGTACAGTACCTGTGGAAGCCTTGGAACACATACTGCTACAACACTGTTTACAACACATTTTGTATAGCAGAGTGGTGGGTGGGGAAAGTGACTGGTGAAAACAGGATACAATGGTTTCTTACTGACAAGCCAGACTTTTAGGGTCAATTGATTTGCCCCATTTTCTAATGGCAGTTTAGACAATTACAAAGAAATTGGCTGACTTTCATAGGACAGACTGCCAACATGATTCAAGTGATCAGTGAAAGTAGGCAGGAATGGGATGGGATAACCAAGTTTGAGTTTGCATTCTTATTACTGGCATGTAAAATAAGCTGATGGTCATTCCGTATATTTTACAGAAATTTTGTGATGTCTATTTTTCTTATTAACTTTACTTTTTTAATTGATGGCCTTTGACTAATGAATAAAGTTTGTTTGTTCAGAGTTATATGGCTACAAAGGGGGGTTGCAGACTGCCAGAAATAGTGCAAATTGAGTCCACTTTTAGGGTTAGGGTTAGGGAATCATGGGAGCTGTATTTTATTGTGGCACCAGAGCTCTCTGACAGAGAAGGGTCAATGACTCAGAAAAAAGAACAATTCCCATGATTCCCTAGCACTAACCCTAACCCTAAAAGTGGACTCAATTTGCACTATTTCTGGCAGTCTGCAACCTCCCAAAGTCCCCTCTTAAGTGTGTTTCCTTTGTTTTGTTTATTCTGTTAATAAGAATGGATTAAAAACACTTCTGTGCACTATGCAAAACTTCCATCTGTAAGTTCATACATGTTCCCACAATTTTGTGAGCATATTACTAACATGACCACAAGATGGGCTGAACCTGAATTTTTGTTGTTAATAACTGCCTTTGCGTCGGTCTCGATCCATGGCGACCTTACTGATGAGATTATCTCCAGCGCCCACCCCCCATCCTCTACTACTCTGCTCAGCTTCTGCAAACTCATATTCATGGTCTCTTTAATAAAGTCCATCCATCTATCATGTGGCCTTCTTCTCTTTCTATTTTCCTCCACCTTTCCTAACATTATTGTCTTTTCCAACAATTCATGCCTTCTCATGATGTGTCCAAAGTACAACAGTCTAAGTCTTGTCATCTTGGTTTCTAGGGATATTTCTGGCTTGATCTGTTTTAGGACCCATTTGTTTGTCCTTTTGGCTGTCCATGGAATCCTCAGCATTCTTCTCCAGCACCACATATGAAATGTGTTGATTTTCCTCCTATCTTCTTTCTTGACTGTCCAGCTCTCACATCCATACATGGTAATAGGGAATACAATGACTTGTATGATTCTGATTTTTGTGCTGAGCTGTATGTCTTTGCATTTTAGGATCTTTTCTAGTTCTTTCACAGCCGCCCTCCCCATTCTTAATCTTCTCCTGATTTCCTGCCTGCAGTTCCTGTTCCAATCAATGTTTGACCACAGATATGAGAACTCTTTTAATACTTCTATTCCCTCATTGTCTAGTTCTCTGTGGTCATTATTTTTGTTTTCTTTATGTTAAATAGTAAGCCTGCCTTTGCACTTTCTTCTTTGATCTTCCTTAGTAGTTGTTCCAGAATAAAGCTGAATAGAACTAAACAACAAAGGTAATATGGTAAATGAGCATCACAAGAGATTGACAGAAAGAAGAAGATTTGTCTCTGGGCAAGTGATGGGCTGAAACCTACTTTGTGTGGATTCCTCCTCTCACCAATCCTGAGAAACAGGAACTGACACCTGGGGTAAAAGCCATGGTAAAGTAAAGGCAGCTGGAACCAATAACTGCTCATTTTCTCAGTCCTTTATTATGGCCACATTTCCATACAGCTTAAGAAGTTAAAACTAACTTCCTGAGCAAATTTACAACCACCCCAGAAAATTCTCCAGTACAATAAACTCATTTTTAGTCTTAGGAAATGCAAGATCTCACACAGGGGTAGGCAACCTTTCCCCTTTAAGGGCCGAGGGACTTCAGCTCCCAGAATCCCAGGAGCTATTGGCCAACATGGGACTATTGGCCAACATGGCTGAGGCTTCTGGGAGCTGAAGTCCCTCGGCTCTTAAAGGGGAAAGGTTGCCTACCCCTGCACTAGAATCATAGAGTTGAAAGAGACCAGAAGGGCCATCCAGTCCAACCCTCTGCCATGCAGGAACTCAAAATCAAAGCATCCCTGACAGATGGCCATCCAGCCTCTGTTTAAAGACCTCCAAAGAAGAGTCCACCACATTCCGAGGGAGTGTGTTCCACTGTCAAACAGCTCTCAATGTCAGGAAGTTGCTCCTAATGTTGAGGTGGAATCTCTTTTCCTGTAGCTTGCATCCACTGTTCCAAGTCCTGTTCTCTGGAGCAGCAGAAAACAAACTAGTGCCCTCCTCAATATGGCATCCCTTCAAATATTTAAACAGGGCTATCATATCCCCTCTTAACCATCTCTTCTCCAGGCTAAACATACCCAGTTGCCTAAGACGTTTCTCATAGGGCATGGTTTCCAGGCCCTTCACAATTTTAGTTGCCCTCCTCTGGACACAGTCCAGTTTTTCAACATCCTTTTTGAATTGTGGTGCCCAACTTATATCTATCTATCCAGGTGAGGCCTGACCAAAGCAGAATACAGTGGCACTATTACTTCCCTTGATCTAGATACTATACTTTTATTAATGCAGCCTAAAATTGCATTGGCCTTTTTAGCTGCAGCATCACACTGTTGACTCATGTTCAACTTGTGGTCTACTAGGACTCCTAGATCCCTTTCACACATAGTCTCGTTAAGCCAAGTGTCCCCCATCTTATATCTATGCATTTAATTTCTTTTCTTTTCTTTTTTGCCCTAAGTGCAGTACTCTACATTTCTCTGTGTTGAAATTCATTGGCCCAGCTTTCTAATCTATTAAGGTCATTTCATCCTGTCTTCTGGGGTATTAGTTATTCCTGCTAATTTGGTGTCATCTGCAAATTTGAAAAGCATTCCCCCTATTCCGTCATCCAAATCATTGATAAAGATGTTGAATAGCACTGCGCCCAGGACAGAGCTCTGTGGCACCCACTGGTCACTTCTCTCCAGGATGCAGAGGAGCCATTGCTGAGCACCCTTTGGATTTGGTCAGCCAATCAGTTACTAATCCACCTAACAGTTGTATTGTCTAGCCCACATTTTACTATCTTGTTTGCAAGAATATCGTGGGGGATCTTGTCAAAAGCCTTACTGAAATCAATATATGCTATGTCTACCGCATTCCTTTCATCTAGCAAGCTGGTAATTTTATCAAAAAAAGAGATCAGATTAGTCTGGCATGACTCGTTTTTGAGCAACCCATGTTGACTTTTAGTGATTATGGCATTCCCTTCTAAATGTTCACAGACTCTCTGTTTAATGAACATCTTTCCTAGTACTGATGTCAGACTAACTGGGTGATAATTGTTGGCATCTTCTTTTTTCCCCTTTTTGAAGATGGGGACAATGTTGGCCCTCCTCCAGTCTGCTGGGATTTCTCCTGTTCTCCAGGAGTTCTCAAAGATTATTGGCAGTGGCTCTGAGATTACATTTGCCAGTTCTTTTAATATCCTTGGCTATAGTTCATCTGGTCCTGGAGACTTACATTCATTTAGGTTAACCAGGTATTCCTGTACTTCCTCTTTACTTATTTTATGCTGCATTTCCCCTATTGTGTCCTCTGCTCCATTTTCCTCAGGTTGAACACCCTTTTCCTTTTGTGAGAAGACTGAGGCAAAGAAGATATTGAGTAGTTCTGCCTTTTCTCTGTCCCCTGTTAGAATCTCTCCATCTTCTTTGTGCAGTGGCCCTACAATTTCCTTCTTCTTTCTTTTGCAACGGACATACCCAAAAAAGCCCTTTTTATTGTCCTTAATCCCTCTAACAAGTCTGAGCTCATCCTGTGCTTTGGCTTTCCTGACTTTACCCCTACATGCTAGCTAACTGAATTCATCTTTAGTGATTTTGCCCCTTTTCCATTTCTTATACATCTCCCATTTAAAACTTAGTTCATTTGAAAGTTCTTTTGTCATCCAACCCGGTTTCTCGAGACTCCTCCCATTTTTCCTTCTCATTGGAACAGTTTGAGATTGTGCCTTCAGTATCTCCCTTTTGGGAAACTCCCATCCATCCTGAACTCCCTTCTCCTTTAGTATTCCTTTAGTATCCCAGGGTTTCCCTAAGTTTGTTGAAATCAGCTCTCCTAAAGTCTAGAATGAGTGTTTGACTATGCCTAGCTTTTCCTTTCCACTGTATAAGAAAGTCCCGGAGAAAATGATCACTCCCACCTAAGGATCCCACCACTTGTACCCCATTTACCAGGTCATCCCTGTTGGTTAGGATCAGATCTAAAATAACAGATCCCCTTGTTGCCTCTTCCACCTTTTGGACAAAGAAACTGTCTTCGAGGCAAATGAGGAATTTGCTAGACCTTGAAGTATTGGCTGAGTTTGACTTCCAGCAAATATCAGGATAATTGAAGTCACCCATCACTACTACATCTCTCCTTTCTGAATCTGTGATCATCTGTTCTAGAAAGGCATCATCCAATTCCTCAGTCTGACTTGGGGTCTGTAGCAGACTTTACCCTTACATGTGCTAGCTATTTGTTTGAATTTCTCTTTAGTGATTTTGCCCCTTTTCCATTTCTTATACACCTTGCATTTAAAACAGTACAGTTGAAAGTTCTTTTGTCATCCAACCCAGTTTGGAGGCTTAAATCATAGTGGGACTGTGATGGAGTGCCTTTTAAAAGCTGGTTGGTTTGGGATGAAGTGAAGCTTGATAGCTGGATGCCAGGTAACTGACAGAACAGGAGGAGCAAAATTCAACCCAGTGTTTTGATGGGTGGGGCTTCCTGGTGAGAGGGAATTTAAAAAGTGCAGAGTCAGGTGTGACAGTTCAGTTAGTCTAGTCACATCTGGATTATGGTTATACTTAGAGAGAGGGGGGGAGAGCATTCATGATGAAGAGGGTTTAAAAGCCTGTCAAGTGTTTGATTTTAATGTAACCACACTAAGCTTGAAGTTAACTCACATGTGATAGTTTATTTCTGTATGTTTCTCAATAAAAGTTACTACTTGTTTTATAGCAGTGATGGAATTGACTACCCCAACTGTAAAGAAGAACATACAAGCTACCTAAACTATTAAATAATAATAATAATAATAATAATAATAATAATAATAATAATAATAATAATAATAAATTTTATTTTTATACCGCCCATTGGTATTAAACTGGTTTATGGAGATACTTGGGACCCTAGTCCTTATACACTTAGGGACAGTGTGAAATAGGTAAAGACAGGGCAAGTGTTAGTGACATGGGGCCTTTGGAGCCTGGAAAGTAAAAGCAACCTAGGTCCTTAAGAAGGTCCCATCACAGGACATATATAACAAACCTATAAGGAAAGTAGGAATGAAATGTACTGCATGCTTCAAAGAGTTCAAGGCCATGATGTAGAAATAGAACTGTGATAGCTTATTGAGATTTTCCTATTTTCACACAAATACAGTATATTATTTTTGTGCATGTGCAAATGAGGTGGTTTGTCATAATATGCTTCAGTTCAAAAGAATAAAAATTCCAAACATATGCTGAAAACAAAGCTGAGGGTATGAATTAGCAATAACAAATAAGAACCATTGTTTAAATTCCCAACTTGTTCTGATGTGAAAAGTAAAAGAAATTTTATTCTCCTGAGTCTGGTCATCATACAGAACTATTGTTTGTCAAAATAAAAACCAAAGTTCTCACTATGGGCATGAAAATGGGGAAGGAAAGGGAAAGGAAAGGGAAGGAGTGTGCATGAATCCTCACAAAATTCATTCTTCCAGTGTGTCTTTCCACTAGCAACATTAAACAGCCTCCAATTCAGTTACCAAAATTATGCTTTGAAGACAAAGCATACCTTCAAACTTAAGCATTAACATTTGCTTACCAGGAGTAGAGAATAGTTCCAACAACTGAGGTGAGCTTGCTGTTTTCCTGCTTTTGCTTTGCAAGACCAAAATCAGCTGGAATAAAGGAGAAAACAAGTTAATTTTTTTCTGCAAATGCTTCTGTTAACAGCTACAGAAGTCCATAATTTTGGAAAACATAATCTGTTCCTCTCATTCCTCATTTTTACAGTATCCAGCAGTACACCATAATATTTATTCGTCTTCCACATGTGCCTGGGCTCTTAATGAAATACATTTCCATCAGATTTAACAGTTCTTGGGGGGGGGGGTGTTTAGCAACCCTTCACAAAATCAGTATATAATGCCATACACTATGATGCTCCATGTCACAAGCACTAAAATGAAATACAGTTTAAATTTAAATCAAAATCCATTTATGAAGATTACAATAGAACTAGTGTCAAGTCCAGAAGCATGCTGACTACAGAATCACTTTGGGGCTCTGAAGATGGAGCAAAGCGCCATCTCGGAGCCAGGGAAGGGGAGGAGCAGCCAGACTCCCCAACCCCTTCCTGAGGACATCATTGGAGCGCACGCCGTTGCACATGGCGAGCGCTCCAATTATGTCCTTCTGGTGCAGCCTCCGCACGGGCTGAGCCAGAAGGAGCGTGGCGCCTCTTCCAGCACCCCTTCTGCCCACTCTGGCAGGAGCGGCATTTTAGAGCTCCTTCTAGGGGCAGCAGAAGGGTGTATTGGGACCGCTGCGTGTGTTAGCAGTGGCCCCAATACTCCGCTTCTCAGGGTGACTCATGGCTGCCCATCTGCTCTCCCCCTTACTTAAGCAACTCTTGACTTTAATCTAAGCTATATCAACTACCATTTCTGGCAGCAGTTGAAAAGCAACAGTTCCCTAAAGCCAAATCCTGAGGTAATATAACAAGTGTGATCTTTGAAAATGTCACTTTAAAATCTTTTAATGGTCAGTGGACTATTATGTTTCCACTCTTCTCTAGGCAAAGTATTAAATTAGCTGTCAGGAGAATGAGGGAGAGTGAAAGACCAGGAAGCTGATCTTCTCCTGCCTATGGAGACTGGACCTTCTCTTCACCCACTACAATTTGGCCACAGTAACCCTGAGAATTGGTACAGAGTGCATTTGGATGTTGTGATGCTTAGTAAGTGCAGAAGCACTATGTCAAAGGGCACAATTTTACACCATGCAGAGCAGTTGGCATTCAACCACATCATCTCCATTATAAATGTTCAGGTATCACTGAAACTAAACTTCTTCCATAAAGTTTCACATCTTGAAATAGACATGCGTAAGAACACTTCTATGTTCAGTATATGTAAGATAAAGGTATTCCCCATTGACAAGGTTGTCAAGTCATGACTGACCATAGGGGGCGGTGCTCATCTCCATTACTAAGCCAAAGAGCCAGCGTTGTCAGAGACTACTCTGTGATCATGTGGCCAGCATGATTGCACAGAATGCTGTTTACCATCCCACCGAAGCATATGTACTCACACAATATATTTACCTCCTTAAAGCCTCAATCCTATGAACACTTTTTAGAAGCAAGTTTTATTCAAAGAAAGAGTGGAGAACTGGTTTTAGTAAATAAGCACACAGCCAACTCAGCTATTATGTAATAATGTTATTATCTCCATGCAAGAAATAGACGATCAAGATGACAAACCCAGGGTAATGATGAAACCAAAAAAGGTGGAGATATGTGGAAGAA
The DNA here is from genome assembly GCA_020142125.1 of Phrynosoma platyrhinos. NCBI lineage: Eukaryota > Metazoa > Chordata > Lepidosauria > Squamata > Phrynosomatidae > Phrynosoma > Phrynosoma platyrhinos. The sequence continues at coordinate 77,713,543 of CM034710.1, read as the reverse complement.
CACTGGGAATGGAACATATACAGCTTTCTATTTTCTCATGCTGTCCAAGCCATCAAACAATCTTTCTATTTAGTTCAACTTAAGCCATAGTGACCTATTAGTTAATCCAAATGTCAAACTTTTAGAATATCATTTTGCACTAAACCACATTCAGTGACAGATTTATTAATGTTTAAAAGTCAAAATGACAAGTCCAGGCTCTGGACTGGATCTCATTCCTGTTTATAATTATATACAGAAATACATACTGGAGAAAGAAAAAAGACAACAAATTGGGAATTTAGGGGGGATGCAGACGAGGGCGTCGGAGACGCCCTGGTCCGGA
>CM034710.1:77680843-77693686 GCA_020142125.1 Phrynosoma platyrhinos | reverse complement strand
ATGTATGACACATCCTCCAAAGAATGATGTGGCTTAAATTTCCCCCTGGAAAATGCATCCCAGGATCAGACATTTCCCACTAAAAGCTAGTCTTACTGGGGGGAAAGGAGTGAATAACAGTTGTAATAAAAAGGTTGCCAACAAAAAAAGGGAAAAAAAACATCCATTGCTCCTTTCTATTAGGGATAATAGGTATCTCTCATTGGTTATAACTATACACTGACTACAGCCACTACATAAACACATACACATTCACATGCATTGCATATAATTTTTCATACACTAGTATGAATCTCTGTGCTAGAAAAGATACAACTCCTTATAATGCAATCCTACAGGCAACTCATGAGTATTACTACATCTACCATAAATGAGACATCATGCTTTTTAGGTCATACCTCTTCTGCCATCTTTAGAAGTCAAAGTAGATACTGAATCAACAGCCTGTTAAAATTAGTTTTTTCGATCCAAAAAAGCAGTTGTGGAACAGTCATATCTAGATCAGGATGTATCCACATTGTAGAAATAGAGCAATTTCATCCCACTTTAATTGCCACGACTCCATGCTATTCTATAGAATCCTGGGATGGGTAATTTGGTAAGGAACTTAGAATTCTAGAGTATTAGAACTCGTTAGGTCTAAATAGTTCAGGAGATTATGAATCCAGGATTTCATAGATTCCATAGTAACTTGGATGGTAAACTTTATCAAAGTGCTATAACTGTGGATATACTCCTGGATCACAGTGCAAAAGGGTTTAACCCTATCTCCTGTGTTGTGTTCCTGCTGAAAACAGTCTCCCTGCAGCTGTTACAGTTTGAGTCCCCCTTATTCAGAATCCCAAAATCTGAAACACTTAATATCCAAAATTGTCCACATGAATGGCTGAAATGGTGACACTTTTGTTTTCGGATGGTTCTGTGTGCACAAACTTTGTTTCATGGACAAAATTATTTAAAACCATTGTGTAAAATATTACCTTCAGGCTATGTGTATAAGGTGCATAAAAATATAAATGAATGTCCATGTTTAGACTTGGGTCCTATCTCCTAGATATCTCATTATGTATATGCAAATATTCCAAAATCCAAAATTCAAAAGACCTCTGGTCCCAAGCATTTCTGATAAAGGAGACTCAACCTGTATTTGCAATGTGATATTGTAAGAAGATAAAATATATTGCAAAATATTTATCTCTCCTATACTGAGTTAAGTAGCAGCCTAAAGTAATTGCAATGTTACACACATTGCTATTTCCAAATGCTATAGTATTATTTTTATTTTTATTATTAAGATAAAGCATAGTAGAACAGCTCATTCAGTTCTGTGGTTCCTTTAGGCTATAACTCATTCCACATGACTTCTTTAAAAATCCAAACAAATAAACTATTTCAATTGAAAAATACACTGAAGCAATTCTATCTCAACAGATAAAAAGCCATGTTACTTGCAATCTAAAGTGTCTTGTTATGATTGAATTTCAAACTTTAGAAACTGTTACAGCAAAAAAGATTAACTTTGACATTTGTTACTTCTTGACTCCTTAAGTCACAGCATAACATTAAAATTATTGTGTTGGCCGCTGAGATCAGTTGACAGTCAAAAATTGCACATAATAACATTTGAGCACCTCAATCCTCTTCCTATACAATCTTTACATGTATTAACAACACTAATTCTGATCATTTTTAAAAAAAACAACAACAATCCACAGCTGTAACACTTATGAGAGTGGCTTTCCTCATTCTTTTCAGAGGAAGGTAATCACCATACAGATCCTCTTTCCATGTTTGGGGCCCACTCCCTCCATAGAAATGAATGGTCAAGTTCTTGAGGACATTAAAAATATGAACAGGTACATTTATAAGGCCTCATTACTGCTGGAGGCATGCTTAAAATATATTAACATCAACTATATTTAAGTGTGTAACTATGCATGAAAATGCTACTGATCTTATTAGGTCCATATCTGATAAATTACTAATATTTATTCAGTTCAACAAGACCTAGTGCCTGGTTCAATAGGACCATGGGCAAGGTGTCCTCCAAACTTTCTAAGGGAATAAATAGGGATAGCCAACAGGCAACAGATGGGTAGAGGTCCTGAAGGCGTCATCTACCATTCAATCCAGTGTAATAAAAGAATGAGAGCATTGGAGATACAGACATTGCCATTATCTGCCTGTGATGTGGATGTCATGGGCAGAATCCAGACACCATACAAACTCTAAATGTACTTGATCTCATCTGATTTTGGAAACTAAGCAGAAATGGTCCAAAGAAGAATTGGATGCAATACCACGAAATAATGAGAAGATGGGACTCACCAAAAAGGTTCATTCTAGGATGGCAGGAGGAGCAATCCACCATGATTGGGTATATCACTGCATGTCAACCCGAGTAGGCAGGAACATTCTTTTCAATTAGTACCATTAAGACTTTCCCCTTCTCCTTAAATGTAATTATTTAGTCCTGACTCTAAATTTCTTGTAACAAAAACTATGTTTAACTTTCATGTTTTGGTTTTGTTTAAGAAAGGGTCTGGATTGCTCCTCCTGCTATCTCAGAATAAATGTTCATAGTAAATCCAATGTCTCATTTTCAGGATAGCATGGAGGAGCAATCCACCACAATTGGGATGTCCCAAACCCTCAGTTCTGGGTGTGAACCTAATTACTGAACTGTTGACTGAAGCATCGTCCTGCCAAATGTAGCCCATGCTGATTTAAATTTATCCAACCTAGTGTCTAATTAAAGTTGTGGGTTCTTTCCAATATGCTGCATCACAAATATCCTGTAAAGATGTTGTAACAGCATAGGCTGTACTTGTAGCCATAGATTCTGTTGAATGTGGCCATACATTCCTTGGTTGTGCCTTTTTTCTCATAATCATAGCATTGAAAAGTGTAAGCCTTAATCCACCAAATGATTACATTTTTTGAGACTCTCTACTCCAATGATTTCAGATTGAATGGCATAAATAAGGCCTCTGTATTTCTAAACGGATAAGTCCTTCTCAAATATATTTTAACTGCTATCCTTAAGCCTAATGTATAGCACTTCTGCTCATTTGAATTACTTGGCTCAATTTTTGTCCAAAAATTTGGATAGTGTATTGTCTCATTGATCCCTTTTTTTCCATATATACTTTTGGCAAAAAAAAAAAAGTGTCCAATGTCATTATCAATCTGTCCTTCCTAAAGTTACATAAATATGGATGTACTGCTAACACTAATTGATATATTCGCTTTGCAGATGTAATTGCAACAAAAAATGCAACCTTGAACAAAAGCATCCACAAGGAAGCTTCCCTGAATGGTCAAATGGAGCATTTGTTAGTTTAGTCAAGATCAAATTTAAGTCCTATGATGGGAATCTATGCAAGTTTGGAAAAGTAATCACTGTACCCAACAACATCTTTATATAAGGATGTGCTGAAATGACACCTTTCCAAACTTTAAAACCACTGATAGGGTTGACAATTATAGTTTTTAAGTGGACTTAAGTCCTTATGCAACATGTCCTGCAAAAACTGTAGAACATATTTAATTTCCACTTGATGCACTGTTGTCTCTTTTGTCGTATACCAACCATCAAATGCTTTCAAACTTACATTATAAATATTCTGAGTTGAGTTTCTCCTAGATGCCATAATAGTATCTATTACTCCTACAGAACAACCTTGCAACTCTAATGATTTCCTCTCAATAACCATGCTCTCAGAGCCAACAAACTTCGATTTGGATAATGCACTGGGCCTTAGCTTATAGATCTGGTCTGTCAATGTCACTGATTGTCCCATTGACAGCTGAAGCATGAATGGGAATCCAAGGATGCATGCACCTATATGGCGTTGTCAGTATTACATGCACTTTTGTCTGTATTTTGAGAAGCCCCTTTTGCAGAATTGGAACTGATGAACATGCATAAAAACAACTCTTTGGCGATCACAATTCTCTGCATTTCTGCTTCCATGTCTTGAATATAATTTTTTTAGTCTGCAATTTCTTGCAGACACACATAGGTCTATTTGAAAAGGCCCTAACAAAATTTTCAAATTCTGGAACACAACTATATTCAGTGTCCATGTGTTCAAATGTTTTTTGTTGCGGCTTAGATAATCCACCTACACATTTAGTGTCCCTCTCAAATAAACTGCAGAAATTGAGCAAGGATTCCACTCTGCCCACCAGAACAGCTTGTTTGAGTCCGCTATCAATAGGACTGATTGTAAACCCCCTTGATTAGAGATATACGCCCACAGTCATGTTGTCTGTTCATATCCAAACATGACACTCCTGTACAGCTGAGTAATGCCAATCTCACAGCCTTTAATTCTAAAAAAATCATATTGTTTTCTGCTTGTTACACTTCAAAATCCTTACTCTCATAGTTGGTAGCAGTGAGCCCCTCCCCAAAAAACATTCAGACTAACATTTATTGTTATTTGTACTTGTTTTTGAATCAGTAAAGGCACCCCTTTGTCCAAGTTCTTGTCCAGAAACCACCATCTCAACTCATTCCTCAGAATGTTACTCTCACTGTATAAAGCAACTTGTTCCCAATTCCTTGTCAATTGGGAATCAGGAGTCTCTGAAGACCTCTTGAATATCTTCACCATGGAACTTGACTGGATCCTTTGTCATTGGTGAAGAAAGATACCTGCTTTTTGGTTTTCCATCAAACAGAAACTTATAACCTGATGTTACCATTTAGTTTACCCACTGATCCATTAATGTTTGACCATAAGTGTCCGAAAAGCAGTAATCTTCCTCCCACTGGTGCCTTCTTTCTGCAAATGCTGAGGAATCTACCACATATTCCAGCACTCTCTTTTTTCTTCCTAAAGCCTTGTGTAGTGAATGTATACTTAAATCCTGTGACTCTGTAATTTTCTGAACCCACTGAACTGTAGAAAACATTGAAATTGCCATTGATGCTGACACTGAAGTTGAAGCTTTGTGGGCTTTTCTTAATATTGTGACACCCTTCTCTCATCTACTTCCTTAAACACTGTATCTCCTTCACATGGGATAAGCGCTCCAGAAATAAGAGCTGCTATTGGACCATCCATGAGTGGGACTTTTAAGAGATCCACCTTTTTTTCAACAAAGGCATACAGCTTTTGATAGTCTTTTAGTATCCACATATGTTCTCCATTCTGTTTCAATTAATCCCTTAAAATCTCAGGCACAGGAATTTCCATTTCCCGAGATACCTGTTTCATTAGGACTGGTGCTCTTCTATCATCCTTCATATTTGTCTGTTGGGATTGAGAACTATCAGATTTAATTTTCAATCCCAATGTTTGCAATACTTTTAATTTTTTAAAAATAATTCACCTTGAAATAATCTATCTGCATTTAATTTCTTATCCTCTTCCTTTTCTAAGAGATCAATCATCAGATAGCTCATCCTCCATGATCTCATCCAACCATTCCTTATTCATTATTTCCACATCTGACATCTCTGTATGTTTAGTTTTCCTTGCACAATTTTAGGTCTCTCTGTTTCTAAGTTATTGAAATCTGTTTGTGCTGATACTTTTCTCTTCCTACTGCAATGCTATTCCATCTGCTGTACTCCAGCTATTTTTTCACTTTGTCCCAGCTGGACTCTCTCTGTGGAAGTGCTTCCTTGTTGAAAATAATTGTTTTCAAAATTAATCGTGCTTAATAAATTTATTAAATTAATTGTATCATGAGAAGGGAGGACTCTTTAGAAAAAATAATGCTGGGAAAGTTGGAGGGAAGTAGGAAGAGAGGAAGGCCACATGCTAAATGGATGGACTCTATTAAGGAGGACACAGGTATGGGATTTTAGGAATTAAGTTCAGCAGTGGAGGACAGAGGGTCTTGGAGATGTCTCATCTATAGGGCCACCATGAGTTGAGGTCAACTCGAGGATAGTTAACAACAAAAATTTAAACCCAGCTGCCAATTCACTGTAATGAAATTCATTGGATTAAACTTTCTCAGTTCCTCCACTTTTGTTTGGATATTACTCCCTGACAACACTCAACTCAATTCCTTGCTTACTGCTTTTCTAATTAATGTTTGAAAATCAGATAAAACATTTGATGATCAATTCCCTTTAATTGTTTCAGGACATGAATTCATATTTAGCCTTTTATTCGTTGACACATTTTCTTCACTGAAATCACTGATGTATGCAGACAATTGCCTCTACTAACTTAGATCTGATTGTCTCCCACTCATACTCAGTACCTTTGTACACATCATCTTCAAATAGGCCATGAATTCAGGCATCATATGTTGTGTTGGAGATTAAACCACAATGTTTTGTTGAGACAGCCCCTTCACTTCTGCATTTTCGCAACATATGTCAACTGAAGTGAACATTGGTGTAGCCACACATGCCCTTACTAGCTCTGCCCTCACCTTGGAATCAAAATGATGGCCCTAACTGATCCTCAGAGACTTTGCCAGCACTTGGCATTTTTCTCCAGTTTGTGCAGATAAACTGAACTGGTTTTAATGCTCTGTTCAATTTGACTCTTTTTAAAAGGCTTCTGAATATTACTCACTACCTCCTTAAATTTAAAGCCTTGCTTCTGCTTGTCTCCATCTCTGTTTTCATGAAGTACCTAATTTTTTTTTAATTCCTGTGCTTCACTTTCTTTGGAGTACTGAAAAACTTTTCTCAGTTCCTCCTTTCTCTCATCCTCAGAGACTCACTGTGTAGTGGTCACCTGGGTGGCAATATTTTTTGGTTTATCCCCATCCTTAATCAGCTGCTCAGCTATCAGAGGGACTGAGGGCCTTTACAGACTGCCAGAAATAATGCAGCTTGAGACCACTTTAACTGCCCTGGCTCAGTGCTACAGAATCATGGGAACTATAGTTTATTGTGGCACCAGAGCTCTCTGACAGAGAAGGTTCAGTGTCTCAGAAAAAAAAATTACAGTTCCCATAATTCCCTAGCATTGAGCTAGGACAGTTAAAGTGGTCTGAAGCTGCATTATTTCTGGCAGTCTGTAAAGGCCCTGAGTCTTCTTTGCTTTTTGTCTCCACTTATTTTTCTTTCCATCTGAACTCGTTTCCTTCTTCTCCTCTTTAACCTTTTCCTTCCATATTCTAATTCTATTTATTTCAAATTCTAATTCCTACCTTGACTAAATCAGAGAATGACAAATCACATCAGGATGGCAAGGCAGGAGAGAGAAAAAATGACAAAGAAGAGGGAAGTTGTAATAGTAGTAACTGAAAGGAATGTTGAGTCCTGCCTAATTGGGTTGGCACACAGGGATAAAACCAATAGTGGTGGATTGCTCCGCTGTCCCATCCTAAGAATGAGAGCTTGATACCTGCCATGAATGATCATTCTAGGAAGGCTAGCGGGTTAATCCCTTGTGTCAACCAATCAAGACAGCAGTTTCCAAAGTTTAAAATCTGTTTCATCCACTGGCTTTTCTCTTCCCACTTCAGTTTAACTTTATATAGCCTTGCTGACCATTAAAACAATATTTTAGAGTCAGCAAACATAACGTTTTCTTTTGTTGTTGGTAGTGGTAGTTTTAATCTGTTTGTTCACCTGCTCTCATTTCCAGAAGATCATGCTGAGTATCCTTTCCATTTCTGTCCACTCTCCCTATACAGACTGGGAATTGCAATGTGCTCCCCAGCCCTAAAGGCTCACATCTGTTGTTACTGTTATTTCCCTTGTGAAATGAAGGCATTGCCATTGTCCAATGCCTTGTTTTTGATCCACCATTTAAAATCTTTCCTTACTTGGAATGGTGAAGTCAGATTGCAATGTAACTTTTTCATTAGGAAGGTTTGGTGAGGTCTTAGGAAACGTTGTAATGCTCTTGTATAGAAACTTACCCAAGGAACTATCTGAATGGTGGATATTATCATTCCTAACACTTTTGCTACATGCATTAAATTTGTTGCTTTTTTTGTAGTAACTCTGATATTATTATTGTTGTTGTTGTTGCTTTTCTTTCCTCTGAAAGAAATACACAGTTCTTCATTGTAGGTATATGCAATTGTGCTGTTGCCCCAGGTTCATTGAAACTGACTCTATGTTCCTGCACCTGGGAAGAATTCTCAGCCACCAAACACAAAGGGTACTATATAAATTGATCTTGTGTACTCATTCTCCAGCTTCTGTTTAAAAGGTTCCTTTTTCCCCCTCCTCCATGCCATGCTGTGTTTTCTTTGCTGAACTGCTCTGGGCATTAGTCATTGTGTGCGTTTGCATGTTCAATTGCATCACCTTTACTGATTGGGCTGTAGTTCTCCTAGCTTCTGCTCTACCCCTTCGGTCAGAATTTATAGATTCAAGATGGTGCCCAGGATCTTACTGCACCCACTTACTGCCTCAGCGATTATCCTTCTATTTCACTTTCAGTAATGAGATATTTTCTTTCATACTGCTTCCATCACAGGCTCAGAGACACACTGCTGAATCGCCAACTGAATCTTTGCATTCTCCTGATTATTTTTCACACCCTTTATGACCTGCATCCTTGCAGTCTTGGGAAGTGTTTAGGCACCATTTCATCCTTAACTTTTTCTCAGAAGATAAGTCTCAGTCTCTGACCATTTCCAATTAATTTTGCTTTTTCTTGGCTAGCTTTGTAGCCATTTGAAATTTTCCCTACATCTATTTTGCCTATTTAGCAAATAATTTTTATTGAAGATTTTTAAGTTTGAGGAAGAGAGATATAAAATCTCAACTGGCTGGCAAGGTGGGAAAGTGAAAAGTGGAAAAGAGAGGAGGCAATGGATTTATACCTATGGAAATTCCTGGCTCGATCGGCTGGTGTGAGGCATTAACCCACTAGTTATGGATTGCTCCTGCAGGTAGCCTGAGAATATGAGGGATCTCTAGGCAGACCAAGAAAAGACTCTTTGTGAAACCCCAGAGGGTCACTGTTGCCAGTTTGAATTGACAATACTTAGCTAGCTGGACCAGTGGTCTGACTCAATATAAGATATACTCTTCTGTTCCTATCTTGAGGACAGGGTTCTGGAGAACTGGAGAATAAGAAAGACAACTATGGCTCCAGCACTGCTCTTTACAATGCCATGCCATTTAAAACCAGGCTGTCTGTGGCCATTATGTTGATGTCAAATCAGGAGTGAAAAGGTGTAGGTAACCTTAATGTGAACGATCCCACTGGTAATGTTTATAATTTTATTTAACAAAACCATTACAAATGGGAAAGAACTTCATATAACATTTAATATGATCCTTAATCTTCTTAAATTAAATATAGTTACAGCTGTGATTGAATTTTAAAAAACAAGTATCATTATTATAATCTACCTTCTGAACCCATTTATTTGAGGGAAAACCCCACTGATTTCCCTGAAATGTACTTCCATCTGCTCTTTAGGACTCACCTGTTCTTTAATTATGGTTAATTCAGAAACAATGCTCTTCACGCTGCTGTCTCTGTCTTTTTTATCCTTTCCAAATGCTGGATTGTGCAAACTGATTTCTTTCATTGCTAGAAGGTTTTGGCTGCTATGCTTTCTAACCTTTAACAAGGAAAAAAACATGCAAATATATAAACAATGGGCAGAGCCAGAAGGCAAATAATCACCATTAATTTGTCAAAATTAATTGCTCTGTGGATATTCTTAAAAACATGCTTTCCCCATTATCTAGCAATCAGCTTTGGAGCACTTAAGCCCCAATGGTGCACTGAAAATACTGTTATATCAAAGGATGTTTGAAATAACATCACAACAGATCTACACAGAAATGAGGAATATATATGGCCAATCCAGATCGAAGCAGTGGCTGAAAGAATACTATTGCTCATTCATTATGTTTTGCTGCAAGTAATTTGACATGCTTGATACTCATTAGATCACAAATTCTTTGAACAGCCCTTATAAGATGGCACTTATAGCAAACCTGGGTAAAGAATTGGGAGACTGTGGAATTGTCCCTTGCAAAAAGCACATAGTTTGTTTAGGCCTGGAATGAGATTTGAAATGGAAACATTTACCTCATGCTATCGGCCACTTATTTACTCCAGTTTTCTCAAGAATTTACATTTTTTTAATGGACAGGGAAGGGAAGAAATCTGATTCAAACCAACACATGACTCATTTTTATTGGTAGAAAATGAGTGAAATAGATTTGCAGTATCAATATACATGGATGATGAACATAGGAATACCAATACACTGAAATATTTAACACTTTCAAAGACAATTTTACCTTGTAAACACTTCCAAAGCCTCCACTGCCAATATGGTCCAAAATTGCATAATTGCCTATGTATTTTGTAGGTGCTTTATTCTGATTAATATTTTCAATATTTTCAGCAATTTGCTTGACTTCGTCCTCCTGTTTACAAAAAATGTTAAAATCTTTGACAGATGTAATGTTTTGCTAATGTGTTCTGACTTACACAGATCCTAACAGTGTGAGCACTTATGTACCATCTTCTCCCTTATTTCCCTTCTCAGTTTTTCACATCAACCAAGATTTAACTATTTTGTTAATGTCTTAAGCTCATAAAGCAAGAACAAATGTACTGTGCTCTTGTTTGTTATTAATGGTCCTTTCCTTTCCCTGGAGAACCCTGAAGCCTAAGCAGTTTTTCAGAAACAAAACATAAGATCTTTTTACTGAAATTGATATTTTAAAATCAGGTTGAACTGATTTTAGTAGATACTGAGTCTCTATGGTCTAACCAGATGAATTCTCCTTGAAACAATAAGCAACCAAGTATTTGCTACTTACCAGCAATGCATTTAACTGACATACCAGCTCTTCATAAGCACTGATCTCACGAATATAATGTCCAATGTCAATAAAGCTCTCAAACAAGTCTGTGGGGAACAGTCTGCAAAAACATAAATTTGCATACTTTGCATACCCAATTATAATTTCCATATTTGGAAAAATATCTACTTTCACTTTACTTATTCATGTTTGACCAATCTTCTTAAGGTAAAATAGTGTTAAGAAAATATTACATACAATTTATCAATATATTAGGCTTCCTTTAGTTAGATAAATTTAATTAGACTCATATTCCTAAAATAAAGGATTGTTTACATTTTTTGAAGTTTGGATAGTTCCACTGCTACATATACATTTAATATAAATGACACTACTACATCAATAACACAGAAAACCCTGAAACAGGTTGTGGTTTTGTCTTTGTGTTTATGTTTAGATCAGGTGTGGGTAGTGCAGCCTACAAGCTGTATAATCAGAGTCCAACATTTTTGTCAATTTTTTCCAGTTTTTTGTACCCCAAATGACTCCTCTTTGCCCACTAAACTTTTTGCCCCTTTGCCATTGCTGGTGCAGGACAGCCTTTTAAAAGAGAATATGACAGAAAATGACTTTCTGGTCACTTCCTGCTATTAAAAAGGGGGAACACAAAATTTGGCAAAAGTGCCCCCTTGACCTCTAGAGGGCATTTTAGAACTAAAAAAAAATGTTTCTGCAGTTGTTATTTTTTATAGATAATATAGTGGGGACAAATGTCTCCTTAAATGTCTCAACATGGGCAAATGCAGCCTCCTTAACTCCTGATTGTTGCTCACCCTTGATTCTATTCCAAACTTGGAAGCTATGAGTAAATATAAAATGTCTGAGCATGTGCCCAAAACAATTTTGATTAGATGCATGCTTTGAACAGAACACCTTTAGGTTTCATGTTGATGGCTACCATTAATTTCACCTGACCAGAAAAGTGGCTTTGGATACAATTGTTAAATTACTGGAAACGATGGCTGTGCGCACATGCACACACACACACACACTGTTTTAGTCAGAGCTCTAATTTCACTTCTATTTTCCCACTAAAAGAGTTCAATAAACATGTATGTACCAGAAATAGAAACTTGTTACCATCAGCTTACTTTTATACTATGGCACTAAAGAAAACACTTATATGTGGCTGAAGCCAGATTCTGGGTCCATAATATTTGAAAAAATGCTCAGCTAAAAACCCTGATCATATGAAATTTTCTATCTTACAGCCATCTAAAATATTAATTTTTTTTTCAAAAAAATTATAATATTCATTTACTGTCACAAAATTTTGATTATGGGGAAAGAGGCATTTTTCGGATTAAAATTATAAACACAATAACCCATTAAAAAGACGGATGCACAGACAGAACAGACAGACACCATACAGCATGCATCTTCCTTGTAATTGCAGAATATTCCAAATAATAAACTCTTCTCGCATCTTACTGACACTATTCAATCAGAACACTGGGACAGAACATAGACTCTTCAAAATTATTCCACCTCTGCAAAGATACCGCTACTCACATCAACGCTATATAGGCTCATCACTGTTGAGGTCCACAGAACAGTGAATGTATATAATGTCTTCCAGAGACACTTCAGTCCCTCTTGATTCCTTTGGTAAACAGCTTTATCAGTTTGTAGCTGTGAAGTCAAAGGTTTTCACGGCTGGCATCCATGGTTTCTTGTGAGTTTTTTGGGCTATGTGGCCATGTTCTAGAAGATTTTAGTCCTGATGTTTCACCAGCAACTGTGGCTGGCATCTTCAGAGAATGCTGGCATGGAAGTGAGCATGGAACACTGTGTTACCCTTGGTTGAGAGAAGGTGATTTACATGTTAATCTCTGTGTTGTTCTGTTGTTGAATGGCAAGGCCTCAGGGTGGGAGGATATGCAAGGAGGCACTGTGTCTATTCAATTAGTGATCCACTGTCTGCTGTGAAAACCCCTGACCCTGCGTGGTTATCATTTGCACATGCTGATTCTTGATTTTGGTATTTTTCAAGACTGGGAGCCAGACTTTGTTTACTTTAAAGGTTTCTTCTTTCCGGTTGAAATTGTCTAGGTGTTTGTGGATATCAA
>CM034710.1:77647549-77668159 GCA_020142125.1 Phrynosoma platyrhinos | reverse complement strand
AAAAAACAATAAAAAACACATAAAATGTAAATTGAGTACTCTACCTTTTAGAGAGTAAATCATATTCATGCAATATCACCAGCAAATTTTCCACAACATTGAGCTCACTTATTTTTTCTCGGCATTCAGGACTAAAATGAAAACACAGTATGTATTAGTTTTGAAAACTGTACAGGGGTAATGTATCTTCCAAAGCACTTCTTTGAATGCACGTTCCCTAAAATCACAGAATTGATACCATGTACAGAAGTGTAATTTACCTTTTGCATTAAATGATGCAAGTTCCAATTGTAAACATTTTAAAACAAACAAAACAAATGCCTTTGCTCTATTTGCTGAGTTGACAGTCCTTGCACTTGATAAACTGCCAAGAGAAATATGTTGTATAACCCTAGTGCAGCTGTTCTAAAAATGAACTTGTCATTCAAACACAATGAACTCATAGTATGGTTATAAGGGGACTGTAAGTCCTTCCTAAGCTCCAGACTTTAAATCCATTTCACTTTAAAAGACTATTTTTAAAAGACTGTGGTTCAATACATACTGCAGAAATAATCCAGTTGAGACCGCTTTGACTGCCTTGGCTCAGTGCTAGGGAATCCTGAGAACTGTAGTTTATTGTGGCACCAGAGCTCTCTGACAGAGAAGGCTAAATGTCTCACAAAACTAGTCCCCAGAATTCCCTAGTGCAGTTAAAGCAGTCTCAAACTGGATTATTTTTGCAGTGTGTTTTGGACCTATAAGAGACTATAAAATCCAGCACTAATTCACTCTCTCAGCATCAGAGGAAGGCAATAGCAAACCTCCTCTGAACAATTCTTGCCAAAAAACCCAAAACCAACCCAGGATAAGTTCTCTTTAGGGTTGCCATTAGTCGAAAAGACTTGAAGGCACAGAACAACATACCTTCATGTTTTTATGATAAAGAGACTATAATTTGATTATCAACAACAAATTGAGCTCCTGTTAAAAACACAATGCCCGTCTTCCCAAAGACAAATCAAAGATCATCACACTGAAACTTACCTTTCAGCCAAGCTCGTAAGAGCAAGCAGTGCACCTAGCAGTACATTATTTTCTCTAGCTCCAAGTAAATTGATTAAAGTCTGAAATATAATTATTAAAAAGGTATAAGCAAACTGCTGTTTAACAACTACTGCAGACATAGCTGTTTTTTAAAATGGAAACTCAGCACACTTTTATATTAAATAGGTTCTTTACTCAGAGATAAAGAACTTCCACCCTGGGGTAATTAAACCCCGGTTTTGTCATGGAGCTTCTAGGAAACTCTGTGGCAAAACCGGACCATTCAGATGCCCACCCTCCTCCTCAGCTTGTTGACCACTGCTCTGCCCGAGAACCCACTCCCCCACTTCAGTCACTGTGTCTGGCATGGAAATGGTGCCTGGCTGCATCAGTGCAACCAGGCACCCCATTTCCACATCAGATGTTGCAACTCGGGGGCTTCTTAGTCAGAGCAATGGTGTGGCAAGTTAAGGAGCACACACCGGTCCCGGAGTGGTGCGAGGATGGACATGTGAACACTCACCTGTCCCTGTGCTGACCCAGGGACCAATCTGGGTGAGCACTGAGGTCAGGAAAATATGGGCTTAGCCTGTTTTCTTGGCCTGTCTGCTCAGGCCCCCTGTCAAGAAAAACTCTTAAATGATCTAACCCCCCTCCCAAAAAAAACCCTGCTATCCTTTTACTATTTCTGTCCCATTTTCATAGAGGACATATAAGTAATATAAGGGCAAGAACTTGTCTCCCATAAAGGCAAGCAACAATGAAACAATTCACAGAAGTGATATTCACTCAACAGAACCAGTTCACACTTAACAAGCAGCAATGTGGGACCACCACCACCCATGCCATCCCTGACTTCTTTTCATGTCACCCTATAATTGGTTAGCTATAGTAACCTTAGGACTGTTTAACTGTGCAGCTTCTTCCCACCTAAATTATCCCAGCTCAACCACAATAAGTAAATACGAACTACACAGCCAGTCCTACCCATGTAGATCTTGAACACATACTAATCTGAAACAGCATTAGAAAAAGCCACGGAAAGTGTTTCCCAACCTCTGATGCATCAGTATACATTAAACATAATTTCTGCAGCCTCTAAAATTCTCCCTTGAAAACTTCAGCTTGGAACTTGTGTCAAACTGCTCTTCCTGATGGGCTGACAATTTTGCCACCAATGAAATGAGGTATCCAGAATGTAATTGCACAAGTAGAAGTCACATTTTTCTCTATAGCATGGATTGTGTGTGTAATGACATGAGTGGATTATTCTACATTAATGTGGTGGTGGATTTATTTATTTACTTACTTACTTACTGTATTTATACCCCACTGTTCAGCCAGAAAGATAGTTAGACATTTTCCTGCCCTCAGGCTTACAATCTAAAAAGACATGACACAAAAGGAGAAGAGAATGGCAGTGGGAAAGGGGAAAAGTCCAGCGGTTCTTCTCTCTCTCCAATGCCTGGACCATGGCAGATGGACTGGAGGGAAGGCTCTTCTTAATTTAGGCCACAGCTGATGAAGCTAGCTGGCCTTTCTCTCCCTCTGAGGCAGGATGATGTCAGGTGACAAACAGGGATGGCTCGTCTTCTTACTTTAGGCCATGCCTGATGGAACTGGCCAGTTTTTCTCTCCCTCTGGCGCTGGATGATGTCACATAGCAAGGAGGAAAGCTTGTCATCTTAATTTAGGCCAGGCCTGATGGAGCTGGCTAGTGGATCTAACGTTTGGCTTGCAGTGATTCTATATCAATGTTGCTTCTATATTAGCTCTCTCCTTTGAAATTACCATTTTTTGTACTAAGGTTCCAAACAGTTATGTTTTCAAATGGCTGTAGTCCAGTATTTTCTTTGTGATCGTTCTGTATGTTTTTCAGAAATGATCTGTAATGACGTTAACTTGTATTTCTTTGTTCACAACTGATTTACAACTCAGTATGTTAAATCAGCTCGAGGAACTTAGTCAAATGGACAAATCATTCAATGTTTCAAGCACCCTATAAAGTGTTCCATCTTAGGCTGCATCTGCACTGCAGAAATAATCCAGTTTGACACCACTTTAACCACCGTGGCTCAATGCTACGGAATTCTAGGAACTGTAATTTGTTGTGGCACCAGAGCTTTCTATCAGAGAAGAAAGCTATCACAAAACTACAATTCCCAGAATTCCATAGCATTAAGCCATAGCAGTTAAAGTGGCATCAAACTGGATCAAACTTACCAATTAATTGATTCATTACTTCTGAATCTAATAAGAATTTTAAAAGTACAGTCACATTCACATGTGGGGTAATTCTGCTATATTTAAAAAATAATTTTGGAAAGCACATAACAGATCTCCAAAAGTTGATTAAAGAACAGATATAGGTTACTTACTTTATGTGCTCCACTGGCTATAACCCATTCTCTTTGATCTTTAATAGCTGATAGTTTTTGAAAAATATCTGTGGAGTGAGGGAAATTGTGCAAGTTACAGGCCTCTGCAAAGGAAGGTGTTGTTTTTTTTTTACTAGCTAACTTTTTACTTTTTACTACCCCAAAACCTAGAGTATAACTCTTAAAATAGCAAATTGTGTTCACATGTTAGTAATTTTCACCATTATTAAAAATCAACACTGCAAAATAAATGAAGGTTAGGCTAGAAAGGTGTTAGTCTTGAGATTCAAACTTACATGTCATGTTGACCAGTTTGTCTATATTATGTTGTTGCTCTCCATTGCCAAGATAGTCATTTGCTACTGCATCCATATACTTTGGGTAAGAAAACATTGAAAATATGTTATGACACCAAAAAGGTATAGAATGCTAAATTTAAAAATAAATACACATGTCAACAGTAGATGGCACACTTACTTCACAAATACTGCAAATTCTTTTTACCAAAAATAAAATTAAACTCATGATATTATGAAAACACACTGAAATTGCTATAAAAGGACTTCTGCAAGAAATTGTGGAATATTGGATTCTATATCCAACATTTTTCTAATGAGAAAAAGTACAAAGTATATGTGTTGTATGCAAAGATCCCTACTGAGTCCTTGTCATCTTCATCTGAGGTTGGGGGAAAAACCTGTCAGAAACTTCAAAAGCTGCTGTTAATCAACATAAATAGCAATAAACTATGTGGACCAAAGCTCAGACTTGTTATAAAGCAGTTTACCAGGCTGAACATGCTTATAGGGATGGTTACCTTGTCCTTCTGCTTCAGCTTTATTATTTATAAAACAAGAAATTGTTATGGATAATTTAAAAAGCCATTAGAAACAATTTTAACTACCGTAACTTCTCCAACATACAGCCACGCAGTACTAGCAGCAGCAAAAGGAAGCTAGTAATATATTTAAACTGGCCTTAAACCCAATGCCAATGATTGGTTATGGAAACTCGTGCATTGCTTCTACCAGCAGTGTTAGAATAATCATCTCCCAGTTCATTAAGCTCATAGCCTGTGAATGGTTAGTGAAATTGTTGCTGCAGCTTTTACCAGCAGTGCTGGTGGAAACAGCAGCAACAATTTCACTAACCATTCATAGACCATGAGCTTAATACATTTCAGATATGATTACTAGCTTCCTCTTAGCCTTTACTAAAATTCTAGAACCATATTTTTGTACTAGAAAAAGTATAAATGTAATAGTAGGTTGATATCTTTAATGCAGAAATGAGAAACACTGGCCCTCTGGATGCTGCTATACTATAAACCCAATTACTCCTGAAAACTGGACATGCTGACTAGGTTTGTCAGGATTTGGAGTCCAATTGCATCTAGAGAACTGCTGTTTTACTACCTCTGCTTTAACATAACCAACTATCACAAAAAAGTGAATTCACCAAAATGGATGTGGGAGATAATTATTCTAACTTATTTAATTAATTGCTATCGGGGATGTGGAAAAACAAATTGATTGCAAGATTCTTCATGCTCAGTCACATCTTTATCTTTCTTTTCCACCCCTCCTTTTTTTGTTTGTTTGTTTAATGTCTAGCCTGAAGAAGAGGTCTGATGTGCCTAAAAGTTTGCTCACTGTATCTTTCTGTTGGTCTTAGTAAAGGTAGCATGTTTATTATAAACATGAACAAAATACACAATATTTATACAATGACGGGGGGGGGGGAATCAAAGAATACAGCAAAGTTGTGTTAACTGTTTCTTGTTGTGTGCTTTCAAGTTGTTTCCAACTTAGGTGAAAGTTTCCTACTTAGGTGAAAAGGTGAAGTTTTCTTGGTAAGATTTCTTTAGAGGTGGTTTGCCTTTGCCTCCCTCTCAAGCTGAGAATGTGACTTTCCCACGGTTACCCAGTGGGTTTCCATGGCTGAGTGGGATTTGAACCTTGATCACTAGAGTTTTAGTCAAATGCTCAAATCACTAGACCACATTGGCTTTCTGTTTCTACTATATATTTCAATTTTTTATTTTATTTTATTGTCCAACAGACATCCAACTGTAAAGAACAAGCCAGATGGCCCAGTCCAGCAGGTCAGAATTCTGCTCTGTCAACAAGAGAAATGCCCTTTCCCCCCAAAGCAAGCCACTTAAAAGTTTAATAAAATTATAAAGGACGGTCACTGCTGCAACTCAGCAGAACTGTAGGAAGCACTGTGTTGTGCTTCCTTGGAAACAGAAAACACCACATGTGTTTACACTGGCTCATACAACTTTCTCTTCAAAAACAATAATAACCTGCTTTATTGTAACTTTAGACCTTTATAAATTGCAAGTTAATGTGCAACAAAACATGGGGCAAGACAAAGGACTTTTACCTGTGCCAAGCTGTCAATACCTCCCAGGTTGTAGAGAGCCTCCTATTTAAAAGAAAGCAAATAAAACAAAACAAGCAGCATGTTGATCTTCCAAATGACATAGACATCTTAGCCCTTAGTGGCAGTTCACTCTCAATCCACCAACTTTTATTTAACTAATGGCACAATCCTAAACTCATAGTGTGGATATCAGAAATAGCTAGATCAGCTTAGACTCAGAAACGTGGCTGCAGGCAACATTCTTAGCTATCAAGGTTTTTTTCTAGGTGCACTGGCTGCTTTTCACTTGCCTGCTACTGAAATTAGTTCCACCATGTTCAAGGAAAGTCTAACATTGGGGGATTGCAGACTGCCAGAAATAGTGCAAATTGAGTCCACATTTAGGGTTAGGGTTAGGGTTAGCGTTAGGGAATCATGGGGACTGTAGTTTATTGTGGCACCAGAGCTCTCTGACAGAGAAGGATTAATGTCCCAGAAAAAAAAAAAACAATTCACATGATTCCCTGGCACTAACCCTAACCCTAAAAGTTGACTCAATTTGCACTATTTCTGGCAGTCTGCAACCCCCCATTGTTGTCTCATTTGGGCTGCCATTGTACTGAGACAGCATTGGATACTTTGGGTTGTGGGCATGAACCCATCCCTGTTTCACCTTCTTTTGGCCACTCTGTATTTGCAATTTAGCAGTACTACTTCATGCTCACAGCATTTTGGAAAACAAAGAGGGAAGCTTCTGTGCAAATGCTCATTTAAAGATTGAGAACTTCCCTGCTGAGTCAGAGGTGTTCACCACCTTACATTGGCCATTTTGTACCAATAGAATTGCAATCTGCAGTTGGAAAGACCTGATCATCTTATGCAGCCCTTTGAAAATTTAAGGCAAGGGTCATATTTGCATCTTTCTGGATCCAATTACATTTTGTTTCTCTCCCACAACTGTGTAAATGTGCTTTATATCTGAGAATTTATTATCACTCTGTACTGCATCTGAAGAAGTGGGTTTAAATCCACAAAAGGTCATGTGAAATATTTCTTTTTTAAATATTTCTGTCAACATTTTCCCTGCCCCCTTCCTTCCTCCTTTTTAATCTGAAGTACATTTATACTAAAATTACAGCCACTTCATCATCAGCTTCACTTCATAGATTGTGCAGCATCAATGAATCATTTCAACCAATGTCAAAATGATTCACTACTATTATCCTTTTTGCTACACAACAGCCCTGCGAGGTGGCAGGTGTTACAACTACATCATTGGTTCACCACCAGTTTAACAAGAGTTAAAGCAGTGCCACAGTTAGTCAGAATTTGGACAGAATGACTAGTAGTAACAAGGAGTAGAGCAGCCATTCAGTTCTGGTAAAAGGGAGTTATAAACCAAAGTCTGCCAAGATTTCTTTTGTCTCTATCCCAGTCTTGTTTTGTACTGGTCTTTGTTCACACAGGCAGTGAAGGCTCTGGCAAATGCTGAGTCTCCACCTAGCCCACTGGTGGCATGGAGACGACAAAATCACTCTTGTTTGTGTTAGCAGACTAGAGAGCAGTTAGCTAGATCCAAAGGGATTACAATTATTTCCATAGTTTGGACAATATTGTAAGTGAAATGCTACAACTCCATGATGGCAAACCTATGGCACGTGTGCCACAGATGGCACGTGACACCATTTGGCCTGGCACCCTTCTGTTCCTCCTTCTCCCCAACCTTTACTGGCCTCCAGCTATTTCTCCAGAGGCAGCTGGAGGCTGGCAAAGGCACGTGGGGAGAAGGAGGAACAGGCGCGCACCTGTTCCTCCACCTCCCCAACCTTTACTGGCCTCCAGCTGTCTCTCTGGAGATAGGAATGGTGCAGGGGAAGAAGTTCCACCCTGGAACTCCCACCTCCAGAGAGTGGAAGTCCCAGAACACCCGGTGCTGGAAAAACTTTTAGTTGGGGCATTCGGCCCTCAAAAGGTTCACCATCCCTGCTTTAACTTTTAATCTTTTTTTCAGTCTTAGACCTGCACCTGAAATAGTGCCACGATCATGATTCTGACAGCCTTTGTGATAAAAAATTTCTTGTTTAGAAGTTTTATTTTCCCCGACTTCTCAAGTCACCAATTCTTGACTGTCTGGATATGTATGACTAGAATCCCCAGTTACAGAAGAAAGGGTTCAGTATAGTTACTCCCCATTCTAGGAGAAAGGAGTAGGGACAGACACCTAAGGCAGATAGTCTCTCCAAACAGCTTAGAGTGGGTGGGGGGGAACATTCAAGATTGGGGGTGCTACCATGAAAGGGTTTGTGGAAACTGTAGTGAAAGCACTTCTGAATTCATTTGTCTCTCTTTCTCACTAATAGATAAGAGAAAGGAGGTTTCACTCCATTCTGTAGTGTTAAGCCAATAAGAAGAGTAGGGTGTAAGTAGTGGATTTGGCAAACCATGCATGACAATTTACTAGCTTAATCTGAGATAGTGCACTTCTATTAAACTGGTGAGCTTAATGTCTAAACATCTTCCAGCAGAAACTGTACTATGTTCTGATTTTACTTTTCAACAGGAAAACCACAGACAAACCAACCTGATAGCATGAATCCCTCATTAACAATCTGACACAAATTAAAACTCTCAGAAAATGGATAGATGAAGCTCGGTTAGCCCATTCCCTGCAAATAAGCAGATAAAAGCAGCATGCTATTAACTCTGTTAGTCAATTCCAGTTGAACAACTCCACCTAACAAATAGTAGCTTCAAATGCTTTTTAACATTATTCAAACAAGAATATACCAAATACTGCATACAACATGCTAAAGATACATCCCAGTGATTTCAATACAAATCTAACCCATATAACTTTCTTTGAACTGCACTGAATCTTTAACCTAAACTACATTACTGCCTAGAGCAGCACTTCTCAACTTGGAGTCATCCAACTGTGTTGAAATACAATTCCCATAATAAAACTAGTTGTTGTACTCCAAAGCATCTCAAGGGTATTGACCTATGAATGCTGCTGTAGCACTTTTAGACAATTTCCTACTTTGAGATTTCATATCAATATAACATGAAAAGAAAGGAGACAATCTACAAAACATTTCAACTGTATATTCAGATAGATCTTTCTATTCATGTATTTGTATATGTCCAAAAGTGTACTGAACCACTTTCTCTTTACTATGGATGAGTCCTACTTGGGGTGTATGGTAAAGTGTCCACATACATACAATGCAAAACATTTGTTTACATTTTCACCCCTCCCATTCCCTCCTAGAAATAGATATGGTGATTACTGTGACACTCCAATTCCATACTGGGAATCAAGCCAATGGCTAAAAATAATTTGATAAAAATAAAAGCTATGCTGCAGTGGATGCAAGTAGGCTCCCAAAACCCAAGTTATTTTAGGTAATCTCTCTGGACCAAAAATTTACCAGACCCAATGGCTGTTTTCCAAGTTCCCACCACAGATACCCTTCTCTGATATATAAAATAAAAATAAAAAGTTGACTTTCAAAGGTTGTTTGATTTCAGTCATGTAGAGAAAAAAGACAGATTTCAACTGTTTTATTTCACAAGTGATTTTAATAAATGTTAACTTTGTTTAACTATAAACCATAATATGATGTCTACTGTACATCCCCTAGAGAATCAAGTAAACTTTTAACAAGTTGTTTAAAAAATCATACCATAATTGGATTTAGGCACACATGGTGAAATAATTAACTGAACTCCCATTCATTTCACTCATAGACTACAAGGTTGCAAGTTCAATACTAGCCAGGGCTCAGGCTAGACTCAGGCCTGCATCCTTCTGAAGTCGCTAAAATGAGTACCCAGCTGTTGGGGGGCAATGAGCTTACAGTTGTAAACTGCTTAGACATCCCATAGCGCGATATGAAGCGGTATATAAATGAAGCTGTTTTGCTTTGCTTTTATACATTGACATTTAACCTTTATAACAATAACTGACATTTTTGGAAGCGATATGAAAACCTTGCCTTAGTATTTTCAAACATATAAAATGGCTTAACTGGCATGGACATAATGTGGCCCATGGGCCACATGGAGCCCTGAATCACATTTTTGTGGTCCCTGGAGCCCCCAATCCCATCTTTTTTTTAAAAAAAAATGCCCAATTTGGAGACTAGGGGCCTTTACACACTGCCAGAAAAAGTACAGCTTGAGCCCACTTTAACTGTCCTGGCTCAGTGCTAAGGAATCATGGGAACTGTAGTGTATTGTGGCACCAGAGCTCTCTGACAGAGAAGGCTCAATGAGCCAGAAAAAAATACAATTCTCATGATTCCCTAGCACTGAGCCAGGGCACTTAAAGTGGACTCAAGCTGCACTATTTCTGGCAGTCTGTAACAGCCCTATGTTTGCCACCAAATCACATTGAAAACTCCCCAAACAAGAGAAAACATGCAAAAATTCCTCCTCCTCCACAAGCATCCTAGAATCCTGTACCTTTCCAATTTCCCTTGTTTACATATGCAATCTCTTTCAAAACAGTAACAGGAAATGACACTACATCATTTCCTGTCACAATTTTGAGAGGGATTGCAGAAGAAAATGAGTTACTAGGGCTTGCTGTGAAGAGAGTATGGAACCTGTGTTGTTGTCTATGAGAAAATGGACCCCTTGCCCCCACACATCTGCCCACCCATTTCAGTGTGTAAATGAAGTGAATGCAGCACTTACACATTTGAAATCTAAACTTTTAGATATTTTTTAAAAAACACTGTAGATTAGAAAATATTGTATGATTAGTAGTTTTTAATGTGAGGGAGGATAGTGCTTTCTAGACTGGGAATGCAACACCAGTGATGACTATTACATTTTTCATGACCTTAGAACTCTAATAGCTATCTCAATAAAAGCCAGGTCAGGACAGAATTTGCCTTTTAAACCATACACTAAAAATTATGAAAAAAGGGCATAAAAGGAAAAGCAGAGGGAAAAGGAGCAACAAAACAGATCAAGGGAGAGAACCTTACTTTCAAATAGAAAATATTAAAATGTTTTTCAGTTTTCATTCAAAAGGAAAGACAACTAAGTAGGGACATGACAGAGGTTTATACATTTATAGATAATATAAATAAAATGGATCAAGAGAACTTTTTTGTACCACCTTAATATTTTACTTCAGGATCACCTAACAAAATTGTTTGGCACTACATTCAAGAAAGATGGGAAAAAGTACTATTACACAATGCAAAATTAATCCACTTCCACAACACATGGTCACATAGGTCTGTACACAGAAACTAGCCTATATATATCTCAGAATGTCTGCCACTGGGAGGCTACAATAATGGAAGGCTATTTCTTTAATGCCATGCTTGAAAGAAACATATTTTGTTGGCCACTGTAGGAAATAAAAAACTGGAAAAATATACCTCTGGTAACATACCCTTACATTGTATTCAGCATCAACTCATACCTAGAAATATGGGACGAGACCTACTGTGCCACTTACATTAGCCAACCTTAAAAAGCCATTCTCACAAACCCTGTTCCCTCCTTATATAGAAAAGTAGTGTGGATCAAAAGAACTAACATTGTTAACTTCATCAAGTCGACTTCAACCAATGGCAACCCAATGAAGGAGGGACCTCCAAGTCACTCTATCATCGACAGCCTTGCTGCTGTGATAAGATTTTTCTCTTTTCCTACTACCTTCTACTTTACCAAGCATTATTGTCTTTTCTTGTTAGTCATGTCTTCTCTTGATATGTCCAAAATACAACAATCTTACTTTAGTCATCTTGGATTCTAGGGAGAATTCACACTTGATTTGTTCTAGGATCCATTTATTTGTCCTTTTAGCAGTTCATGGTATCTGTAGAACTCTTCTCCAGGACCTCATTTCAAATGAGATTTTCTTCCTACCAGCTTTCTTCACTGTCCAGCTTTCAAAACGATACACAGAAACTGAAATATGATGGCATGGAGAATTCAAACTTTAGTATTCAATTATATATCTTTAAACTTCATGATTTGGGTTAATTCCTTTATAGCTGCCTTCCCAAGTCCTAGACTTATGGTTTCTTGTCTGCAGTTAGGGTATGGAAAATATTGAAGCATTTCAGTGTAGTTACTGTCTACTTTAAAGTTATGTAAATCATCTTTGCTCATTATTTTTGTTTTCTTAATGTTCAATTTTAAACCTGCGTTTGCACTTTCTTCCTTGACTTTATTCAGTAATCACTCCAAGTCTTTGCTATTTTCTGCTGGTAGTGTGATGTCATTGACATATCCTAAATTACTGGTGTTCCTTTCTCCAATTTTCACACCGCCTTCCTCTGAATCTAATTCTGCATTACATATGATGCATTCAGCATATTAGTTAAATAGGGTGATAAAATGCAGCCTCACCTGACTCCCCTTGCCAATTGGAAAGCATTTTATTTCTCCATATTCTGTCCTGATGGTAGCATGTTGTCCTGAGTACAAGTTACATATAAGAACAATTAAACATTGTGGCACACCTATTTCTTTAAGTGTAATCCTGAATTTTCATGGTCTACAAAATCAAAGGCTTTGCTATAATCTATAAAGCACAAGCTGATTTTGTTCTGAAATTCTTTGGTGACCTTCATTATCCAACATATATTTGCAATATGATCCCTAGTGCCTCTTCCTTTCTGAACCCAGCTCTGACATCTGACATTTCTCACTCCATATATGTCTTTGTTGTAGAATTTTGAGGATCACTTTATTTGCACGGGAAATTAATGCAACAATCCTGTGATTACTGCAATTCCTGGTGTCCCTTTCTTGGGGATATGAATGTACATTAAGTATTTCTAATCTGTGGGCTATTGTTTTGTTTTCCCTTTGTGTTGCCAGATTTTAGTTAGAACTTGAGTAGATTCTACCTCTATTGGTATGCCTTCTGCTCCTGATGATTTATTTCTCGCAAGTGCTCTGTGTATAGCTCCCACTTTACTTTCTAAAATTGATGGTTCTTCTTCAAATTATTCCTCCTTGAATTCATCCGTCATCTTTTCATCTCATTTGTATAGCTCTTCTGTGCATTGTTTCCACTGGCTTTTGAGTTCTACTTAGTTGTGTAATGCGTTCCTCCGCTGGTCACAGAATATCCCCACTGTTCATTTAAATTTCCCTTTGATTTCTCAGATCCTGTGAAGAGGTCTCCTGTTCTTCCTTTTTAATTGTCATCTGTTTTTCTGCATTGATTATTATAGTAGTTCTCCTTGCCCTGTGCATAAGTCACTGAATACATTTGTCCCTCTATACCCATGAATTCTGCATCCACCATCCATGGCTTGAAAATATAAAGCAAACCTTGATTTTGTCATTTTATATAAGAAGCACCATTTTACTAAATCGTTGTGTATAATGAGACTTGAGCATCCATGGATTTTGGTATTCACAGAGATCCTGGAACCAAATGCCAGCAGATACTAAGTACCCACTGTAATTATTATATTCAGGGTTCTGACCCTAAATGTGTACTCTTTTACTTTTGCTTCTCATCTGTTCTTAACTGCTTGAAGAGTTTCATCTGTCATCCATTTAGGCTTCTCTTTCTTTATGGCTGCAGATAGTGTCTTTTTGCATTCCTCCTTGACAATGTTCCTGGCTTCAGTCCAGTGCTTCTGCCTCCTAATCCATTAGGTTTAATTGTGCAAATCGATTTTTTAAATTATATTTAAATTCTATAGGGATGTTCTTCAGGTTGTATTTTGGCACAATGGTTGGATTAGTGTTCTTTTTAGAGTTACTCTCATTTTTTACATTAGCAGTTCATAGTCTGTGTCATAATCTGCTCCTGGTCTTAATTTTGTAGAGAATGGAGCTTCCCCATCTCTTGCTTACAATTATGTAGTCTGTTTGATTTTTATATTGGCCATCAGGTGATTCCTCTCTGGTTGCTTGAAGAATGTCCTTGCGATGAACAAAGTGCTGGCCTCACAAAATTCATTCAGTCTGTCTCCTGCTTCATTTCTTGATCCTAGGCCAAACTTTCAGGACCCTTTCTCCCCCTCCACAGCCCAGCTATCCCCTTGGGAGACAGCCATGATGGGGAGAGGCAAAAGGGGCAAGTGTTTGCCCTCCCTCCTCATCCCCAGCCCAGTTGTCTCCCAAGGGGCAGCCAGGCTGGGGATGAGGCTTGGAGGGTGAGCATTTGCTCTCCATCTTCCTCTCCACTCTGGCTGTCTCCCATGGGGCAATAGGGATGAGGCTTGGGGGGGGGGGTGAGTGCTTGCCCTCCCTCCTCCTCCCCAGCCCAGCTGTCCCTTAGAGAGACAGCTGGGCTGGGGAAGTTTCCGTATTGACCTGTGTATAAGTCGACCCAGATTTTGGGGTCAATTTTTTTGTTATTTTTTAAACTTATATATAAGTAGATATGGTAGTTTTTTATGTTGCTTTTTGGTTCCATTGTTGAGAGAAAGGAAGGATATAAATGAAGGAAACAAGCAAAGCTCATGTTTCTTACCTGCAAATAAGACGGTTCTTGACCAAAGCTGTGAAGATATCTTGAAACAACTCATGCTGTGGATGTTGGCTAAAATTTCTTTCATTCTTGTAATTCATACTAAAAAGGCAAATATAGTACTGTATTTCACAAATACTTCTTTTCACAAAGATGGAACAATAAAGACTTTTGCTCATAAAGAAAAGAAATACATTACAAATTTCTACTTATATTACCTAACCCTAATAAAAGTAATATGATTATGGAGATTACTAAGCCTCAGTCAGTGTGATCCAATGACCAGAAGGTTACTCTTATATCAGAAAGAGCTGCATCCATATACTTGTTCAACCATGGACAAATACTAGGGGAAGTCCCCCTATTTTCCCACATATTGCCGCTCCTAGCTCAGCTTCTTTGGAGATTGGGCATGAATTTACTGGAAGTGCTCATCAGAAAATGAAGTTTCTGAGGCCCTCTAACTTGAGCTCAATGAATATTAACATGCTTTGGTCTCAAGCTGGTTTACAACCAGGCACAAATGGATACAGTGCTCTCCTATGAAGCTGCTGTCTGGCTGCACAGCAAATAAAAGAGACATCAGAATAATATTTCTTTTCCCATGCAGTTGATTGGACAACTGCCTTCTATCACCAGCTGAAGGAGAGCTTTCCTCCCACCCATGTCATCTATCTTGAGAATGGATGAGCACTGTTCAGGCAAGCTCATACTGAAGGGAGTTACCCTGGTAATGATAAAGCTTCAACATAATACTTTTGTGCTATCTGAAAGTAGTGGATTACTGCACAAACTTTCTGGAATATCCATCTCCTCCTGTATACAGTGACACGTGTGCACCAGGGGATGATCCACATGTGCTCCAGAGGATAAACAAAGTCATAATTTCTAAATGGCCTTCGTACATAAGATAATAATTGAAAGATTAATAAAAATGAATGTGACTCAAGGCTAAAATGGGAAGAATATTTATTCTTAGGCCTAAAAGGCTTTTTAGCATCTTCAAAAATTCTAGAATAGGCACAATAGGAAAGGAGGAAGGAAATGGTGTGTGATAGGAATTCATGGGATTCACATGAGTAATTTAAATATCTATTATCTTTAATGTGTTATACCTAAAGTGTTCCAGTTCAACAGCTTCAGTTGATTCTTGCCATTGACCTCTACATCTTTCTCCACAAATGTTGCTAGAGTACTGCTCACACTCGGTCATACTATTATTAGCACATTCAGAGTTAAGGGCTGGCAACTGCAAACGCAAGGGAGATTTAATATTAGACAAATGACATAAAGTAATTAAGCAAGCCTGATAAATATTTGTGATTGTTACTGGGACACTACATCATTTACTTGGTGCTAATATACACAGCAGCTTTAAACCCACCCTGGAGTTTTTGATGCTTCTTATCTGTGACTATGTGCATAATACAAATGGGTACACCTCACATATTGAGGAGAGTATTGAGATGAAAAGATCATGATGACACACTAGGCACTCTCACAATGGCAACAGGCAACACACAAGAGAGATCTGAGCAGCACAGCCTAATAGCTATGCCCAGTATTGCTGATAGAAAGAAACCTGCATCTTAATTTCTCATAAAATCTCCACAATAATAGATATAAATCTGATAAATTTTAATAACCTTCTTAACATAGAAAGACCTCACATAATAGATATTACAGAAGTATCATTTCTGGAAATTTTGAAGCCATAGGCAACTGGGTGGAAACAGGATTTTCCCCACCATGGCACTACCTTTCCACAGTGGAGACACTGTGTGCTTTTGTGAGGCAAGAGGCTATGATGACAGTAGCAGTACTGCTGGTAGGGTCTTCCATGTCAGACCAACTTTTGCTGAGGAGCCACACTAAATGTGCCAGACAGCTACTGGAGACCAGTAGTAGAGGGGGGTGGCACTGGTGTAGGATCGCTCAGACAACAGCACTGGTACCATAGCCAACACTTTTTAGTACTGAACAAAAGGAGGCATGGTGAACCCCTTTTGAATGTCTTATACCATGAAAACACTATGATGAGACAATCCAAACTAAAACAGGAGATAGTGCCAGAAGATGAGACTCCCAAATCAGACAGCACTCAGCCACTACTGGGGTAGAGCACATGACAACTATCAATAACATTGTGGCTAATGATGCAACTAGACTCAAACCAAAATTCTACAACAAAGACTTTTACAATATATGGAGCGCAAAATACCAGATGTCCAAACTGGGTTCGTGAAAGGAAGAGGCACTAGGGATCATTTTACAAATATATGTAGGATAATGGCACCAAAGAATTTCAGAAATAAATCAGTCTGTGCTTTATAAATTATAGATTATGTAGGTCATGATAGATTATAAATTGCTCTTAAAGAAAGGGCGGTTCGACAGTGGAACACACTCCCTCGGAGAGTAGTGGAGTCTCCTTCCTTGGAGGTCTTTAAGCAGAGGCTGGATGGCCATCTGTCAGGGATGCTTTGATTGGGAGTTCCTGCATGGCAGGGGGTTGGACTGGATGGCCCTTGTGGTCTCTTCCAACTCTATGATTCTATGATTCTAAATGAATGTGCCACTACCCTGATGTGTAACCTGTACACATAAAGGACTAATGTCAGGACAGAACATAGGGAAACAGAATGGGTTCCAACTGGCAGGGGGTCAGGCAAGGCTGCATTTCATCAGATGAACATTAAAAAAACAAAAACAATGACCACAGATGATTTCCATAATTTTAAAACAGGCAATGACTACATTGAAATGCTTCAAGATTTCCCATAACCTGACTGCAGTCAAGACTGGAACTTGAATGGGCAGCTATGAAGGAACTAGACCAGATCCTGAAGTGTAAAGATATGCCACTGAATACTAAGGTAAGAATTGTCCATGCCATTGTATTTCCAATTTCCATGTATAGTTGTGAAAGTTGGACAGTGAAGAAAACTGACAAGAAGAAAATCAACTTATTTGAAACATAGTGCTATAGAATTTTTGAAGAGTTCTAGGGAACATATGTGTCTTGGATCCTTGTCCTTCTTGGCTTATTAAACAGGCCAGAGGGGTACTGGCTGAGTGGGTAATGGAGGTAGTCAGTGCCTCCCTACAACAAGGCAGAGTTCCATCTTGCCTAAAAGAGGCAGTTGTGAGGCCTCTGTTAAAAAGCCATCCCTGGATCCCACAATAATGAATAATTATTGGCCAGTATCCAATCTACCATATTTGGGCAAGATTTTGGAACGTGTGGTAGCTTCCCAACTCCAGGGGTTCCTAGTTGAAATGGATTATATAGACCAGGGGTAGAGCCGAGGGACTTCGGCTCCCAGAAGCCTCAGCCATGTTGGCCAACAGTCCCATGTTGGCCAATAGCGCCTGTTTTAATGTTGTAAGCAGCCCTGAGTCCCAGTCCTGGGAGAAGGGTGGGATAATAATAATAATAATAGGAACTGCTAAAAAGACAAATCAATGGATAATCCTAGAGCAAATCAAGCCTCAATTCTTGAGAAGAATAGAGAAAATAACTGAGACTGTTATATTTGGAAATATCAAGAGAAGACATGACTAGCATATACTCAACTATAAATCAAACAATTTATGCCCAAAAATTGACCCTAAAATACGAGGTCGACATATATGACTCAATACAGTCACCATGGGTCCAGATCGACTGGAGGGCAGTTAACAACAACAAACAGTATTACTGCTTAGAAAGGTCCTTAGAAAAGCAGCCCCGATGCCCCACTCTCTGTGCCTCGGCAGTGATTTCTCAAAGAGCTGGCGAAGCAGGAGTGTGAGTGTGTGTGTTGTGATTACTTTCTCAATCCGATGTTAAAACCTTCTCTCACCATCCTCCTCCTCCTTCTCCTCCAGATTTTTCTGACCTCCAAACATCCTATTTTCCTACACTTCCCAATCCAGTGTTAAAATCTTTCTTCTCATCCTCCTCCGGATTTCCCGACCACTAAACACCCCATTTCCCTCCACTTCCCAATCAGATGTTAAACCCTTTTCTTCACACCCTCCTCCTCCACATCTCTCTGACCACCAAACAACCCCATTTCCCTCCATTCCTTTCCTTTCAATCCAACATTAAAACCTCCTCCCCTAAGTTATACCCTCAACTTATCCACGGGTCATATCAAAATCCATGATTTTGGCCCTAAAACCTTCTCTTGACTTGTACATGAGGTTGACTTGTACATGCATATATATGGTAACTAGAAAAGATAATAATGCTTGGTAAGTTGGAAGACAATACAAGGAAAAGAGGAAGATGACATTATAGACAGATAAACTCAATCAAGGAAGCCATAGCTCTGAATCTACAATACATGAGCACGACTTTTGATGAGAAGGTGACTGGGAGGCCTCTCATTGATAGGGTAATCATAAGCTGAAGTTGACTTGATGACAACAAAATGGGAAAAATGTCATTTGGGGAATAACAAAAATAAATGCTATACAGATTTTTTAAATCCAACAAAAACATATTTTATTAAGTCAATAACAGAAACTACATGATTTGCATGTATTCATGCCCAATGCGTGTTTACTCTCATGTAAGATACACCTTCTTTAATGCAGTTTACTTCTGGCTAAGCATACATAGAACTTTAGTCACCAAAGTAAAAATGCCTTACAGTACAATGCTATACATGGTGATTCAGATGTAAGCCACATTGAATTCAGTGAAATTCATGGACGTCATCCCAGATAGGTATGTATAGTATCAAAAGGCTTAGTCTGATGTAGGTATGAGGATAGCTGGCAATGGATATGCTTCTAGCATATCTATACTAAATCACAAATCACTGGAATATGGCAAGCAATAATTCAGCAAAAAATGATGATCCTTTCATGAAGACAGCAGCACCCTTTAAGGGCAGAAATTCATTTTGGGTTTGGGTATTATATGCATTTAGACACATGAGTGTTACAAACAGCTGCACATTATACACCAGAATTATTATTTATTGCTTAGATTTTGTTGCACAAAATTCTTCACACTATAGATATAAGTGAGTAAACCTTTACCTTAAAAAGTTTTGCTGGGGCTGCAAAAATAAGTGATGTTAACCGATGTTAACATGAGTTATAGGCAAAAAATGGAGCAGGTATTGCTCCCCTCTGTAGTGTGGAGTACAAGAACAGAGATTCATTGAAAGAGAGAGGGAGCACAGGTTGCTTCTGTAACTATAGGGGGGTTGCAGACTGCCAGAAATAGTGCAAATTGAGTCCACTTTTAGGGTTAGAGTTAGGGAATCATGGGGACTGTATTTTATTGTAGCACCAGAGCCCTCTGACAGAAAAGGCTCAATGTCTCAAAAAAAAAAAAAAAAAAAACAATTCCCATGATTCCCTAGCACTAACCCCTAACCCTAAAAGTGGACTCAATTTGCACTATTTCTGGCAGTCTGCAACCCCCCTATGACATGCAAAAATGGCATCACTGAGTAGAGGAGTAGACAATCCAGTGCCTGACCTTTGTGCAGCCTAATGAAGTTGTCTTTCTATACTTTCTAGAAGTCTGTAATGTACTTTGTATGAAAACAAAACAAAAGAAGAAAAAAACAAAAAAAAATCTCCAACACTTTCTACTTCTAAAAAGGATCTGTTCCCCTATCACCCAGCAACAAAGAGTTTGAAACTAGAAAGTTCACTGTACAAAAATGAAATTAAAAATTGTTTCCTAACTTCATATTTTGTACTAATAAATAGATAAGTAAACTCAAATTAATAATTACTGTCCACTTTAATAAAGTGTTAACTCAAATATTAGCTATTGAAAAAATACCTGTTGCTTGCTTGACTGGACATTTAGAAGTGCGAGAAGCCTTTTAAGATCAGAGTGATCCCTAGGAAAAAAATAAATTATGTACATATTAATAGCACATAATTACATTCTCCTTTTATTGATATGTAATGCAGGTTAAATCATATTCATGTTGATATATCTGTGAAAAACATTTCTAGCATTGCTGCAGCAGCCTACCCATCCCCTCACCCCATGCTTGTATACATTTCTTAATCACTCATTGTCTCTGCCAAAGTTAAAAGGTCTGAACAAACTTGGTGACCAGAGTAACAGTTACCAAGTACACATAGCATTTCAGATTAATCTGTTCTGTTCAACAGCTGGTGCAAATTCCAGAGAGTCACTGCTGACATTTAGTGAAAAGCACAGTACCCTTGAAGTTTGGTATCTGTTGCCTTTTCTGAGGTCTTCACTTTCTTGGGTTGATCAGGCATTGTATGACATCAAGGCATCAAGATGAACACATGGTCTTTAAACGGAAAACAAAATATAGAGAATGTAGTTATTGTTTTGTCATTACATGAAGGTCATTACATGAAGGTCAATAGAGAAAGAAACAG
>CM034710.1:77624772-77643299 GCA_020142125.1 Phrynosoma platyrhinos | reverse complement strand
GAGGGGCGGGATATAAATAAATATTATTATTATTATTATTATTATAACCACAAAGGAGGACAAGGCACGGCAAAATGTAGGACAGTCCAGAAAAATGGAAGAAATTTCAAAATAAAAGTTAAGAACACCTATATAAAGTCATGATTCTTATACTCAAAATGGAGTACATTTTGGAATCCTTCCTGGGCAGAAGGCTGCAATGTAGGCCATGTCCTGGAAAAGGAGGACATCTGGTCACCCTGCATACACAAGGAAAATGGTGACAATGTTAGAGTCAACAGGCCTAATTTCTGTTTTGAGATGTTCTCAGTTAAGATGGTATTCAGGGATTTCAATGCAGACAGAGGCCACTCTCCTTGTTGGCCATGTGAGGACTGGGGACAAAGAGCAACTGAAGACAGGTAATAAAATCTCAACTCCATTAGCAACTGAAAACTTCTTGAGATCCAGCTGTGCCTGTCTTATGGGAAGCTAACTGCTATTTTCTTGTATAGATATTCTTCCAACAACATTTTGAGAAAATACAAGTGTATGACTAACATCGTCATTTTATTTTTTTAAAAATTCTCCTGTATGATTCTTAACACCTTTGCCTGATGGAGAAGCCACTGGAGCATCGAAACCTTGCTTCTGTATTTTGTGCATTCTGGTTGGCTGGCTAAAGGTATTACTGTTTTGTGGATTTTGGATGTTATTGTACTTTGCTATATGGCCAAGACGGCTACCCCTGCATATGCAGTGAAAAGAAAACTGCTTTCCTGCAAGAAAGAAAGCAGGCTGGTAAAGGACTTGGGAAGGCAGGTGGCGATCAAATTTAGAAACATTTGTTTCTTGTTAGTTTTCAGCTCTAGATACTACTGCATAGCCAATCCCCAAAAGGATTTTGAAATAAAATTTTGTTTGCATGCCAAGACATGTAAAAAACATAGCTCCAGACTTAAAACTTTCCCCTCCTCATCTGTTTTACAGTATGAGGGGGTATTGTAAACTTTCAATTATCCCCTTTAAAAAAATTGGCAGAAAGTTTCTTTTGATCTGTAGTTGTTAATCTATCTCTACGTAGTAGATTTATACATTTTCCCCAGCTTTTCTTGACCCTCCGAATACCGCTATTGTAGAAGTCTGCAGATTGCACCTTACGAGGATTTTATACTTTAGATACTTCTGGCACAGCCTGTCACAAAAATAAAGGACACAATAAGCTGATTCTCTCAACATCATCCACTTAGGGACCAATGATGACACTGACAAAATTTAATCTATATACCATAATAACTTCTAGATGATAATTATTACTTTACAATTCCACCTTGTAAGGCGCAATCTGCAGACTTCTGTAATATCAGGTATTCAGAGGGTCAAGAAACGCTGGGGGAAATGTGTAAATCTGGATGGTGACTATGTGGAGATAAGTTAACTACAAATCAAAACAAACTTTGTCAATTTTTTAAAAGGTGGTAATTAAAACTTTACAATACCCTCTCGTACTGAGTGCAAATGCAGATTGGATTTCAACAAAGTGCCCTTCATAAAATAATATGTTTTGGGCTACTACGTACAGAGGAATGTAATTTTTAGAAAGAAAAAGCAATAGGGACAGGAAAAGGCAAGGAATATAAGGGCAGCCTTTATCTGACCAAAGGTGTACCCAGTCCAGGATCCTGTTTCTGTAGTGGCCAATTAGATCCATATAGAAAGCCCCCCAAGTGGACCATGAATATAACTGGAAGTGGTTGCTAAGATCTTCACAAGTAGTTACAGACGCTCTATCAATAAATACGTCTAACTTCCCTGTAAGGCCATCCAAACTGGTGTCTGCCAAATATTGCAGATTAAATTTCTTTAACTGTGCTTTGTGTATCCTTTTCAGACTGACAGCCTCTTTTGTCTGCAATGACCCAAATTACATTGCATTCAAAGTGTGGTCACACCACAGGTTTCAGTTAAGGCTCTGCTATTAGCGGTTTCATTTTCAATTTTTTTTTTTTAAAAAAAAAAGTTGTCCTACCAGCAAGAGTACATCTGCTCATTTCCTGAAGAATGGGCATTTTCCTCTTGTTGAGTGCCTTTAAAGCTGTTTTTGACTTATGGTGACCCCAAGGTGAACCTAAAGAGGGTTTTCTGGGGTTGAGAGTGTGTGACTCACCAAAGGTCACCCAAGGGGTTTCCGCAGCCCAGCAAGGAACCAAACCCTAGTCTCCAGTTGTAGACTAACGTTTAACCCACTACACCATGTTGGCTCTCTAATGGGTAGCTTACTTACCCCATTTTTTTCAGATGATGCCCTTCTCTTATTTTACTGTCATGTGCCCACAGGCATCATCTATTCAGCTTCTCCAGGTCTTGCTTTTAGTCTGGCAGCAAACATCTTTTATGGATTTTTGTGGGTTTTTTGGGCTGTGAGGCTATGTTCTAGAAGAGTGTATTCCTGAAGATACCAGCCACAGATGCAGGCGAAACATCAGGAATACACTCTTCTAGAAAATGGCCTCACAGCCCAACCCCCCCCCCCCACAAAAACCTATGAATGCCAGCCATGAAAGTCTTCGACATCACATATTTTATGAAACTTACAATGCAATATTAGTCCTCTCCTGTTCTCTTCATCGAAACTCCCTGTGCTGAGTGACTGTTGCAAATATACACAGATGAGCCATTGCCAAGGATTCAGTCCCTCACTGGACCTTGGAAGGCTGCACCACCACCATTTGGGAGGTTGTGGGTCAGAGCAGTGGTTCTCTGACTTTTTAGTATTGTGACCCGCTTTACATCTATTTGCAGATGTCAAGCCTCCCCCTTGACATAGTATGTGAATCAGATTTTTGTTTGTTTAGTGTAAATATTTTTCTTCATAGAGTCATGTATATTCATATTTTAACATTTCATAAGGAAATAACATTGTTCAAATTAGGACAGTTTTATTTAAATAAATTAAATGCTTAACACACGGAGATCTCAGCATTCATCACCACTAGCAATGCTGGCTAGGAATGCTGAGACTTGCATTCGCATATCTGGAGGGCTACATGATTCATAGTCTTGCTCCATTCCAAGAATGACTCCAAGATTTTTTGTAACCTCTGGTATTAATAAAGCAATTTTAAATATGTTAATGCTCCATTTTTGTATTTTGTGGTTCATAATTATAAAACTAAGTGTACTACAGTGTCATAATGAAAGCCCTCTCCAGAGATAATAGCTAGTCCAAATCCACACCAGCTTAACTCCTTGTTGTGCTAGTGAACTGTGTATTTTACAAGCTTGCATAAGGAGAAATCCAGTACTGCATTAGGTAAGCAGTTCCCTGTTCATTTTCAACACAAGTGGTTGGTTTACAAGCTGTGGGTACAGCTTCCCCTTCCTCCATGAAAAGGAACAGCCTAGTTGGCTGCACTGTGAAACTGTAACCAACCATTCCACTTCACCCATGTGGCTCCATTTTCCTTTTAAGTACACCTGCAGTCCTTTATATTCTGATGGCTTTTGTCAGGATCTTAACCTAGAATCCAATTATAATAACCCAAAATTTCAAAACTGAAATAGACTCAAGCATCTGAATAGTTCTTTATGAAACAACCTGCTCTGTACAGCAGTTCTGGTCCCTACAAAAGAACACAATGCCATATTTAAATAGTATGCTTTGAAACTGAAAGACTGAAGATGTGGGTTTCAAATTTCCACAACTTTCTAGTTCATGAAATTTGGGACATTTGAAAGGCCAGATTATTTTAGCAACAGTGGAGTACACAACAAAATGTGGGGTTCCCCTCAGCCTGCTGATAACAGGTTTGTGTCTTGTCTTATTACTAGTGGCACCTGAGACACTTTAATTTTCTATTAGTATACATTAAGTGGGACCTGAAACAAAATATTACATTACTATGTATTGCTGTTAAGAATCCACATACTTCCATTTCATCTGTTTTTCACCCCCATTTCTTCTTCTCCCAATGTTCCATGCTAGAGTATGTCCATCCATTTACTGAACTATTGGTGCTAGCATTTTCCCCATGAAGTTTTATTCCCTGGTCATCCCAGCCTAGTCTGTTAACTCTTCTGTGTGCATGGTGTTGTTTTGGATAAAGGATTGAAGTCAGAGGACTGAGATCACTTCATATACCTGTGTGATGGCAAAAAGGATATGTTGGAATGGCCAACTCTGACATATGAAAAACTTTTTGTTCCTCCAGTTACTCCTCAGTATCTTTGAACTTCTATCCATTTATCCTTTTGGTATTTCCTTATGGTCATTAAGCTAAACCAGGGGTTGCCAAACTACATCCCGCGGGCTGTACCCAGCCCACTGAGGCCTTCAAACCAGCCTATGGCCGGTCCTGCCACCGCCGTTGCCGCCTCCGCGCATGAGCGCGGGGCGCCATTTTGCCTTCCAAAATGGTGCCCGCACTCGCGCATGCATGCGCACAACAACGGCCACCATTTTGGAAGGCAAAACAGCACCAGCATAGTGTGCATGCGCTCGCGATGCTGTTTTACCTTCCAAAATGGCGGCCGCCATCATGCACATGCATGTGCAATCGCGGGCGCCATTTTGCTTTACTGGAAAGCAAAATGGTGCCCTGCACTCGCGTACACCTGTGTACCATGGCGGGGAGGTAGTGCGCATGCACGTGTGCCTCCATCCCCATTTCCCCCCCCCCCTTCGGCCCGCAGAAGATCGGGGGACACCGGAACCGGCCCCACCCCCAAAAAGTTTGCTGACCCCTGAGCTAAACAGTCACATTTACAGCACTTCTACATGAGAGATGGGATGTGCAATTGATTTTGCTTTTGCTTTTTAAAAATTGAGTGAACTCTGTAGGACAGGGTTTGTTCTTTCTTGCATCATTCAAATGAAATTCTGGTAAGAATACAGGTGCATCCACTCTCAGAGAAGATTCCACTGGGTTTCATGAAACAATGCACATATTACAGCAGACATGACTAGAAAAAGAGGTAGAAAACTAGGGGCAGGTTAACCCACTTCCCGTCCATGAGAACAGGCTGTGTGTCTACAAGTGAATGGCTGTCAAATTCACTCCTGTCAGAAACACGTAGAAACTCATTTCACTCTTGGGATTCTTGAAATACATTAATCATTGTACTATCTTCTCTGCCCATCTTACATACTACTATATGAGGGGGTATCGTAAAGTAATAATTATCACCCAGAAGTTATTATGGTATATTGATGAAATTTTGTCAGTGTCATCCCTGAGTGATGTTGAGAAAATCAGCTCTTTGTGTCCTTTATTTTTGTTACAGCTTGTGCCAGAAGTGACTAAAGTGTAAGACTGAGGCTCACAGCATGATAAAGTTCCTGCATTTGAAGGATAATAATGCCCAGCAAATTCATGACGAGATGATGGTAGTTTATGGAAATGATTGCCCATCTTTTGACACTATTGTGAGGTGGAAAAGGAATTTCCAAACTGGTCACATACCCCTTACAGACAAGCCAAGACCTGGAAGACCATCACTGATGGATGATGCGGCCACAATGAAGAAAGTGGAGCATGTAATCCTGGAAGACAGATGAGCAACCATCCAAATGATCATGAATGAAACTGGTTTGAGTTATGGTAGTGTGTGGAAAATTATTCATTATGAACTGCACACGTCTAAAGTATCTGCACACTGGGTTCCACGTTTGCTAACCCCTTTCCAGAAACAAACACGGTGTAACATTTGAAGACAGATGTTGACATTGTTGGATGAAGAGGATTTTTTTTTGGTCATCTGGTAACCATGGATGAATCTTGGATCTATCAGTATGATCCAGAGACCAAAACCATGAGCATGGAGTGGAAGCATGCCAATTCCCCTCTCCCGAAAAAGGCAAAGCTGCAAAAGTCAGCAGGGAAGGTCATGATCTCAGTTTTTTGGTACTGTTGTGGAGTCATTCTCACAGATTACCTTATAAAGGGACAAACCATCACTATAGCAATCTTCTAGACAAGTTGCAAAATGCTCTGAAAAAGAAACGCCATGGTACGTCTCCTGAGGCATTCATCTCCTAGCTGACGATGTTTTAACTGTTGTATTTTTTTTACCTGTTCTATGCCGCCCCGATTGCTGAGCAGAGGGGCGGGTTATAAATAAAACTTATTATTATTATTATTATTAATCTCAAGTTGCAGTTAACAAAGCAAGGGCATGTGGCTTTGAAATCTTGCAGCATCTGCCTTATTCTCCCAACCTCAAACCAAGTGACTTTTTCTTGTTTCCAGAAATGAAAAATCCGTTGCAGGGTTGCTGATTTGACAACACAAATGACGTAATTCATGAAGTAGAAGAGTGGTTTAAGGCGCAATCTGCAAACTTCTACAATAATAGTATTCAGAGGATCAAGAAACATTGGGGAAAATATTGTAAATCTGAACAGTGACTACGTAGATATAAGTTAACAACAACAACAACAACAAAACAACAACAAATAATAATAATAATAATAATAATAATAATAATAATAATAATAATAATAATAATAATAATATATTTCTTGCCTCTCCCTATGGATCAAGGCGGGATTACACAATAAAATGTATACAATGTATAAAATACAAACAATAACATTGGGGGGCTGTGGCCATGAACGATCTTTGGGAAGTAGAGTTCGATCTGGTTTTGTAGTAATCTAATAAATTCTTCCCAGATGTTCTGAGAGTGCGGGGTGGATTATGTGGGGAGAGGCATTCCTCCAAGTAATATGGCCCCAAGCCATGTAGGGCTTTAAAGGTAATAACCAACACTTTGTACTGCACCCGGAAGCTAATCGGCAGCCAATGTAGAGCTTTTAACACAGGAGTTACATGGTCAGACCTAGGTGTTGCGGTGATCAATCTGGCTGCCGCATTTTGAACCAACTGAAGCTTTCGAATTTGGTACAGAGGTAGCCCCATGTAGAGTGCATTACAGAAATCCAAACAAGAGATTACCAGGGCACGTACTAGTGCTTCAAGGACCTTTTGGTCGAGGTAGGGATGCAGTTGGCAGATCAACTGAAGTTGATACCAAGCACTCCTGGCCATCGCATCCACTTGAGATGACAACTGTAAAGATGAGTCCAGGAGTACTCCCAAACTGCGTATTTAGTCCTTTAGAGGAAGTGTGACCCTGTCCAGGACTGGTTGGCAAAACTCCTTTCTTGGACCAAGGATACCTATCGCGAGTACCTCTGTTTTCTCTGGATTCAGCTTGAGTTTGTTTTCCCTCATCCAGCCCAACTACAAATCAAAACAAACTTTCTGTCAAATTTTTTTAAAGGTGATAATTAAAACTTTACGATACCCCTACGTACAGTAGTATAGTAACATTATTATAATACAGAATCATTGTATTACATGCCCTTATTTGTTGAAAGAGAAATTCATTAAGCAAGAATTTCATAGAACAGCACCTGAAATAGCAAGAAAAAAGCAACGAAGAACACTCAATTTTTCTTGCATTATAACAATATTCTTAATCTTGCAAAGCAACATATAATAGTATGGAATCAGAGATGAATTCAAACTGTTAAAGTCAGTGATATTTTATTGCTTTTTATCAACATTTTGAAATTACAAAAAATAGTTTTTGTAACTGTTATTAAACAAATTATAAAGGCTGGATTTTTCACATTACATACTGGAGAAAATGTTGTAACCATATAAAATAATAAAATATTATTTCCACATCTGAAGCAATAGTAACTTGCTTTGGGTTTTATTATAAAAGGAAATCTTATACATTAGAAAATTGTCATAAAAATTGGAATGAAGTGTGGAATTACACCTCAAATCAAAGTACAGGTTTTTGTTCAGCTAGATGCATTGAACACTGGAAGACACACTTACAAAATAAAACACTGAGAACCAAACAGTAAAGGAGGCATCTCCTTACTAATAAATTGTATAATAAAAACTTGGCTATTAAATAAGTTACTCAAAGACTGCCAAATAGTGACAATATGTACTAAATATGAAAACCTTTATTTTACACCAATTATTGTAACCATTTTCCTATAATTGACTAATTTACTAAAAAAGTTACAAAATAAAAAAAAATCCAAATAGTAAAATCACAAGACAAATATTTTATATTCAGAATACATGTATATATTGACACAA
This sequence comes from Phrynosoma platyrhinos, assembly GCA_020142125.1. Lineage (NCBI taxonomy): Eukaryota > Metazoa > Chordata > Lepidosauria > Squamata > Phrynosomatidae > Phrynosoma > Phrynosoma platyrhinos. Next base: position 77,635,194 of record CM034710.1, on the reverse strand, counting down.
CTATGTGTCTGTATGTTCACTAAATTAAATGATTATTCACAATATCTGTACTGTATTAGGTAATGGACTGCACCTTTCTCACTACCTAATTCTAAAAACGTTAAATTACTGACCAAACTTAACAAAATACATTCATTATGTTGTACTAATGATCAACAAACAAACTGGTGACTTCAAGACAAATCATTTACAAAACATATGTATAATACATACCATTTAAACAATGCAGACCAGTGCATTTTTTAGAATGCATTATATCTATCCATGATATTTTACACTTGAAACTTACCTTTACAAAGGACACATTTTATACAAAGAGATAAATGCATTTGAAATAAAACGGGGAAAAAGAAAATGTTCTGTTGGATGCTAAGTGATTGACATGCTTTGCACACTCAATAATCTGGAATAACATGATTTACATAGTTTACAGTATGGAACACTGTAAGAACAGGATTGTGAGTAGTTTGTGCATATCTACAGCAGAGCTCTTCAGGTTCCTACATCAAAAAGCATGATATTATTGTTTTTTTGTATTTTATATGTGATACTTAAAAATTAATTACAGAAGATGTCTACACCTTTATTAAAATTCAGACATCCTTCTTGTAAAATACAGTTTTAAAAAAACATTTTTAAAAAGATTAGAAAAAGCATATTTCCTGGGAGGGAAGTACAGCCACTGACAGAATAAACTAGGAGTGCTTTCGGATAAGGCTTTTAATTGTGCAATTACTCAAATAGACTTGCACAATGACTGAGATCCAGTATGTTGGTAGAACACAAATTTCTCCTGCATATGTATGTTGTTATGTGGGGGTGAAAATTGTTCCTTTTTTTCAATTTCTTCAGGTGTGCAAAAACAGCTCTCTTGCATGTGCAGCTACTCCATCCCCTTGGCCACTAATCTGCTATGGGAGTGTGCCCAGGTACATTCCTTCTGTTCTCATCTAACTAGGGGAAGAAGGAGCAGCCTCTGCCCAGAGGAACACCCCAGATGTGCAAGGGCAGCTAGAACATGCCTGGCTGTATCTGTGCAGCCAGTAAATGGTCAGGGGGATATAGCAGAGAATTGCCAGGGCAAGGGGCATTGCAGAAGCAAATGCAGGATGCCTTCTTCCACAATGTGGAAAAAAAATACATATGCAGGCATACATCTGTATAGCCAAGAGGACTGTAGCTCATGTCTTCTCCTTGCAGCTGCTCTGTGCTCTCAACACGTCTTTACTATCTTTTTCTTCTACAAAAAAATTTTGGAGGAGGAAGACACTAAACAGCTGCACAATGCTTTTTGATTAGTAACACGAGGGGCCCTCTGTCTGGAAGCACCCTAGTTTAGTACCCAGGAGACAATCAAGGCATCTAAAAAAGTGCTCGGCTACTTATTCTACTTGTTTAAAGCAAACATACTGGCTATAAATTAGGTTTCACCCCAAGGTGAATCAGTGCACAGTAAATTTACTAAATTACACCTTTTAAGGCAACATTTTCATCTATGTACAGTAAAAGCTATTTCCTTCACTGTTTTACTTTAATACTATAATTTTTAATTAGAGATGAGGAAATATTTATATAAGGTAGAATAAGCAGTAGAATACGTTAAACCCAAGTTACACTAGAGTGGTCAGCATGTCACCAGAAATTATTGACTATCAAAGAGATTAAAATGTATAACAAGACACTAATAACTAGCACTGGAATAGTAATTGTCAACTGCAATGTAAATCAGGATATTTCTGGCACTGGAAAATATTTGTACATAATTTAAAAAAAATAAATACTGTGATTCTAAATAGCTTTCAGATCTTCATTTAAATTACCAAAATTATGAACCCTTTGGCACTGAAAAGTTTATATGAACTGTTCAGCATTATGGAATTCTGTGTTCTGAAAACAAAGGGTTACAATTCAAGACAATCTGTTTGGGTCTTTGCAAACAGCTATGCACAGCTCTGAATACAGAAATCTGCAAGTGATGGAAGAAAAGTATGAACAACTCTGTAAAAAGCCATAGATACATGATTCTCTTTTGACTGTATCAGATCAAAATTTTGAAATATAACTGTAAAAGACATAGAACATATGCATGTGAGATGAGGATGGGCAACACATTGTCATGATTTTCAAATAAACAAAGTGCATATTTCTTGAAGACTTAAGCACAAGCTATCAAACATCCAGGAATGAAAATAGCAGTTCTACTGTTCCCAAAATTTCACATCAAATCAAAGTACAAATGAAAAGATGATGGTACTCAGAAACCAACTTTCAGTTTATTGTTATCCAACCCCCATGTTTATGGCTCCTGATGTAAACCTTTTCTGTGAGCTCAAAATACACTCAAGCAGTATTTTTGACAATAAAAAAGTTATACTCACTATTCAGTAACATTTTAAGTTTCATTTCAAAATGTGTATATACATTGAATGTTCTTACTTGTTTCAGTCCAAATCCATAGTTGCTTTAGCTATGTTGAAGAATTTGCTTTTATACTACGAACCTTTTAAAAACTTTGGAGATAATCGCATGTGACTAGCATGCAAATATCCCTAATGGGATAGACGCACATTTAACTATCAGTGATGGATCTTACCCCAGTCTCCCATGGTCGGGCCAGGACCCGGAAGCAATCCGGGCTTGTCCTGTAACTTTTCAAGAACTAGAAAATCCCATTCTTGAAAAGCCGTGCAATAAGCCCGGGCTGCATATGACTGCCTACAGCCCAACCACAGAGAGTACAGTAAGATCCATCATTAATAGTTAAACGTGCGTCTATCCTGTTGGGAATATTTGCATTCGAGTCATGTGCAATAATCTCCTCTGTCATGATGCAAACTTCATTTAAAGTATCTACAATTTCAAAACCACACTACAACTTAACTATCAAGCATGAGATAAAGCATAAGTGGAATTAACTTTTCATTATCCTAGTAAGACAGTGAGATTCCAAGAGGCTGCCAAAAAGAGGAGGGACAAGCATTTTCTATGTTAGAATTTCAGGCAGTGTCAGCAAATACACTTTTGTTCTTTACACTATGACTTTCATACTAATAACATTCTTCCTCAGAGCAATTAGTGAAGTGGTTTCATGGTAGGAATTACTAGGTGCCTGGCAACCACCAGGGATGGGGAGGAAAACACAATCTTACTGGAAATATATTAAGAGATGGCTCATGCACACCAATGGCTCCTAGTAATTAGCAACATGCTTGGACAGTGCTGACCATCCTCTGCCTCCACCATCACTTCCTGCTGGCTGCCACTAAAAATAATTTCCACACCTCAGCATCTCTGACAGTGATGGCAGCTGGTGATTCCTGCCAGTGAACCCCTTCTTTGGCTGCTGCTGTTCCCCTGTTCAAAGGGATATTAGCTATTATAAACTTTATCTTTAGGCAAAATGACTCAAGTTCATGCTGGTGTACTAATTACTGTTCGGTCACAGTTAAAAGTTCTTGTTAACTTCAAAGAGGCAAATGTATAATTACTTCATTCTCCCACTGCAATGCTGTATATGGGAAGCTTAAGTAAAGCCATGAAGTTTAACACTGGCTGGATGAAAACTTTATACCATGGAAAATAATAAAGCAATATGCTTTGGAAATAGGTGATGCCTCCCAGTTTAATATGCCCTTTATGTAGTTTTAACTGCTCTGCATTATTTTAAAGTAATACAAAGCTATTATATATTCATTTAGAACTCACTGACATAAATGGTAACACATTTAAGTTTTACTCAGAGAGTGCTTTCTCCAGTTCCCTCTTCAGTCCCAATGCCATCTCCTATATTACTCTGGAATGTTCCTCAGACCACCAGAATAATGTGGGATCAGGTCATGAAGTCTGTAATAGGAAGAAATCATCAAGAGAAAATCTTCAAACTGCCTCCTTTCCTCTGGTACCAACAGTGTGCCACTGAGCACAAGTCTAAATTCAATACATATTTTTTCGCAGTTGTTCTATAATTAGTGCCCAAAATAAAAAGGGTGCTATGTACATTGGTTGGTATTCTCATGATAACCCATTAATGAAAAGACAATAAAGTATATTTAATTACTTAGTAGATCAGAAAACTTGGGCTATTAAAAATTAACAAATTAGATATTGCATAGAGAAGCTTGTACCTTTAAAGTATTCAAGGGGAAAATTTATAGTAAGAATATACAGTCGCCCCTCCATTCTTGCAGACTTCAAGTGTGCAGTTTTGCATATTCACAGACCGGCAACCTTCATTAACAGGCTCCCACAGGGGTGTGCCCCATTTAAGGCTTGAATATTAGTGAATCTCTGTTTTTTGCGGTGTCCAGAATGGATCCCCCACAAAAAACAGAGGGCCGACTGTACACTGTAAGAACATTCTGGATATAACTAGTGATGTGTGTATTTTATTTTTAAGGGGTGGCATGAAAATGGAAGAAAATGAATAAAAATATTGTAATATCTAATAAAAACAACTTCATATAAAACTGTTACATCTTTAGAAAGCAAAACGAAAAATGCTATTACACAATTTTAACACTTCCAACACTAAACATAACAGCTCCAATTCAGAGGCTTCCTTAGGATGTCTGTTTCAATACTTGATAGCTTCATATGCAAATTTCCAACATCAGGAGCCTTTGCTGTCACAAAAGCTCTGAATACAGACTATAAAATTTTAGATTTAGATTCATTCTGTTTTTTTCAATGCAACTTGCTTCCGTGTATGATTACTCTATACATTCAGACACTGCAACTTACAAGTAAACTTCAGTTTCAAACGTGGTATTTCTCTAAGGACTGTCAGTATAATTATTTAGCGTATTTCCCTTATTAAGCAAGGAATCTTAACTGCATAGCTAGAGCTTAGGATCTTATACTAAATCCAACAAGTATTTAGCCTAATAACTTACTCTGAATAAAATAAAGAATTCAAAACTGAGGTGGCAGTTCTGCAGTATGGATGCAGCCTATGTGTCTCTTTAAATTTCACTTTAAAGGTCAATGACAATTATATGCAGAAGAGAACTTAAGAGCATAAGATGTAATTAAAAATATAACCATCTTTAAAATTTAGAAAACAGGTACAGAGCCTACATTTGTGTCCCAATCCATATTCATCACACTGGACACAGTATGATCTGTCTGTACAAAACATGCAATGTGAAGAAGAAAGCTCAGTCCCACACTGTAGAAATAATCCTGTTTGAGACTGCTTTAACTGCCCTGGTTCAAAGATAGGGAATTCTGTAAACTACAGTTTTGTGAGACATTTAGCCTTCTCTGTCAGAGAGGCCTGGTGCCACAATAAACTACAGTTCCCATGATTCTCTAGCACTGAGCCAGGGCAGCTAAAGTGGTCCCAAACTGGATTATTTCTGCAGTGTGTGTGGACCCTAATAACAAAACACTGAATGAGGACTACTATGTGATACACTAGAAATTAAAACTGAAGATTAAAACTTTGCAGAATTAGACCAGAGTATATTTTATTTTAAAAGAGATAATAGAATAATGTTTTCTAATAATGCACTATGATTTCAGAAATTGATTCCTACAAGTGTAAAATGAATCCCCCATTAAAAAGCATCATGAAGTGAGGAAAGGTTTCAAAAATGCATTCATTCACAAAATGGCACTTTTGGATGTTTGTTTTGTGGAAATGGAAACACATAATATTTTGCAAAAACCCAAACAGTAATTGCCTGAAAATAGGTCGTGCATATTGCAATAAATTATACTGTTTAATAAAAAAAGCTACATACTCAAAATGTTGACATAGTGCAGATCAATAATTTACAAGGTGATTTGAGATTTACTGATAACTAAAAAGCAATTTCAATTTTCCTATTAAAAAAATGAAATAATTATTCCATTAAAATAAATATTTCCCAAGTGATTGCCACTTCTTATCTGAAACACTTGTTGCTTCATATACAGTATCTAGAGTTCAGTTTCAGTACTCGAAAGAAGCTAGGAAGTCAGTATATCCTATAAAATGATATATATCCTTTTTTGCTTCTATAATGAGGTTTCAGCATCTACATACTTCATTTCTGGTGTATTTTCAATTTCTATTTTCACACTGTCTTCTTTTTCAAAGCTGTTAAGAATAATCCACAAAGTGAGAGAGGTAAGAATACATAGAATAGTCAAACCTTATCAAGTAGCATCTGGATTTATTCCATACATAATATATTGCTTGTTATTAATATGTATGGTACACAGACATGCACACATTCCCCAATGAACACATTTTTGAAGAGCACACACCACACTGCCAAAATTTACCCCTCTAATCAAATACTTTGATTCAGGGTGTGTGTTTTTTTTATTAGAATTGGATTCCAAGTGTGAACCCTAAGAGAACACTTAGCTATGTATAGCTTCCCCTTCCCTAGAACAGATGCATGTAGGATGCATATAAGCATAATGAAAATAGTAATTACTAAGTTTAGGTCTGCCATCCTTTACCCACTTGTTAAAGAGTAAAATCCCACTGAATTCAATGAGAGTAGCTTCTGATATTAATAAAACTGTGCTTCCTATGGGTTAAATCCAATGTTTAGTACTAACTAGAGTAGACACGCTGAATGAATGAGACTTGTTTATATATTAAATTTATATCCTGTCTTTCTCCTGATATGAGATCCAAGGTAGTTTACAGTATGAGATTAAAACAAATTATTTTTAAAAACATTAAATAGATAGCATATTAAAATATTTAAAATACCTGTAAAACATAAAATACAGGTACAGCACACCTTATTAAAAGGACCTTCTGCCATCACCAATTAAGGTCCAAAAGCCTGTTTAAATAAAAAGGTCTTTACCTACTGTCAAAGAGAGATCTCAGAAAGGGCCAACCTAGCTTTCCATGGTAGAGTTCCACAATAAGGGAACAGCCACTGAGAAGCCTTCCTCCTGCATTGTAACCAACTATACTTGCGATAGTAATATGGCAGAGATAAAGCCCTCAAAGATCTTGGGGTGTGAGCAGGCTCATAAAGGGGCATATAATCATATAGTCTGGATCCAACACAAAGGCCTTTATAAGTCATGGCCAGCACTTTGAATTGTGCTCAGACATTTGCTACTAGTCAGTGAAGCAAAGGAGTTATATTTTCCCTATAACCACTCCTGGCTAGCAGTCTGGCCATAGCATTTTAGACCTACTGAGCTTTCTAATCAGTTTCCAAAGGCAATCTCACATATAGTGTGCAATAGTTATCCAAACATAATTTAATCAAGACACATGTCACCATGGCCAGATCCAACATCACCAGGAGCAGACACAGCTGGCATATTAGTCAACACTTTGGTAAGTCCCGTTCATTCAAGTTGGTCTACTGTAGTTGGGACTAAATAGTAGATTTATCATCAATTATTCAATGTATTAATTTAGTCTGGATTCAGGTATTATTCCAATATCTGAGTCCAGGACTGCCTCTAAACTTGAGTTTGTCCTTAAAACTGAAGTCAGACCACTGCAAAATCATTGTTATGGGAACTGTACTCCAAGAGGCTGAACCATGCAAAGGTCAAGTTATAATGTATGCCAAGGCATAAATAAAAGGAAACAAAAACAGACTAATAGGCAATATACATTGACTGTTGTATGTCTGGAAGTTCTAGTAGTGCCACTTCATATTTCAAAATGAACCGATAATTTGGCCAGCATCCTAACAGCTAAGCAAGTGGGTTATGATAGCCAAGTACCGTATTTTCCGGCGTATAAGACGACCCGGCTTATAAGATGACCCCCCCATTTTTCCAGCCAAAATATAGAGTTTTATTATCTCTATCCTCCTTATCCTTATACCCGGCGTATAAGACGACCCCCCCACTTTAACCACAGATTTTGCAGGTTAAAAAGTAGTCTTATACGCAGGAAAATAAGGTAATTTTCTCCCTTTTGCCTTCTAATTTAGCCCGCCAAAAGTTTGAATCTGGTCTGAAGGATACCTATCAATCCTACCCATCTGATGTCATCTGGGGGAGAGACACTAGGCTGAGCACTATCAGGCCTAAAATAATAAGAAGAGCCCTCCCTCCATTACCATCCGATGTCATCTGGGGGAGAGACACTAAGCCCAGCACCACCCAGCCTAGAATAAGAAGAACCTTTACTTCTTAAAGGATGGGTGGGATTCAGGATTTTATGTTTTGTTTAATGTATGGAAATTGTAATGTTGTAAGCCGCCCCGATTGCTCTGCAGAGGGGCGGGATAAAAATAAACATCATTATTATTATTATTATTATTATTATTATTATTATTATTATTATTATTACCCTTTCTTTAAGCTTTACCTCGTTGTAGAGGGAGATAGGACAAGGCTTTGTCCAATCACAGTTTGGAGATAACAGTGGGAACTCCCTTGTGCCAGTAAGATAATCCACTGTTAACTCTAAGCAGAGCCAGAAAGCAATCAGTCTCAGACTCATCAGGCTTCTATTAGCACCAACTGAAAAGGGGTTGCTCCTCCTTCTCTATGTGTGGAAACGGGAGGGGACAGCAGTCCCAGTAACCTCATTTGAGAACAAGATTGCTCTGTCTTCTTCATCCTCCTCACAAAGAAGAGAGAAGTGATTTGGCCACCTCTCAATCAGGCTCTCAGGAAGTCCTTAGAAGTGTTGGCTGAGAGTGATTCCATAGGCATAGGAGGTACTGAAGTGCTTCAAGCAGTGCTTCTAGAGACTCTGTGAAGATGCTAGTTCAGAATTTTTCACTTTCTCACCCCTGACTCATGCAAGGAAGAGAAGTTCTACCTGACACTTCAGTCATGAATCCTCAGATGTCATGGAGCATGGCCCTCTTCAGCCTATTCCAGTCCCTGCCCATGCCCTAAAGCGCATCTTCCTCTATAACTAAGAGCACTAGTTTACTGTTCTTGAAATCTGCTGTTTAAGTTTAGAAACCGGTGGCCATTTTCTTTTGTCTCAGCTCTCTTAACTTTCCCCACCTTTTCACTTTTCAAATAGTATAAAAACTTCATTGTGTATTCAAGGTATAAATGTTGACCAAATAATTTCCAAATAAAACAAAAAAGCAGAATCAGAAAGTGTGAGTAATTATAGGCTACCTCAAGTTAGATCTTGCTACTTTGGCATTCTCTGTGTTCATGGAAAGAGCCTTCCACTGTGCAGTTTTGGCCATTTCATCTGATATGTTTACCACAGAAGGATCAACACTAAACAACAAACACACCATGATTAGTACTCCGTGCCTTGCAATAGCATTAATGTCATGCTCTTTACATCATTAAAGCCTTAAATTTCCTATTTACAAAGTCACTAGTGACATGCTATATGAAATACTACATTATAATACTATATTAATATGTGTAAGGATTACACAGTTAAAAGGTATTTTAATATGGGAGGGAGCTTTTGTTTTTCAAATGAATCCAGTATTAGTTCCAAGACTGTTTTGAGAACAGATCACTTCTAGAGATCTGGACAGTTATACTTCCAACATTTCTCATTTGAAATAAATGACCAACCAAAAGACTTTTGTAAGAATGTCCCCATATTTATCTTCTCTGGCACATATTTTCTTACCCTGAGTAAGGCTACTTTAAGCAACAATATATAAAACCATTTCAGCATACAAATAGTCTCTGAACAGATTACCAAGAAGCTCTACACTGTTTAATTCACTGTGATACGTCAACCATAAACAGAGAACAATGGCATGTGTTTTGTTGCAAAGCAAACCTGAGGCTATTACTAATTTTATTTGTTGAATGCACCTTGCATTAAAGAGATGGTTCTTAGAATGCAGTTCTTAACTTATACCACCAGCTGTGGAATAAACTGCCTAAGTTTAACATATTTAACTGCTTTAGTATTCTAAATGGAACCAAGCAAGGTGTGTATGTGTGTGTTAATGTTATCATAGGGGAGGGAATGGAAAGCTGGCAGTTACTGTTTTAGTTTAATGGAGAATAAAGTTTGCTTCCAGCACCAAGCAAATGAAGGTGCAAGTTCTGTGTCCTTCAAGCTAACATAAGTTACCTTTTCACAATACTTTTTCTGTAGAAGCAATCGTCTCCATACTTAGGCAACCCAATTCTATTTAGGGCCTTTATAGACTGCCAGAAATAATGCAGCTTGAGGCCACTTTAACTGTCCTGGCTCAGTGCTAGGGAATCATGGAAATTGTATTTTTTTTTCAGGGACATTGAGCCTTCTCTGTCAGAGAGCTCTGGTGCCACAATAAACTACAGTTCCCACGATTCCTTAGCACTGAGCCAGGACAGTTAAAGTGGCCTCAAGCTGCATTATTTCTGGCAGTCTGTAAAGACCCTAAGTCTACAAACCACAAAACATCCACTGACTCTTCTAGTAAGTAACAGGCTTATATAAGAAAGACCAAACAGAAAAGTTATTATACATGGTGGGATGAGTCTCATGACTGGAATGTAGAAATACAGGGGTAT
>CM034710.1:77596775-77616941 GCA_020142125.1 Phrynosoma platyrhinos | reverse complement strand
GGCTCAGCTCCCTTGGGGCCAGGTGTTCCAAGGCAGGAGGGGGCAGGGTAAGACTCTCACCGCCAGGCTCCTGCCTCCAGAGTCCTCCTTCCAAGGCCTCCTGCTGTTTTAAATGTTAAATGTAAAATGTCTTATATTGTTATGTTTTAATTTTATTTATTGCTATTTTAACTATGTATCGTTTAATATTGTTTTAAGGGGGTGGGTTGTTTTTTGTTTTTGGGATATGTTATATGGGTTTTATTGTAAGCCGCTTGGATTGTCTGTCAATAAGCGGGATACAGATTATTATTATTATTATTATTATTATTATTATTATTATTGTTATTGTTATTGTTATTATTACTCCAACACTCAAACCACTACACCATGCTGGCTCCTATTCCCACGTACTACCTATGAAACAATTGCAGACTTTTATGTTGTTCTTGTGTGTCTTCAAGTCCTTTCCAACTTATGGCGACCCTAAGACAACCTTATCATGGGGTTTTCTTGGCATGTTTCTTCAAATGGGGGTTGCCATTGCCATCCTCTGAGGCTGAGAGTGTGTGACATGCCCTGGGTCACTTACTTGACTGTAAATTGTACATACCGCAGAATGCATCACCTAGTATATTGGCAGTCCTTCTCCCCAACACTTTCTCATTTCTCCCCAACCATCTCATAGCTGGGAGATGGAAATAATTTTTAAAGCAGCATTTAAATCTGGACTATTTTTTAAAAAATAAGGTCCAAAACATACTGCAGAAATAAATGCTAGGGAACATGGGAGCTGTAGTTTGCTGTGTTTATTAGTGACAGTTTTCCTGCTAAGTACCTGCATGTCATAAGCATTTGAATTAAAATTACCATATTGAAATCAAATCTGATTTTTTAAAATTTTTATTTGGTGTGTGTTGGAAGAGGGGTAGTCTTATACTAAGAGTATATCCCAAACGCTAAATTTTAACTGGAAAAGTTAAATACTTATACTTCGGAAAATATGGTGCGTTGTCCCTAAGGTGAACCTATCATAGATTTTTCTCAGCAAAACCTATATAAAAGAGATTTTTCATTGCCCTCTTCTGAGGCTGAGCGAGACTTGCCAAGGTTCACCCGCTGAGTATCCAAGCAGGGATTCAAACTTTTGTTTCTCAGAGTCCTGGTCCAACACTCAAACCACTACAGTACAAAGTGGAGAAAAACAAGCATGAGACATTGCTCTCTTCTTCACACTCTTCAATCTGCCCCAAGATCTCTGCTTGTGTAAAATGCCCTCACCTGATTTCCACCAATTTCCCATTGGCTATGCAGTTCCCAGGCTCCTCCCATCCTAAGGGAAAACCTCTGAGGAGGTAGGATAGCCAAATCATATCTATTATTGAATTTTCTTCAGATCCTATATGATAATAGTACTCACCTGGATGCCTTTTAGTGACGATGCTCCCATATATAGAAAAACACCATACAAAACTGGCATTGGAATAAACTGGGAAGGAAATCAAAAATTAACTGATCAGAAATACAAAACATAAAAAAATGCAGAACACAAAAAAGAATTTTTCCAGGCTTAGGTAGTTCACTCAAAGATAAACACAGAATTCCGCAGCAGGACATAGATTTTTCAATTAGATATGAAATTGTGCTTCAAATTTTAAAAAAAAAATGGCTATGAGAAGGGGGAATGTAATTATATGCTATAACATATTTATAAGTTAAACACAAGTTTTTTAAAAAATGCATAAAGGTATGAACAAGTTTGAGATCAACTATATAACCATTCCTTTACCTTCTTGCCCTATTTCATTATCTTTATATAAGGGGTTAAATAAACATTACACACAAATGCTTATAACCCACACTGCAGTAGTTACCTCTATTACAGAAGAGTAGGTCACTGGTGACCTCCTGGTGCTTTGGACAATTCCCATCAGTACTGGAAAGTGTGTAGTTTTCTCAGCTCTGGTGAGTGATATAACCACCAGACCTCTAGAAATTGCCAACTCCTGTATTATTGGAAAGATTCCTCATCAGGGCTGTCAGATGTAGTGGCACCCCCATGTCTTTGAGTGCATTCTATAGTTTTTCTTGATCTATAAAATCAAATGCTTTGCTGAAGTCTATGAAACACATGTTGATTCTTTTTTGGAATACTTTGGTAAGCTCCATCAGCCATTGTATGATTGTGATGTGGTCCCTAGGGCATCTTCCTTTGCTGAATCCTGCTGCTTGCACTTCCGGAATTTCTCCCTCCATGTATGGTAGGAGTCTGTGCTGCAGAATTTTGAGCATTGTTGTTGTTTTTTGCAGACCAGAAAGATCACATTCTCAGTGGCTGCGGTAAGGCCTACTTTTTGTTTCTCTGTTGCTCCAAACAGATGCGTATGTTAGTACTCTTAACAGGTTGGTGCTTTCTTGAGTGATACTTCATTTTTTAAGAATGTTTTTAGGTTCAGTGTATAAATTGTTATAACTTGTTAGCCATTATATGTTTGCAATGTGGTCCCTAGTGCCCCTTCCTTTTCTGAATCCTGCTTGCACCTTTGGAATTTCTTTCTCCATATATGGTTGGAGTCTATGCTGCAAAATTTTGAGCATTGTTTTGCTTGCATGTTAGATTAGTGCTATTGTCCTATAGTTACTGTAGTCTTTTGTATCTCCTTTCTTGTGGATTGGTATGTATATTGAGCTTTTCCAGTCTGTTGGCCACTGCTTTGTTTTCTATATTTGTTGGCATACCATATTTTCCGGCGTATAAGACGACCTCCCATTTTTCCAGTCAAAATATAGAGTTTTGGCACCTCTATCCTCCTTATCCTTATACCTGGCACATAAGACGACCCCCCCCCACTTTAACCACAGATTTTGCAGGTTAAAAAGTAGTCTTATACGCAGGAAAATAAGGTATTTCAGTTAGCACTGAAGTTGCATCTGCCTACAGGCACTGTAGCAGTTCAATTGGGATATCAACTGTTCCTAGTGATTTACTTTTCCCATTTCCTTTATTGCAGATTCCACTTCACTTCCTGGAATTTGGAGTTTGCCTTCATATGGCTCTTCATTCCAAATATCATTCATTCCCTCATCTCTTTTGTATAATTCTTCTATGTATTGCCTCCAGCATCTTTTTATTTCTTCTTCTTCCTGTATTATGTTCTTTTTTTCTCCATAGAGCATCCCTGCCCTTTGTTTGAGCCCAGCTTTAATTTCTCAGATTTTTTAATAGAGGTCTCTTGTTCTTCCCTTATTGTTGTTGTCTTCTATTTCTCTGCACTGGTCATTGTAGTATTCCTCCTTAAGCCTGCATGTCACACTTTCGACAGTTATGTTCCTACTTCTGGCTTTGTTCCTATCTCTCTTTGCTTTTGCTTTTCTTCTTTCTTTTATTGCATGAAGTGCTTCATATGTCATCTATTGTTTCTTATCTTTCTTTTTGGCCACTGTTAGTGTATTCTTGCATTCATCCTTAATTATGTCTTTGACTTCTGCCCACAGTCCTTCAGGTTCCCGGTCGAATATATTAAATAGTTCAAATTTGTTTCTTACATTGTCCTTCAATTCATCTGAAATGTTATTCAGGTAATATTTTGGTATAATGATGGTTTTTGCTTTCTTCTTCAGTTTAATTCTGATTTTTGTTATCAGCAGTTCATGGTCTGTGCCATAAGGTAAACTGATAGGAACCCTCCTAATTCATACTGAATTTTTGGGGAGTAAGCTTTGTCTCAAGATCTAACCACTATTTCCATGGAGCATAAAATACCTTTTTTTCCTCAACAAGGTATGGAGGTCTACAGCCCAAAGGGCCAGGGAATGACCTTAGTTGATTGTACAGCAAATGCAGGAATAAAGGAATTTACTTAGGCTACAGCACTTAGGGCTTTCAAACTCTGCAGCTGATCCACAAATGAAGTAGGCACCTCCAAATGAAATTGAACAAGGACTGCACATTAATTGCTCATATTTTAAATTAGAAGTTGTTTTTATGGCAAACTGTTAGGCATGTGTTTGCAGCATCTTCATCTTTATGAGAACACAGCATCACTGCAAAGAGGTAAACTAACAATCCTAAATTGGTGTCCTTGCCATAGGAGGATTCAAATATAGTTAACAACCACACTTGATGTAAAATATGTTATTGTGGAATATTACCATTAAGGAAGAAGCAGCCCTAATTTTTATACATTTTAGTGGAGCCTAAGTACACTTAGGGGCTAAACAGAAGGCCCTGATAGAATGGCGCCTGGCCTCCTATTTGCTCGCTGGATCGAGGCTGCAGCAATTGCACACCGTGGCCCTGGTCCGGCATTTTTCTGTACCAAAAGAAGCAGCAAAATGTTGCTCCTTTTTAAAATGGAGAAAGGGTACCTTTGCTGCCACAGTGGCACTTTTTGCCACTCCTTTTGGCATTTGGTGTGCAGTTGCTGCACCAAGGAACACCATAACGCCGCCCGCCATATGGTCAGTCCGATGGTGTTACGCTAGCATTGAGGCGGAGTTGGGGTGTGCGGTGTGCTGTCACCACGCTCCCACTCCACCCCAATGCCAGCACTTTTTGCTGGTCTGTTCAGGCCCTTAGTCCAGTGCAGTAAGTTCAAACTGGCTTTATTATGTTTCAGCTATTTTTACTGAAAAGTGTATTGGGTCGTGGGCATACTTTGTGGCTAAAAAGTAACATCTAACATTATCGCTTGGGAACTAGAAAAGCCTTCCTCCAATAAACAAAGTCTGTCATTCTAATCATAATGACCTAAAAGGAAGCTTATGATCTTCATGCTGTTCAGTGCTACTACTAGAACTAGCTATATTACTGGATATTTTGGAGTTAAAATAGAACTAATACAAGTACATAATGTTATGGTAAATGATCTCCCAGTTTGTCTCCTTTGGAATGTTTCTCCCATTTTACTTAGTAACTTAGGGCCTAAACAGACTGCCAGAAATAATCCAGCTTGAGACCACTTTAATTGCCCTGGCTCAATGCTAGGGAATCATGGGAACTGTAGTTTTTCTGAGGCATTGAGCCTTCTGTGTCAGAGAGCTCTGGTGCCACCATAAACTACAGTTCCCATGATTCCCACTGAGCCAGGGCAGTTAAAGTGAACTCAAGATGGATTATTTCTGGCAGTCTGTTTAGGCCCATAGTAACTACAGACTAATCTTATGTATGTATTTTAGTTTGAAGCAATCCAAACAAAGACTTGGTTCTTAGCTGAATACCATGGCCAAATGTTTTCTCTCCTTCCACTCTCAAAATTGAAGAAACTTATGATGACAGATAGGTATAATTTTCTCGTCTAAACTACAGTCGCCCCAATTGAGGTCCAAGATTTTGAATATTCACAGAAGGGCGACCTCCATTAAAACCAATGGGGTGCACCTGGCCGCGTCCACGGAAGTGCACCTCATTCAAGCCTATGGGGCTTCAATACTGGCAATTCTAGTCTGGAACAGATCCCCTGTGAAAATGGAGAGCCGACAGTACAAATTTCTACTGATGTTTAGCTGTGTTGGGCTAGAGCAAAGATCAGCTCATCCAAACCTAACCAATGAGAATATTAAACTGGTTATGAACATATTAAGACTACATGATTTTACAGCATAAATTATTTCCTCCTTACCTTTAATATCGAAGTCATGAACACTGACAGGCCCATCAGAACAAAAATCATTAATCCTGTCACCCTCTGTTCACGAATTCCCAAGAACTTCGGCTGTTCTCCTGGAGCAGAACACTCAGATTCTACTTTTAAACTGTTCACGTGACTTATAGAAAGAACAGTTGCAGCCACAAACCAAGGCAAGCCCATGACAGAGCATATACCCAGCATAATGCCAACCATGAACAGATCCAGGTGATAGCCACAACCTTTCTGTGAAGTCAAACAGAAACATGTTACATACTTATCATGGCAAACACATATTTTGGTAATGAAATCTTAGAAATTTCTACATAAACATTGATAATACTTTGATGTAAAACAAATACTCTATAACACATTCCAGTGGCTGTGGATTTTCAGTATAATAAAAAGATCTAGTGGTTGCTTGGTCAGGGGACAAAAGGAGAAAAGAATTAAATCATGGCTGATCTGTATTCCAAGCCTGGTTTCTCAGTTATAGTAAACACACATTCCAACAGCTCAAAAGTCTTTATTATCATAACTATCTAGCATCTCAGTACTCCTAGATGAGAAAAACACAGTTACATTAAATTTGTGGTTCTCATAAAAGAGAAATAGTTCAGAATAGAATATGAGTAGCTAAGCAGAATATTCAGTAACTGAGGTTTATTATCTATTCCCAGTGCTTTACTTAGTTCCTGAGCACTAAATCTGTAATGCACAATTTTTTTCAAAAACAGCTTGTATTCTATTTATAGTCTAGTCCCTTGACAGTCTCTTTCCAGAAGTTTCACCCAGAATATGGCAGAAGATACAAACAAATTAGGATTGATATGAATGATTTTATTCCAATTTCTGGAATAAAATTTTATTCCAGTTTCTGAATTTATGTTGAACACAGGGTTTTAAATTCTATGTTCAGCATTTTAGAGCTAAGCTAAGTATACTGAGAAAGTTTGTATTGCAGAAAATAAGCTATCAGCATGGAATGAGGATTTCAGAGTTGAACTATGAATCTGAAGATCAGGATTCTATTCTCAGCTTGGCATGAAACCCACTGGGTGAACCTGGGCAGGTCACATGCTCTTAGCCTCAGGGGAAGGCAATGGCAACCCTCCTCTGAACAAATCTTACCAAGAAAACCCCATGATAGGGTCACCTTTGGGTCATCGTAAAGTCAGAAACAATCTGAAGGCACATAACAAAAATCACATCCACACTGATGAAATAAAAGGACATTTTCACCTTGAGTTTATGCTCTTTCCTATTTATGATAACTGCTGTAATTTGCTGATCCATAAAAATGAGAATGGTACAGAGTAAAGCAGGAACTGCAGCTATCACAAGTGTCCACCAAGGATTTGATCCTAGAGGATCTATAAGCCACCCCCGGTCACTTAGTGTGGGCTATAAAAATAAATAATAAAAATACATCAGAAAGAGTATATATATTTTCCCGAGATTTCAGAAAAACAATTGAATTACTAATACTGTATACATGCTGTTTTTACACTGTGTGCTATCACCTTCAACAACTACGACTTTGGAATTCCCTCCCCATAGGCCAGGATACCTTCCAATAGCAGGTCAAAATATTTCTGTACCATCAGGCTTTTACCAATTAACTATAGTTAGGCTTTTAATGCTGTACACTTCTGTTTTTAAGGTTGGTATACAGTCTTTTCATGTATTTTAATATTTTTAATGTTTGAACTCCATGAATGAATTGCTTTTTAAAACTAATATGAATATTTTAATGCTTTTGTGTTTTTAATTCATTTATTAATTTTTATTTTATTTCCAGGATTTATATCCCACCTTTCTCCCACAATGGGATTCTAGGCAGTTTTTTTTTGCTTTGTATTGTTTTAAATATGTTATTAGCCACTTGGGAGTCCCATCATCAGGAGAATGACAGAATACAAATTAATAAACTAATATTAATAATTAAGGAGGTCATGGGTATGGGGTTGCAGAATTAAGCAGAGCAGTAGAGGACTGAGGGACTTGGAGACGCCTCATCTATATGGCCGCCATGAGTCAAGATTGACTCAAGGGAAGTTAACACCAACAAATTAATAATACAGATTCCAAGTTTTAAAAGATGTTTAGAATAGTTCAGGCTGATATTCAGGTATTTATAAAATTAAGGCACATCATATATATGCTTCATATAAAATACAATTAACAAGCACATTTTTCCATTCTTGGCAATATACTTTAACACACCAAGAATGTTATAAAACATTTAAGATTAATTCATTTACTGCAATATGGTCTACCACTAACATCTTCACATGGCATTTCAATGCCGGTCATCTCATGCTCTTGTGATGTAGGCTGGACAATAAATGAAGATAACTAACAGTCCTGTAATCCACATGGCAACAGGACTTGCGCCAAATGTACATAGGATTGTGCTGCAAATAAGAGTGGATGAAAGCTTCTGCTGCATGAAAGGACACATGTGAAATGGAAGACACCAACCTGCTGGAACCTGCTGCAGCCTATGAAGACCAGGCTCTCGCAGACCTCCCAGAGGGCCTTCTCTGCGACCGCTCCCAGACTGTGGAATGGCCTGCCGGACGAGATCCGTCTGACTACTACTCTTACTGCTTTTAAAAAAGCAGTAAAGACGGACCTCTTCTGGCAGGCCTTTTCGGAATAATCTTCTGGCTCCAGGGGAGATGGTTTTTAGCGTTCCATGTATTATGGTTGCCTTATTGTTTGTATTGTTTGTTGGGTTATTTTTTACGGCATTTTAATTTCTTTGTAATTTAATCTTGTTTTAATGGGAAGGGGTGGGAGATTTGGGATGAGGGAATGTTTTTAACTCTGTATGTTTTAAAATGCTGTAACCTGCCCCAATTGCTGAGCAGAGGGGCGAGCTATAAATAAAATTTATTATTATTTATTATTATTAACCTGATGCGCTCCAGCTAATTTCCAGTATTCATGGTAACTGAACATTCAGGCTCAGGCAGATAGGAACTGAATATGGAGGAAGCACCAGATTCAGGAAGACTTGAGTATATAACAGAAGAATGTAATCTTTTGCACACATGCTCAGAAGCAAATCTCTGTGAGGCCTGTGAGCTAACATGGTGAGAAACTGAAGGCAGGAATATGATTTTAAGGATTTAAAAAAAAAAAAAGCCCTGACTGCTGCAGCCATGAACATTATCAATATATAAGCCACATGGAGGAAAATATATTTTTTGTATTATGAAAGCATAAAACATGTAGTCAAATCTGTCAGTTCCATTCTACCACCTCTCATTGTATGGCTCCATCTTGCCTTTAAATGCTAATATAATTGTTTAGTAACTTGTAGGAACAACTGACCACAACTAGAGTTGACTCCTAAAACTGAAAGTTGTACTGAAAGATTATACTTCCAAGTTTGTACTTAAAATTAATACATTTGCTTACCTCAAATTTTTTAGGCACTTGAAGTTTAGGAGAAGGAACTCCCACAAGATAATCTATGGTAACCATAATCACTATTGTTAAAAACACAGCAAAGTCACTTATTGTAGAACGCACCTTTAAAAAAGAAAGATATGCTTTGTAAAAAAAATATTTTCTTTCTTGCAAACAAAATATAGTATTTACAACAGTAAGGATATGTCCTTTAATTAAGTATACTAAAGTAACTCCAAGTATTTTGTGAGATTTATATTTATTTGGACTCTGGGGTATGTAAAAATCATAGTTTTAATTTTAGCAAAACCTGAATTAAGAATCCTATTCCTGCATCTACAAAAGATTTGTTCCATAAAAATTGTGACTATCAAAGGCAAACCTTTGACAGTAAGTCATGCAACAATGGCTAGATGAAGACAATCTTATTCTCCAGCATTGGTCTAATTAATATCTAATGAAAATGCCACAGCACATTTGAAGTAATGGAAAACTGACTTTTAATTATTGTGAGCAGGTTTTAGAGCATCCTGCCCTTCAGCCTACCTTTACCATAGACTGTGGTTTAGCATAAATTTGACCACTGTTAATAATGAGTAATTCAACCAGTGGCAGCTGTTGGTTCCAGTGTCACTGGGACTGAATTTGCACCAAATTCTAGTCCAAGCTTTAAAGGAGATATATAAAACATGAATTTATTTCAGGGTAAGGGTTTGGTAGTTTAAATAGCTCATTTAAAGGCTGAACTAAAACCATAACAGATTCACCACTCCACTGATATGGAAGACACCAGCTGTCACTGAATTCAACCTCTCCATTCATAAATTCTGAAATTACAATATAATTTTAAAAGATGTAGTGTTCCATTACATCTAGACTTGTCTTTAAACAACTACTGCTACTGGGCAGATGGTCCTGAACTATACAATTCTACACTGACTGAAATATTTACTCAAATGGATACTTGCCTCATGTGAGAGAAACATAATGTAATTTGTTAAGCTGAAACATTTAACTAAATCAAGAACCTATGTCATGTATGGAATTTTATGCATCAGAAAGTATCACTGTCCTAAAAGTTCAGTATAGAATATTACATATTTCGGGAAATTGAACAGAATCATGGCTTATGTAAAATTATTAATCAACTGATTTCAAATATTCTTCTAGCAATTTCTGCCATTTGATCATTGTTTCTAAGTTATTTTCATTTACACATCATCTGTTTCTTCCAGGGATAGAAACTATTTTTGACAGGGAAAACAATCAACTCAAAGATAATTGTTTAATTTAAATTGTTGTTTCACTGCTTTTATTTTTACATGTATGTCTATCAGACATACCATTTGGCAAAAAATTATTTACAGATGTCTTTGTATAAATGGCTTTGCTAACATGCATTTAGGATGCTATTATTATGACAACAAGAAAGGAAAGCAAGGAACCATCAAAGGCTATTCATTCCACGGTCATTTGCAACAACATGCTATATTTATTCCTCTTTTCTAATTATAATACTATATTTTATGTAATCAGACTTGATGATCCTCTGGTTCTCTTCAAGAATTATGGCTAAATCACAAATATCAAAACATATGCAACAAAATCAAACTTTTTTGCCTTCAATATTACATGTTCAGCACTAATTGTCAAATGTTTAATCATTCAATACAAACTGTCTTTCAGCAAAATAATATGGAAATCCATGAAATTTATAAATAGTATCTCAATTACCTTAGTGGGAAAATAGCGTTTAGTCTTGAATTGCTTGAGGAAAGAGGAGAGGAAAAATGTTGTAAAGAATAATATGACAGACCAAAAAAGAACATCTGGAAAATATGGACCATGGTGGCCACATGCTGATCCAACAAATATTCCATGAAGATCATTACATTGCTGTAAATCAAGTTATACATAAATACAAGTTAGATGTTATATCAAATTTACAATAAAATATGTGTCTTTCCCTAAGTATACAAAGCACCATATTTATCATATATTATCCACAACTTTATAGATCAGGGTTAAATAGACAATGGGCCTTTACAGACTGTCAGAAATAATGCAGCTTGAGGCCACTTTGACTGTCTTGCCTCAGTGCTAAGGAATCATGGGAACTGTAATTTACTGTGGCACAGGAGCTCTCTGACAAAGAAGGCTCAATGTCCCAGAAAAAAATACAATTCCAATGATTCCCTAGCACTGAGCCAGGACAGTTAAAGGCCCAATAATGCAAAATCTATTTGGGTTCAACAGGATATCACACATGAGGACTTTCAGTTCAAAATAAGTAGCCATTCATGGAAAATGTATCATTTTCATTTATCTGTCTTGCAAATATTTTCCTTTTTCTTCTTGTTAACTGCCTTCAAGTCAGCTCTGAATCATGGCATCCCTGTGGATGAGGCATCTCCAAACCCGCTATTCTCCACTCCTCTGCTTAGGTCCTGTAAATTCAGGCCTATGGTCTTCCTGGTTGAGTCTCTCCATCAGGTGTGCGGTCTTCCTCTTTTTCTACTGCTTTCTACCTTCCCTAGTATTACTTCTAATGAGTCATGATGAGCCTTCTCATGATGTGGCCAAAGTACAACACTTTCAGTTTCATCAGCTTGGCTTCTAGGGAGAGTTCAAGCTTGATCTGTTCAAGGACCCATTTATTTGTCTTTTTGGCTGTCCAGAGTATCCTTAGACCTCTTCTCCAGCATCACATTTCAAATGAGTTTCTTTCTTTTTGTCAGCTTTCTTCACTGTCCAACTCTCACATCTGTACATGGTGATGGGCAATATAATGGCTTGGACAATTCTAGTGCTCAACTGTATATCTTTACATTTTAGGATCTTGTCTAGTTGTTGTTGTTTTTCATTGCTGCCCTTCCCATTCCTGGTCTTCTTATTTTTTGACTGCAATGTCCATTCTGATCAATGTTTGCTCCAAGGTACAGGATATCTTTATTTCAATTTCCTTATTATCCAGGTTGAATTTATGTAGATCCACTATAGTCATTATGTTTTCATTATGTTCAGCAGTAAGCTTGATTTTGCACTTTCTTCTTTGACTTTCCTTAGTAATTTTTCCAAGTCTATGATGTTTTCTGCAAGTAATATGGAGTCATCCACATCTCTTAGACTGCTGATGTTCCTTCCTCCTATCAACTCCTTCTTCTGAGTCTAAACCTGCTCTTCGTATATTTTCTGCATATAAGTTAAACAGTTGAGTACTAGAATGCATTCTTGGCTGACCCCTTTGTCAACTGGGAGCCATTTTGTTTCTCCATATTCTGTTCTGACAGTAGCTTCTTGTCCTAAGTACAGATTTCTCATCAGAGCTCCCATTTCTTTAAGAGAGTTCCATAAGTTTCTGTGATCTACACTCTGAATTTCTTCTGGAATTCCTTGGTGCACTCCATTAACCCTTGTATGTTTGCAATGTGGTCCTTAGTGCCTCTTCCTTTTCTTAACCCACTTGCACCTTTCAGATTTCTTTCTCCATAAATGACTGGAATATCTGCTGCAGAATTTTGAGCATAATTTTGCTTGCATGGAAAATTAATGCTACAGTCCTATAATTGCTGCAGTCTTGTGTGTTCCCTTTTTTTGTGGATTGTAATGTATATTGATCATTTCCAGTCTGTTGCCCACCATTTTATTTTCCATATTTGTTGGCATATTTTAGTTATTACTAGAGTTGGTTCTATCTGTGTGGACTGTAGCTATTCTATTGAAATATCATCTGTTCCTGGTGATTTATTCTTCCCTGTGTAGCTCTTATTGCAGCTTCCATTTCATTCTCTTCAATTTGAGTTCATCTTTGTATGGTTCTTCATTCCATGTGTCATTCATTTTTTTCTTCTCTGTTATATAACTCTTCCACATATTGCTTCCATTGTCTTTTCATTTTTTCTCGATCTTGTAGTATGTTCCTCTTCTAATCATAGAGCATCCCTGCCCTCGGTTTGAACTTTCCTTTCAGTTCCCTGATCTTGAGGAAAACATCTTTCATTCTTCCTTTTTTATTGTTGCCTTCCATTTCTCTGCATTGGTTATTATGGTAACTACAGTAGTTATATAGTTATTATAGTAGTTTTATTCATCCTTGTGCTCTATACGGACAGTTTTCCTTTACATTCCTAGATACTGTATTACTTTATGATTATTAAAAAATACTTATGGAAAATAATTTTGTTCTCTGAAAATTATTTTATGTACTACAAGTCTACCTAGAACAGACAGGTAGAACACTTGATGAGATTAACCATCATTGCCCAAAAGTAGGAAGACAAACAGTAAAACAAAGGGAGAACCATTCCTTTGATAGTTATCATAAATTATGCCCACTGCGCACTAATCATATTTTTAGATCTACCGCTTCACATAGGTAAAGCTTAACTGAATAATTTCTTAAAAACTAAACAGTTATGACTTAAAACTGGCCATCCCAATATCAAACAACGTGAAAGGAAAAAGAAAGGGATTTAAACTTGTGTGCCATATTGTTCCAGATGTGGTCTAGTGTTCTACAGATATTTTGGAGTACCAAAGTTTTTGTTATCTTGCAAAGAACTCACCTCAACTGTGAGATTAGCCCATGGTATAGAATCTATAGTTTTGTTATTTCTCATCCACACCACCAGTGTCTCATTGCTGGGATTTGGAGGCTCTGAACAAACACATCTGTCAAGTTGAAAATGTCCAAATTTAACCCAAACTTTCATCTTAAAACTATTAACATTACATTTCTACTCATGATAACGGGGAAAAACAGCAACTACATATGCTTTGTTATGAGACAATGTGTCTATCTAAAGTGTAGAAAGGAGTATAACACAGCAACAAATAACTTTAATGAAAGAAGCACAATATTCACTCTAAAGAGAATCACATTTTTTCTGTATTAAACATTAAAAGATGAAGGATGAAAAGGAAAACATCAACAAATTGCTTGGATGCTAAAGAACTGCAATATGAATACAGCAAATATTATGTCCCCCATGTGTCATTGTCTCATTGACCTCTTTAGACAACCTTCTAAAGAGGAAAGCCTCGTTATTCTATGGAGGCTCTTGATGCAATTTTAAACCCTGATCAAAAAGTTACAGTCAGAGAGCAATGGTAGTGCTCCAGCTCACCACATGTTTACCAAGCCCACATGTAGAACGTCTCAATAGGGGTAATAAACAACAACAACAACAACAACAACAACAGTAATAACCCACCTCTCCCCAAAGACTGAGGCAGGGAACCAGAATGAACCAGTTCCCAACAAAATTATTAATCTAAACCCAGGCTGCAACTCCCAGGGTTTCTAATTACTGACCATATTAGATGGGGCACAGACACTGGGGAGACACTAGGAGAGGCTACTCTGGCATAGAACAATGTTCTTGAAGAATTTGTGTAAGTATTTGTAAATGACTATATTTGAAGCACACATAATAAATGCTTTTTGTATCAAAGAGGGGTTATGATTTTTTTCCTCACACGCATTTTACTCAGACCTCTTCTGAAAATTTCCCTCCTAGGGCCTACTATACTAAACAAATATAGGCCAGCCTCCAACATCCTATTTATGGGTAAGGTATTGGTGTGTGTGGTGGCTTCTCAACTCCAAGGGTTCTTGGATGAGATGGATTATCTAGATTCAGCCTGTGTTAGATGGGGTTACACTCCCCCTAAAAACATAGGTTCATAGTTTGGAGGTACTCCTGGATTAAAGCTCTGAGCCTAGAGGCTCAGGTTTCAGCAGTGATCAGGAGTGCTTTTGCACAGTTAAAACTAGTGCACCAACTGTGCCTGTTCCTACAGAAGTCAGATCTGGCCAAATGGTATATGCCTTGGTTACATCCTGTTTGGATTGCTGCAATGTGCTCTACATGAAAAGTGCTCAGAAAAGTGTTCAGACACTTCAGTTGGCCCAAAGAGCTGCAGCCAGGTTGTTAACTGGAATTGGCTACAGGGAGCACACAACTTCCTTGTTCCAACAGCTTCATTGGCTGCCAGTCTGTTTCCGGACACAATTCAAACTGCTGGTTTTTGACTTATAAAGCCGTATATGGTTTCGGTCTAAGTCATTTGAAGGATTGTATCTTCCTTTACAAGCCTATTAGTGCACTAAGATAATCAAGAGAGCCCTTCTCTCTGACCCACCACCCTCTCAGGTGGGAACAAGGGACACCTCTTCTGAAAATTTGGGGAAAGGGTCTTTAAGTGGCTGCTCCCAGGCTCTGGAACTCTCTCCCTATAGAGGCCAGTATGGTTCCATCCCTGTTTTCCTTTTGGTGACAGATAAAAACATTTTGGGGGCATTAGGCTTTTTCAAACTTAGGATAGTTGGGCTTTTAAATGCTGTGTAATTCAGATTTTAAGGTTTGTATAGAGTTTTTAATACATTTTATTTTTTTAACTTTTCAAAATTGTTTATTTTTTAAAAACTTTGTATCTACATTATAATGCTTTTGTATTGGTTTTAACTTGTACTGTTTTTAACTTGTTAGCCATCTTGAATCTCTATATCAACAGAAAGTCAGGATATAAATAAAATAAAGAAGAAGAAGAAGAAGAAGAAGAAGAAGAAGAAGAAGAAGAAGAAGAAGAAGAGAAGAAAGAAGCCAACTTACGAATACAATGTCAGTCTATTGAGGTCATTGTGCATATTAAAAGGATATACTTCTCCCAAATGAAAAAGCTTTTCCAGTGCTTCATATATAAATATTATGCAAATAAGAGCAGCAAAAGCCTCCTCAGTAAATCGAGTGATGTAACACACAAGGCTGCTAGCATCAGTCGCTACTAACAATATGCATAAAAATGCTGTCCATAGGCCAATGCTGGTTCGTAGGGAAAGATAGGAAAGCCCATAGTCCCTATTCAAAAGAAAGAAAAAAAGATGCAATCAATCAAACTGTTTAAAAATTTAGATAAACATTTCCAGTTTTGTTATCACTTTGCTACTACTCTTTTTGTTCCACCTCTTCATGGTAATACAAAGTGTGGCAATTTTTTCAGGTTCCTTTTTAAATCCAAAAGCTAGATGAAATATTCACAAGAAAGTAACTTCATTTGTAACATGCTGTTTTTCAACACAGGATTTTATTTTATTTATTTTTTACAGAGAAAGGATTTGAAATATGTGACTCCTAACCTGAATTTTAAACTGACACATTCCCAATAAGTCTATATCACATAGTGGCTGCTAAAATAGGGATAGATGATGTGTAACCACATTTTATGTGGCCTTTGTTACCTCTATTAGCCATTCAGAGCTGCCTTGGGTCTCTTTCTGGGAGAAAGATGGCATAGAAATGAAATGAAAAACTAAATTCCTAGTTAAGGCAAGAGGGATGTAATCCCTTCCTTGCCAGACAGGGAAAGGGACAATTGTGGAAAATACTTGGTTAAATTCAGTTTTCCTACCTTTTCTGTCCTGCAAGCACTGAGAGTATAGCTAGACTGTGTGTGAACAGGTGATGGACTGATATTGGTGATGATGACCAGCCCACACTGTTTTTCATTCTTAGTATTCATTATTAAGTGTATACCCTTCTTTTACCATAAAATTACACTTAAGGAAGCTAATAATATTTATATTTCAAGAATCCAATTAAAACATAAAAACACAATTGTCACATAATTTAAAAACAGATTAAAAAGAAACAACAACCATCTTCACTTAAAACCCAGCTAGACATTAAAAGCCATTCTAAGTAAAAGGATGCTTTCACCCACATGAGAACAAGAAGGGGTTTAGCAAGATACACTGCCTCAGCAGACAGTTTGAAAGCCTGGCCAAGTATCTAAGAGAGAAGGAGACAGACAGAAATGGTGTGCACATGTGCGTGGGAGCCTGATATTGTGAATGAGTGTCTGGTGACTCTAGCCTTCCCACTACCAGCACGTGACCTCTGAGAAGCTTGAAGATACATAGTCTTCACTGTGGAGGAAAGTTTCCCACTGCTGTTCTAGAAATTTCAATCAGTAATTGCTAGGATCATATCACACTAAAGCATAAATACAATACCATGATATTCCAAAATCCCTGTGAAAGTCTTCGCATGGCACTAGAAACAATTTTGGGGAGCACTCCCTTTTGCTCATCTTTGAGAGCATTTCATAGGCAGAACACAACTAATTATTACCTCCTTGTGGATATTATTTTTAACAGGGGTGGGGTGAATAATATTATCACTGGAATATTGAACACTGGATAATATTAATACTTAAGAGCAGCGAAACATCTGGTATTGGCACAGCAGTGGACATATTTGATATTGGCAAGTGTGGGGACTACATAGATATGCACATACTAAGGCAAGAGTCTTACCTTGGGTTTTACCTTGTTCCCCTGCCAAAAATTGGAAGGAGGACTGGGTGTTAAGCCTTCCTCTGACCAGGATCACTGCTTCCCTGATGCCATTAACAATCCTGAGTTTTTTGCATCACTAAGACAGGTTAAGCTTTCCTTCTCCCATAACTCCCATTATGATTGCTCTTTGTTTCTGCTACCATTTAGCAGAATGAAAGCAACAACTTCCATCAACCATGGGGGGACATGGATTAGGAAGGACACATACCATAGTACTACCTTTCTACAGTGATCTCTTGTGAAGCAGGGGGTAATGCTAGTGGTAGCAGTGCTGCTGGTAGTTTCTCTCATGTCACACAAGCTTTTGCTAAGATGCTAGATATCCCAAAGAGCTACTGAGCAGCAGCAATCATGAGAGGTGATACTGTCAGAGGATCTCTCAGAGGCAAAAACAGTGGTACACTTGTTAGTGCTGTGCAGGAGGCATCAGTAAACCATTTCTGAATGTCTTGTAACATGAAAACTCTATCATGAGACAATCCAAAATGAAACAAGAGATAGTGCCAGAAGATGTGTTCCCAGTTCAGAAGGCACTCAATGAGCTACTGGAGATGAGCAGAGGTATAAGCATTGCTCTAGCAATGGAGGAGTTTCCCCTCACCCATCTGTTCTCATAGCTCTTGTGCTGCTAGGAAGTCCTTTGAAGTCATCCCCTGTGCCACCACATGGAAGGGGACAGGTTCAGAGCAAAGGGAGAGTCATCGACAAAGCTGGAGCATTTTCCCCTCATCCAAAGAGCCTTTGCATATTAAATCCTCCTTCATGCTCCCAAGGAAGTGAAAGAAAGAGAGGGGGGGGGAGGAGGAGGGATTTTTGGAGTTCAGAAGTTAAAGCACAGATCTCAGAGAGAAGAGATGACAACAACAAAAGAAGAACAAGAGATCTGTTCCACATGATCTGAGAAATCAACAGGAAATTCTGACCAAGAACGGGGATGCTATATGACCACCAAGGAAATACACTATATGAACAAGAAGAAATAAAAAGATAGTAAAAACAATACACTGAAGAACTATATAAAGGAGATGAAATGATGACAAATTCATTCTAGCAACAGACATTTGAAGATGAGCCTAAAAATTTAGAAAGTGAATTGAAAGCTGTGTTCAAAAGCACTTGGGAGAAATACACCAAAAGAAACAGATGGCATAAATAGAGCGGTTTCAAGCAACAAAGACATAACTGATTCAAATCCTAACTAAAATCTACAAAAAAAAATATGGATGACAAAACAACAGCTGACAAGTTGGAAACACTTGGAAATGGGATACCCAGGATTGCAAAAACCACCAGACCATTGCATAAATCTCCCATGCAAGCACAGTTATGCACAAAATTTCACAGCTAAGACTTATACCATATGAGGAGTGAGAAATGCCACATGTCCAAGCTGAGTTAAGAAAAGGAAGAGGCACAAGGGATCATGTTGAAAACATACTTTGGATAATGAAGCACACCGAAGAATTTCAGAAGAAAACAGTCTGTACTTTATAGACTATAGCGATGCCTTTAATTGTGTAGGTCATGATAGACTATGGATTGCTCTTAAAAAAATGAGTGTGCAGTAACAGTTGTGTGTAGAGATGCATAACCTATACTCAGTATAACAGGCCATCATTAGGGCAGAATATAGAAAAACAGAATGGTTTCAAATTGGCGAGGGGGCCAGACAAGACTGCATTTTATCCCCCTATCCATTTAATCTGTACACTGAACATACCATATGTAAAGCTGGATTAGACTGGGAGGAAGAAAAATTGAAGGAAGGGATATCAACATATGCAGATGACACCATATTATGAGAAGAAATTCGCAAAGATTTGGAAATATTATTGAAGAAAACCAAGCAAGAAAGCGCTAAGGCAGGTTACAAATGAACAAACACAAAACAAAAATAATGACCATGGATGACTTATGTAACTTCAAAGTAGATAATGATAACACTGAAATAGTTCAAGATTTTCCATCCTTGGTTCAGTCATTAATTAGAATGGAAACTGCAGTCAAGGAATCAGAAGAAGACTAGGACTTAAAAGAGCAGCTATGAAAAAAAAAAATAGAGAAGATCCTCAAGTTTCAAGATATATCATTGAAATACCAAAGTCAGGATTACTTATGCCATCATATTTCCAATTTCTATGTATGTTGTAAAAGCTGGACAATAAAGAAAGTTGACAGGAAGAAAATCAGCTCATTTGTATGAGTGCTGGAGGAGAGTTCTACAGATACCATGGACTGCCAAAATGACAAATAAATGAGTCCAGAAGCAAATCAAGCTGGGGAAGCAAATCAACCCTAGAAACCAAAGGCCTCTACAGATCGGCCCAAAGGGCTGGCTTGGAAACAGAGATGGGGCAGGGCAGCCATACACTGGCCACCGCAACCCCACACCGGCGGCATCCTCACGGCGTGCAGCATCAGAACGCCCTCCTGGCGCAGTGTCCTGATGCGCTGTGCCTGAAGGGGCAAAGAAGAGCCATGTGCTGGCTCTTAGGGTGCCCTTTTGTCACCCTGAAAAAAGTGGCATTTTGCCACTCTTTTCAGGGCAGCAAAAGGGAGGATTGGGGTGCAGCGTGGGGTAGCTGTGGCCCCAATCCGCCACTTCCCACGGCGGCCCAAAGCTGCCCGTCTGCAGCCCCCCAAAATGACTGAGACATTGTACCTTGAACATATAATGAGAAGATATTATTGTGACTCTTTAAGTTTGTTTTAATTATGCTATTGTTTAATCCTTTTTTATGGGGTGGGTGGGTTCTGGGATTTTAGGTTGTTACTGTATTG
>CM034710.1:77568061-77594787 GCA_020142125.1 Phrynosoma platyrhinos | reverse complement strand
TTGGACTGGATGGACCTTGTGGTCTCTTCCAACTCTATGATTCTATGAGGAAGGCAGTGTTAGTAGGTCTGTTTGAGACGAGATATACTTTGAAATGCCTTAAATATAGGGACAATAATAATTATAATAAAGATGTTTATTTTAAAAATTACAAAGATAATTCAAAGCTGAGTTCTTATGAATAAAGATATACTTACTTGCAGAATTTAAATAATATTTTTTCAAATACTAGTACAGGTCCAGTGCTTCCCAGTATAGTTAGAGGTTGCCCAGCAAAAAGCGAATAGGCAATCCCAGTTAACGATGCTCCAAATAAAGATTCTATTGCACTCTGAAGGAAGGAAAGAAAATCATATGATTCACCGAATGTATGATTATTATCATTGTGTCTTTTTGGCTGTAATACATTCTTAGAAATTTCATGATCAGAATTTGAACTGCTTCATTTAAAAGGTATAAAGCTATCCAAAAACCATGGAAACAAATTATGCATTTGGCAAGCTAAGGAAAAAACATATGTCAACAACTGTAGTACATGAAATCTAATTAAGGGAGGGGGAGAAGGAAAACAAAGTGCATAATATTGCAACAAACCTTTTCACAAATTGAGGATGTTGTCCTATATTAAAAGCCAATAATTGGGGAGGGGATCAGAAACTGACTGGATGTAAAAGAATAGATGATTTCATATATAAAGGAAATAAATGGACACAGGGTATATATGGAGCAAAATATCATTCCACCTCGTAATGCATTTTCTCACTTACAATGTGATGTAACTGTCAATTAGTTTATCAATAATCATTTAGGAGAACACCATCTGTGATATAACCCATTCACAAAAAAATGGGAAGACTTAAAATTATGTTGCTGTTAGTTTTAAAACATCAATATTAGTTTAGGAATGTATGGACAGACAACCAATTTTCAGTATCTTTAATTTACTTCAAGATATTTTAGAATAAAAAGGCAGAAACAATAAGCATAAAAAACTATCAGTTTTCAAGAAAACATAAATTTTGGTAGGACTATGTCATAACTGGTTCCCAATCTGCAGAATTTAATAGATCACATTTAACATAGCATTTAAAATCAAATTAATATTTCAAATGATAGCCATAAGGTAGCCTTTTAGATGATCAATGCATTAACCTTGGGTTCTTAAGGCAGGATGGAAAAGACAGGAGGAGATGTGAGGAAGTGATGTGAGCACAAGTGTGTACCTTACAAGCCAGTTACTGCGCTTGAACATATGTGTGCAGTAACTAATTTAATATATTCACTGATGCCCACCAAACACCTGAAGGCAGCAAACAAATCCCAGACAGCTAGAATAAAGAAGGCAGTTCTTCAGTTTACACACAGGAGCTAAACATTTTAACCAGTTCCCTGAAACATGCTTAAATACCTATTGTAATGTACTTTATTACATTACTGGTTTCCATTTTGTTGGTCTATGTTTAAAGCCAGGACAATCTAATATATATAAAAATGTTGAAGTATACAAAAATGCAAATAAACTCTGGTAAAATGTGAAGTAGTGATACTATGCTTAAGCACATAGACCAGTTCTGTTAAGCACTGTTGACATTTTGAATACATACGAAAAGAAATTTGAGAATTACAGTCAATTACACTTCCCATTCAAAGAACAGATTTACATTGACATATTATGATGTAAACAATCAAAACATTTTCAGAAGTTGTATCATAGATTCCTATTATATAATGTAATGTTGGGCTCAATAATTTCCAATAAAGCCCAATTCTATTAATTTAGAGACTTGTTAAGTCAGCTGTTTAGAAAGGCCAATAAAAATTTAATCTTCCTTACCCAAAATGCTTGGGACCAGAACTATTTTGGATTTCAAGGGGTGAGAAGGGGTTGGGTTTTGGAATACCTATATTTGTTCATAATGAGATAGCTTGGAAATGGGACCTTGGTATAAAGATAAAATTCTTTTTTTTTTTTTTCATATACACATTATACATAAAGCCAGAAGACAATTTTATACACAGTATTTTAAATAATGTTGTACATGGAATAAAGTATGTGTACACTCAGACATCAGAAAACAGAGGTGTTACTGTCTCAGCCACCCATGAAAAAAAAAGTTCAGATTTTGGAAGTATTTTGAATTTTGGAATTCTGGATAAGGAAGGCTCAACCTGTACATTTCTAAGCATCACCACCACAACAACATGATGATTAAGGAAACAAAAAGCAGTTAAAGTTCAATGTGGAGTTTCTCTTTAAAATGTCCTTATTTCATCTCATAGCAAGTAAGTCAAAATTATTTTCAAGGGTATCACATAACTGAAGACCTAACTGCATATTACATACATTTGCATTTACATCCAGCTATTAGGAGAAAGCAATTGTAGTAGGGGCACTTTGGAAAGGAGAAGGTGCAGGAACAGGTGATTCCCCTTTCCCCTGCACTTCACTCTTCTAATGCACATCACCACTCTGTGATTTGCTTCTCCCACTTCAACTGGAAGAAACATGCCTGGAATGAGTGGGAAAAGGGGGAGAGGAGACCAAAGGTGCCTTAGGTAGAGTTACAGCAGGAAATTTGCAAGCAGGGAAAGATCTACTCTTCCTTTCTCCTGCATTTCTCTTTTCCAAATTATGCCATGCTCAAACAACTTTTCCCTAATAAAGGTACAAAATATCTGGGTTCACTTACAGCCATGTGTGTGACATTTAGCTTAGTCCTAAGTACTGTATTTTCTGGCGTATAAGACGACCCCCCCATTTTCCAGTCAAAATATAGAGTTTTAGCACCTCTATCCTCCTTATCCTTATACCCAGTGTATAAGACGACCCCCCCCACTTTAACCACAGATTTTGCAGGTTAAAAAGTAGTCTTATACGCAGGAAAATAAGGTAATTCATTACATATTTTCTTTTCAAAACATTTTTAAAAGGCATTGTTTGCCTGTATCTATCACACCAAAAGATAACCAAGACCTCCAAACCAACAGTACTGAGATTTTCAAAGCAGGTCTGTTTTGATACTGGCCTTTATTTCCCCTCTTTGCAACCAGTTTCAGGTCTTTTTAAAATAATGACAATTCAAGCTATTTCTCAGTTCATGAAAGAGTTCATAAGGATAGGACTTTTTTTTTTACCTTAACTGTGCATCTTCTCCTGCTTGTACATACATGTTCTCCACATTTTCCACAACAGTTATTATTTGAGGAACATCTACTATAGGGCAGGACTAATCAAATGCTGTGGCTAAAGGTCTTCAGATAAAGGTAGAAATAAAGGAGACAAATGAACACAGCCACTTGCCTCTGAAAATCTAAAAACCTGGCTACTACCATTCTTTGTACTCACTATTCTGCCTTCTGTAGCTTCTCCAAGGAGCCCTCCAAAAGTGATTACAGGAGACATACAGGCACAGTATAGGAAAAGAATCGAGGCCAGGCACTGCAGATTAAATGCATCCTTGAAGTCACTCAAGAAAAAAGGTGCTTTCCTTTTGATGTCAAGTATCAAACCACCAAAAAGCCTAAATAGGTGAGATGAAACTCGTCAAACTGTACACTAAAGGACTCCAGAATGCTTAAAACTATGGGATACACAAAACTGACAGTGCAGATGTTTAGCACAAATTAGCCTTATTTTATATACTCTAGACCTATTGACAAAACAGACTGCAAATATACCAATTTATTCATTTTCAGTACATAAACTCATTTAATAATCTAATTTCATATACATATTTAAGTGCTAACTGGTATTTTATTTATAGGAAGCTGAACACTGAAAAAAACCCAGTCAATATTCAATGAAAATTATTCATACTTCAATGTAATATTAATCAAGATGCAAACAAATAGAAAAAATATTTCCTCTCTCATTCGTTTCATTTTTTCCTATGCATTTACAATTTTGGTACTTGTATTACTGCAGTTCCTCTCTGATCATGAACACATTACCTGAAAGTCATATTTTAAAGAATTTTTTTACATTAATTGACACAACCAAATAGACACTGGCCACATTCATGTGAAATGGTATACCACTATTCTTCAAAATCCTGGTTTGCTATGAATGAGCTGCTTCATTAATTTCTATATGATCCCTTCCATTAGTCCAAGCAACTAAACAAATTAGAAATGGTTCATTCAGCACATCATCTGAACTAGAGATCCATTTCCAGCAACTGTTAATCTCAAACAAAACAGGCTTTTCTTGTTTCTTTAGCCACACACACGGCTAAAGAGAAGACAAGCAGAAGCAAACTGGCTATGCACATCAGCATACAGCTCCTTCATGGTAAACCGGGACTCATGATAAGCCAGGCTATACACAGCCAAGCTCTCAAGGGCAACCTGAAACCTTTGGATCACAGCAAAATGTTTCCAACTTCAAATATTAGTTTCAGTTTAAAGATATCACAACTATTTTTTAATAAAAAATATGTATAAATTATACTTCTACTGCTGTGGCAATATGATTTTAAAAAGAGGATTTAAATAAAATGCCTGTCAAGTGGGAGTCCCTCCTCCCAAACAGACTTCAGAAGACAGGAGGGGGAAGAGAACACAACTTTCTGACAGCTGGGACTTGTCTGTCAGTTAGTGAGAAAGCAGTTAGCCTGATAGACAGAAAGAGAAGCTATGTGATTTGATTTAAGCCTGCCCTTGTCACATATATAGCTGTCCTATCCTTTAAATGACCCTAGGGATATGAATAGTGTAACTAGAAAGTGTAAGCACTAGAGAAAGCTCTAGTGATTATTCTGTACTCCTATTTATTCTGTAACCCCACTATTTTGGAATATGAATAAATTAAGCCATATTTAAGAATTTGGTGTAAAATCCCTGCTTTGCCTCTTTATTTGTCGTTTCTTCCCTACAGCCTTAGTCCACAGTGCCATACCATTGGGTTCAGATTTTAAAGAGTGCGCCCAGGCCAAGCAGAAGAATGTGCTAATACTAGAAGTAAGGGGTAGCAGCCCCACCTTAATAGTCATTTGCTATATGTTAATTATTCCTTTAACATTTCAGAACTTCCTAAGTTACAAGGAGATATTAGCCATCATAACAGTAATTCAAAAAAATACAAAAATGTCCAGAAGAGAGTAATGTTAGGGCTGTGTATACATTTACTGAACAATTCAAAATTGTACAATGAATCCTCTAATCATTTATTTTACTTCTAGTAGTCATGGGAAAAAATACTGAGGTCCTTCCCTGTCAGCCCCTATAAATCATACTCAGCCCCATTTCTGGATTCCTATGTTTGCCACGTCTCCCATTTTGAAGCTACCTTTGAAACCATAAGGGACAGAAACTTGTTTAAAATTGGGGGGGGGGGATGCTCTGAATGTCAAGTTTTACAGCTGGTACCGAATGCTACATTTGGACATTGCAGGGAATCATAGAAATACAGAGTGTTTGGTAATTTAAGAGTCAGCTTTTATACAGCTGCAACAGCTACCAAGAGAAATTTCCAAATACTTAAGGACAGCAGAAACAAGCTGCAAGAACTATATAGCACTGGTGTATAGTATTTAATATACTTGTTATTAGAAAAATATTATTGGAAAGGTAATCAGTGTGATCTACAGAAAAACAGACACTACTATGAGCATAAAATTGGTCTATCATTCTATTATATCTAAAATCTCTTCATCAAGAAAGGTATTCAAACTGAAATGAACAACTGGTGAGAAGCCATCCAAATGAATTTAATTCTTTCACTTTTCATAATATTCTATTAATAATAGCATATCAGAAAGCTTACTTATTTGTCAATTTGAAATCTTCTATATGATCAGCAGCCTGAGTTTAAAAATATTTAAGCAGAATCCCCTTAGGTAGAGAAAATTTATCCAAAGACAATTTTCCCTCCTAGAAAAATTCTTCTTGCTGTTAAGTGCCAAAATTGCAAATTACAGGCCATCTTTACAACTTTCACAGGAAGTGAAAGTTTTCCCTTCATGGCATGTTTTAAATATGTAGCAAACTAAGGACAACTTTTAGCTTTAAGTTTTTCTTGGGGCTAACTCAGAGATTATTTTAAAACTTTGTCTCAATATGAAAAGACATTTGTTTAAGGAACTACCACACACTAAATTTTTCCCACAACTGTAACGAAGAATAATGTAATCAATTTAAAAGTTGGAATTAAACATATTGTTGATTTTACACATGACACCCTGCAAAAGTCTAAAACAGAAACCATTTAGAATTTTACTTCTAAATTCCTAGAATTCAAGCAAACATTACAAACCTTCCAGTCCGCTGTAGTTCAGGTCCTGCATGGTGGCCTTCTTCTTTAAGAGACTCTCCAGGAGAAATAGCTCCATTTGGAAATTTAGGTATCTTTCTTTTCTCCTGCATCAAGAAATGAATATGAGTTTTACATTAAAGTAAGACAAGAGCCAACATGGTACAGTGGTTTGAGTGCTGGACTACAGCTTTGGAGATTGGGCTGTGATTCCCTATTCAGCCATGGAAGCCTACTTGGTGACCTTGGATGAGCCCCAGAAAACCCAATGGAAGGACTGCATCCCCGCACTGCAGGAAAAAAAGGGACAAGCATAATTTCAAGGTCTTCTTATTACAACGAGGGAGAATCTTACAAGATAAGCATTTGATATAGTTTTCCAGCAAAATCAATGAATGAGATTTCACTCTTGATATTGCCCCCAATAAGAGCAAGATTACTGAAACCATGGTAAATAACATCTTTTCACACATTCAGTGCATTTATTCTAGTTGAGACTAACAACTGTATTTAGGCCTAAGCACATATTCCATCAATAATTAACAGAGCTCTGAAAGAAACAATATCAGTAACAGAATCATCATCCCAATCAAAAATGTGTTATTTATGGGTCATATGTCATACAAAGAACAAAGTTGACAGAAAACAAGAACTTTTAAGACAGCATTATTTTGCATCGAAGGATATTTCAAGAGAGGCTATTGTAATTATATGCAGAATGACTATTTGTAAAATTCCTTTAATTAAAGGCAGTAAGTTTCCATAAAATTGATCCCTTTTCCTAACACACAATATTTTATACATTATTTATATAACAGGCATGATTGCTTTTACTACCCATTTATTTAGTTGTGAACATCCAGGGGGAAAAAAAACTGGGAAAATGTAGGGAAACCACCTTAAAAATCCCCCAAAAACATTAGAAAATGGAGGGGGCTCCCTTAAGTATTTATGCTGAACAGGGCTGCTGAAATTAGCAGTCCAACAATTGCTGAAATTAGCAGGCCATATGATTGCCTCTCCCAATCTATAGGATTAGAAAGCAATAGCTGCTCAGCATATTTGCACAACAAGTCCTTGATATGCACTAGAGTTTGGTTCCAGAACACTCCGTGGATATAAAAAATCCATGGATACTCAGGCCCCATCATACATAGTGGTGTAGTAAAATGGTGTCCCTTATATAAAATGGCAAAATCAAGCTTTGGTTTCTGATATTTTTAAAAATATATTTTGAGACTGTGGAACAGTCGAATCTATTGGCGCAGAACTCTTGGATATGGAGGGCTGACTGTAAAGTTATACCGAAAATTCTGGGCCTAATAAGAGCTGGCAAGTCATGTAAATTTCAAGTTTTCTGAGGTCCATGAGGCTAGAAATAAAGGTTTTGATTCTTTAATTAACACCATACAGATTAAAATTGCCAGAGTGGTAAAAATTGACCCATTCTCCAGGGTGCATTTGGTTTTCAACTTTTTTCAGTAGTGGGGGACAACCTTCCAAGATCCCCTGGGGAAAAATGAGCTGTGTTGCCCCATGTTGCTCTAAAGAGAAGAAACCTCTTTTCCTCTAGTTAAATATTTTTTTTGCTTCCAAACACTTGAAAACAAGTACTATAAGATGTACTATAAGATAGTTAAAGCAGGATAAAGGAATGTTTTTAACTGTTGCTTTTTTAACTGTTGTTAAAAACTGTTGTTGCTTAGCAGAGGGGCGGGTTATTAATAAAAATTATTATTATTATTATTATTATTATTATTATTATTATTATTATTATTATTATTATTATACCAACAAACAATATAAATAGCCAACAGAAATATAGCAGCTCAGGCACATTATACAAAGCAGACTAATGTCTTCCAAGTAGATATAGTCCATTCCCATTCATTACAGATGCTACTGCCATTTGAACTTGTCTCTTGAAGGGGCAGGTCCTGCATACTATAAGATGTTACTCATATTAGTTCCCTCCCTCCCAGGCAGCGTGGCTCAGTTTTTTCCCTTAGGAAACACATTTCAAGATTAGTCTTGTGCCACCAAAAGCTAATCCTTCCATAGGAAGATGATAGAAATTCTAGAATGTCAGCCCTACCACTGCTACTCTAGATTGCTACTTGAGTGAAAGGCAAAGCACAGCCCTCAGGAAATGGTAGGACTGGCAGTATCTACGAACAACTGGTAAATAAAAAGGTGTCCAAAAAGCAAATCACAGCACAGAATCCACTTTTCTTTGCTGCATATGAGATTAACATAGGATCCAGTCATCAGCCAAAACAATAAGCCTGATCATTTTGAGATCTTGAGCGGGGGGGCAGTCTCTCTGTTTTTCCATCCTCACAGGAACATCTGGTGGGAACATGGAAAACAGCTATCCTGGTGGCTGCTCCCAAGTTCTGGAACTCCCTTCCTAGAGAAGCTAGGCCGGCAACCTCCATTGTATCCTTCCAGTGGTAGGCAACAGGCCTTTGGGAACTGATTGTTCAAGTGGAAGGGATATTAATAATGCATTATATTTTCTGTGTTTGTTGTTGCTTTAATGGGTATGGTTTTAAACTAATTTTAATTCTATTGACAGTTTATTTATATTATAACTCGTGTATGCTTTAGTGCTGTAAAGTTTTATCTGTATCTGTCCCAACTTCTGTAAACTACCTTAAAGGCTGGGAAAAAGATGAGATAAAAATAACAATACACTCGTCCCTCCACATTTGCTAGGCTTACGGGCACAGGACCCCCATGAATGTAGAAAAACTGCAAATAAAAAAAAAAAACCACTATGTTTTTACCTGAGAGAACACCTTTCTAGGAATCTCTAGGTCCCTCAGTTCAACTCTTTGGTCACTATCTGCCAGACATTGCCCATACAATTGTGCTGGAAGAGCTACAAATGCCTAGTGGAGTGTTCTCTCTAGGAATCTCTAGGTCCTTCAGTGTGACTTTTGGTTAAAGTTGACCATAGAGTTGTGCTGGAAGACTAGAGATTCCTAGAGAGAACATATTAATAAAATCTATGAATAATCAAATCCACAAAAGTCAAAGCTGCAAATGTGGAGGGACAAGTGTAACTATTGCATCAAGTAGTGACTACAGCCACAATACATATACACATGCTATATCCACAGTCATTCTAATGATAATGAGAAGATTAATTCTAGTCATACAAGGGATCTGGCACTGAGTGAATGCAAAATAATTCAAACAACTCCTATTCCAAAACTACAAAAACATGAAAGATTGTTTTCTGCAGTCTCCAACAAAAATAAAAAGATGAATTTTTTGACATGAAGACCCAAGATTATTTGTAACACATTATTACAATGCAATTTTTATTTGTGAAGTGAAGGCTTTCATGGCTGGTACCCACTTTTTTTTTGTGGGGTTTTCGGGCTACGTGGCCATGTTCTAGAAAATTTTATTCCTGACATTTCACCAGCATCTGAGGCTGGCATCTTCAGAGAATGTTGGCATGGGAGTGTGACCCTTGGTTAAGAGAAGGTGATTTACATGGTAATCTGTATGTTGTTCTGTTGTTGAATGGCAAGGCCTTAGGATGGGAGGATATGCAAGGAGGCATTGTATCTATTTAATTAGTGATCCATTGTCTGCTGGGAAAACTCCTGACCCTGGGTGGTTTTCATTTGCACATGTTGACTCTTGATTTTGGTGGTTTTCAGGGTTGGCAGCCAGACTGTTTACTTTAAGGGTTTCTTCTTTCCTGTTGAAATTGTCTAGCTGTTTGTGTATTTCAATGGCTTTCCTGTGCATTCTGACCCAATAGTTGTTGGCATGGTCCAAAATTTCAGTGTTTTCAAATAGCATTTTATGCCTAGGATGGTTTATAAGGTGTTCTGCTACTGCTGATTTTTCTGGCTGCAATGTCTCTTGTGTACCTTGATTTATGTTTGAGTTTGGTGGTCCCTATGTAGACTTGTCCACAGCTGCATGGTATGCCGTAAACTCCTGTGTCTGTGAGCGGGTCTCTCCTGTCCTTCAATGAGTGCAGCATTTGCTGGATTTTTTTGGTAGGTTTGTATATCATTTGGAGGTTGTGTTTCCTCACCACTTTCCCTATTCTGTCTATGACTCTTTTGATGTATGGCAGAAATACCTTCCCTTTGGGTGGGTTGTCTTCACTTCTCTGGGTTTTTCTGGGTCTGGCAGCCCTTCTGATGTCTGAGTTGGAGTAACTATTAGCCTGTAGAGCCTAATCTAGGTGCTTCAATTCATCTTCCAGGAAGTGGGGTTCACAGATCCTTTTTGCGCAGCCTACCAGTGTTTTTATTGTGCTTCTTTTTTTGTCCTGGGTGATGATTGGAGTTCTTGTGTAGTTATCTGTCTGTGTGTGTAGGTTTTCTGTATACTGTGTGGCCCAAATGTATTTACTTATATTTAAGAATCACTTCACACTGAACTGAAAACAGTAATCTGATTCAAATGTCAAACATAGCCATTCTTCACTTTGACTGGTGATGTACTATTTTTTCAGCACAGTACATACTGTTCTGGCTGTGCTCTACCATAAAAACACACA
The DNA here is from genome assembly GCA_020142125.1 of Phrynosoma platyrhinos. Classification (NCBI taxonomy): domain Eukaryota; kingdom Metazoa; phylum Chordata; class Lepidosauria; order Squamata; family Phrynosomatidae; genus Phrynosoma; species Phrynosoma platyrhinos. The sequence goes on along the minus strand of CM034710.1, from coordinate 77,584,003 downwards.
TGTTTAAAGGTGGCCTTTCACTCCATGTCTTCTTACCTGAGAAGGAACACTTTTAGGTGGCTCAATTCGTATAGATGGATCCCACTCTCCTGGAGGCAGAACAGTCACTTGATCTAAAAATTCATCTATGCCAGACAATAGATCATTTCGGTCTTTGGCTTTATAAGCTACATCATGGAAAACCTTCAGAAAACACATATGCACACTTATGTTTGGCAAGCTGGCATAACCAAGGTGATCACAAAACTATTACTTGTATCTTTTAAATGCTTAAATAAATAATTAATTTCTATAGTCAATTCTAGTGATGATCAATTTTCAATACTTAAGAATATGTACTTAAGTTGTGTGTGTGTGTGTGTGTGTGTGTGTGCGTGCACATGCACTCCATTATTTAAGCTTTAGTAAATATTCATTAAAAATGTACAGGTTAAGAGAAGGAAAGGAGAATAAACTAAGGCTGCGATTTTACGTACACTTCTATGTGAGTAGGGCCTATATTTACATGAATATATAATTATAGGATCATACTAGAAAATGAGGTGTTGGAACTCAACATGAATATTCATTCTTGAATAGCAGGACAAGCAGACCACTTAAACTTTTTTCCATCCTGAATTTAAGTGGATTGCCCCTCCTGTCTTATCCAGAGAACATACAATGAATTCAAGACACAGAATGAACAAAATTGCTGTCTCTTGTTCCCACAGAAAAGGCCCAACTTCCCACAGGTCTACAAGCACAAAAATAGGATGGCCAAATAGCAGCAGTGCCTCTGTATAGAGATTTCCCAGGGAAAGGTTCCAGAAACAGGTTCCTATGAAGCCACAGAATATATCAGGAGACTTCTGGACATTTACAAGTTTTGATTTTCCATTTTTGAAGTTCACACAGTTCCCAGATGGTCCCAGGGCAAAAAATTGCATAGAATTCCCTCCCACCTATTCTATGAGCGAGCAAAACTGTTTCAGTTGGGTGCTCTCTGAATTATCTCTGTCAGATATGACATACCAACAGTAGGCAGTATTGAAACTAACATGGTTGGATCTAGAACCAGGTGTAGATGGGTCTATCACTTTCTCTATCCCTTTCTCCAAACTTAAAAGGTTGCTGGAACATAGATAATTGACGCAGCAGTCTGAAATAAAATCTTGCAGTAAATGTCTGAAATTAAGATCAGTGTGAGGGCCATATTTGCCCCAGCACTTCCAGTTGCCCTCCCAATTCACACTATTTTGATTATTATGGTTTTTTTTTTAATTTAGGGGTGAAGCAAATCAGCAAAAAATGCCGCTTTGGAGTGGCATGGGGGCATGGCGGGGGCATGGCGCACACCCCAATGCCACCACCAAGCCGGCGTCATGCTGCCCCACTGACCACACAGCAGGCGGTGTTATGGGTCTTCCAGCGGCATGGCATTTACATGTGCTGTGCCGCAGAAATACTGAAAAGCCGTCGCCATGACAAAAATTGTGCCTTTTTTTCACCCCAAAAAGGAGCAGCATTTTGCCGCTTCTTTTTGGGCCAGAAAAATGTTGGATTGGGGATGCAGCGTGCAGTTGCCACAGCCCAATCCTATGCAGAGTAGAGCTGGACTTTCTTGGCTGTCTGTTTCACCCTTTAGTGTCTCAGCACAATCAATGCAAAGCAAATAATCACAATTGCTTAAATTAGTAACTATCAACCTGTTCGTACTGTACACTAGTTCTGACCCATAAGATGTCAGGAGTAGCCCTTGGGGTTCTACTAATGATATTTCTTGGTAAAGTAGATCATTTCAAATAGATGTTCAACACCATTTAATGCATATAATCTAAAAAGAAAAAAAATCCTCCACACCATACCTTCCCTATTGGTTCTAAGACATAAAACAAATCATCTCAAAATAACTACCTTTTACATTTGCTTAATCAAAAAATTGTTGCCCTACTAGTCTAAAGAAAAGAAAACTGAAACCTAGATTATGTCAGTCTTTTGAAAACTCCCAACATGGCACAAAACAGAGATACTTTAGTATCTGTCCAGAATTCGGTCTGACCATTATTGTTGGTCTGTTTCATTACACCACTTATAATAGTAACATCTTTTTTCAACTGTGGCACTACTTAGAACTTTAATTAGCTGCCAAATTTAGCATCAGGAATTATTTCATTAGGTATTCCAAGTAGAGAGTTTTCATAAATATAGGAATCTTCATTCATTAAATATGAATAATTCAATTCATTAAATATGCACAGTAAACTATTATGTTATATGATTCTCACTGTCAATTCATTTCCATGTAAGTTCCATAAGTATTTATTTTAATCAGTATACAATAATTATCCTTCCAAGTTCTCCTTGAATGTAGCTCTCATTCTGTGAACAGACAGTAAATACCTAGTACTCACATCATCAGTCATGAGTGTTGCTATTGAGCGTCCAATTTCATGGTACTGAGGTGCTTTGCCTGCTGGACCCAGCAACAAAAAAAGGAATCTGTAGAAGAATGATGCAGACTACAGTAATTCAGATATTACACCTAAATATGATGACATGGTACTGACAGACATTCACCTTAAAACTATTAGATCCTCCAAATAAAATTGTTGACTCAATGGCAATGCACTAACATTTATTTATAAACCTACAACCATCCCACCCAAAAGTAAGATTCTATTGGAATATGTGGAATATTTATATTAAAAATACAAATTAACTCAAGCAATTTAATTCATTATCGACTCCACATCTATAATAATTTATAGTCTTGAGTAACATTTGCCTGAAAGCAGATGTTGGTTTATGTTTCAGTACATACCACTGAAGACATAACAGAACAAAGTAAGTGCTGTGAGCAGGTACAGGTTTGAATTTGGAGAACTGCCCATTATTAGCAAGGTACCTAGCTCAATGTCAAGAGAAAACCTTATGGTTTAAAACATGGCTATAACATTTCAAAGCAATATATAAAGGAAGTGTATAATGGAAAAATACAGTATTTCAGGGGGGAAATCAAGAATTTCTGCCCCAAATAGCATACATTCAAAACTATGTTTAAGAAGCTCCAGTTTTGTTATATCATGTATCCCCTTACCGTGTAGGAACAGGAACCTCTGTGAGACCTGTGAGAAGTACAGCAGGGGACAGCCTCACAAAAGCAATAATTGGTCTCTCCAAAAAGTCCACTTCTCCCACCAACACATTTGATGCCTCAGCCCCTATAGGAATCTTCCGCATAAAATTCATATCTACCTATTTGCAAAATAATGATTTAAAATTATCTTAGTTTATAATGAGTTAGTTCTGAAATTGACATTTAATGGTAAGTTACTGTGCTGCAAGCAGAACATATGGTGTTTCTACAGAGAAATGTGTGTCAGAATAGGGTTTAGTAACACTTTACACATACAAATATTATATTTAACTATTGTATATTAAAAATTCAACCACAGCTACTTTCTAAAGTTACTTCTTTGGATGAAAATATTTTTATTATACATATCTACAAATACCACTGAAAAGTCCAAGTAATTATATACATAGTTGTTTCATTTTCTAAATTCAACCTATAGACTACTTTTGGAGACATCTATTGATATATAATCCTAACTCATAAATTTACTGTATAACCTATGTATATAATTACAGAGGAACATCACCATATCATACAGCACATGAACTATTGGTTTACATACAAACAGATACACAAAGATCACTGAAACTAAAACGCCAGTTACACAGCTATCTAGAAAAGAACACTTACAGCTGGCCTCTTGAGTCCCACACCAAGTGTGCCACAACTACAGTGCCAGGAGGCAGATTCCTGCCCAACAGGAAACAAGGCAGGTGCAGAGAAGAATAGGCCAAGTAAAAACATAAAAACTGTGATCGAGGAGCAGGAATAGTGGCATCTACCATGATTAAACAACTATAATGTAAATTAACTTTGTATAAATATATGTAGTGTCATAGTCAACTTTTAAAACCAGCAGTCATATTGCTTAAATATTGAATGTTTAAAGCAAAGAGAGACAATCTTGTCATTCTGCAGGGTGACACACTGAACATGGAGGAATAGTCCATCAAGTGATTCAAGAAACAATAGTGACACAGAGTTTTCAAATTATATGTACATTACATCATTCTACTGAAGAATTAGATCCATAGAAAATTCAGTTGCATCCATTTTATCAGCAACAGTAGCATACTGCATTTGTATTATGCAACTGTACTGACTTCTTACAGTGTTCACAGAGGTATAATCTAGACACCTGTCCCACTTATTTTAAAAGCTCCTTACTCACCCTAGAACTTAGAAGCCAAAATGTGTTCACACAGGGACACATTTGGGATGTGCTGAAACGGGCTATGCCAGAATCTTAACCAAAACACCATTACGAGTTTGCTAACATGTCCTATGGCCCCCTATAACCTATAAAGTTGGGGGTAATAAACCCTACTCTCTTGTGACCTTTTCCCATTAATAGTGCCTGTAGACCTGAAATTCTATAATTTATCAGAATATAACTGGAGATGACAGGAATATATTGGCTATTGTAGCCAAAAGCATCTTAAAGTGTGTTTATACAGTGGATTTTCTATGTATTCATTTGTTAGCTCTACTAATTCTAAATACCAAATGATGATGCATTAATCCTAGAAGAAGGTTTTAAAAGTCTTATTACAGACACAGATTCTGGTGCACTGCTCTTGGTTTTAAAGTATGTAAACTTGTGGTACAATGATTCCTAATTTACCTGGATTTGCTTCTCCCATTCCACCTTCCCATACAACTGCTTTGAGTCCCATTTGGGGGAAATAAATAAATAAATACAGTGTTCATGGTACATAGAGAGATGTAGCAGAAAGGTGGTGAGAGGTTCCAGTATTTGAAAGATGCTCTTTTGTAGTTTTTGAAAGCAGTAACTACTGTTTCTTACAAAACTACTATTGTTCCTTCACAAATCCCAAAAGAAATTATATGAATAACATGACATGAGCAAAGACATTCAAAACAGGGGATAACATGGTGCATATATAATAATAAAAAAACAGTAGCAACTGACCATTTGCCAAGCGTGAAAACACAGAAAACACAACGCAAATGTCTTACTAGTTTATATCACTTCATTTAGGTTGTGTTGGAAATAATATTTTTATCCCAACCTTTAAGAACACATTGTTTGTGACTGCAGGAGATTTCTTTCTTTATTTTTGTAGAAAGTACAGAAATATCAGCTGTTAAGACATTGTAGAACATATAATGGTTATAATAATGGAGGTCAAGGATTTCATTTACTGGCAGGGGATCAGAAGAAGACTGGAACTGAAAGACAGTCTCAGTAATGTAAAGCCAGAATGTAGGAAGTATAATTTATTGATTTTTTTTGTAAAATGTAGACACAGAAATATTGTTGTAGTTATGAATATTATTAATGTATTCCAACAAATAGATATATATAAAAGAAATATCAGCTGTTAATCCTATATTTCAGAATATTAATGATATACACCTTTAATACTTTTCATTTCTTCCAGGCGACATTACAGGTTCATTAGAGTATTAGTGCCACCAATAGCAACAAGAAATAAATATATGAGCTCACTCAGCACAATAGAATTTTTACCTTTGACCTTTGACAACTGCAGCAGTTTTCAAAGAAGGTACCACTTTAGTTTTTTTGCACCATAAAAATGAGGAGAGAAGGAAGAGAGAAAAAAGAATCGGGCAGCACCTTTAAGCCTATCTGGTTTTTATTGTAGGAGCTTTCATGGATATAAGTCCACCTTTTCAGATACAGTACACGGTGATATCACTCCATACTGCATCTAAAGAAGTTATCGTATATGTTACAGCCATGAAAGCTGATGCTAAAATAAAAACCAGCTAATCTTAGAACTTTTGTTACATTTATTTTTTCCTTCCTTTCCTTTGCTCCTTTTGGTACCTTTGATAACATATATTTATACTCATAATGAATATAGACTTAATTTAGAAATCCATCTCCTCTTGTAATATGCTGAAATAATTTACCTTGCTAAAATCAACAGTGCTGTTTTCTCTACTCCCTCCTGCTCCACTACTTTTAACTTCTCCACTTTTTCCAGTATCCAAATTACCAGGAGCAGACTGTGGTGATGCAAGGAGTCCTACAAAGAGAATACACAGACACATTTATAATTATGTAATAAATTATAAATGTCATAAAAATGCCTTTGTAACATAATGGCAGTGGCAGGTTTCTAAAAGCAAATGTGGAAGTTAATAAAGAGTGCATTAGTAGCAAAAATGCCACACAAACAAGTTATTTTCTTCTGAAAAATAATGACTGTTTGTTAAAAGTTAAAATTAAATATTGCCTAAATGATGGCCTTTTGCAAAATCCATCAGGAAAAAAATGTTATTTTTTCAGAGAACGTAAGAATGTAAATCTAACCACCAACTGCTTTGTGAGTGGATCGTGCATCAGAGGAATTTTTTAATTTCTGAAAAACCACAGAACAGAAGATAAACTTTAGAATGTCTGCTAAAACGTCCAGCTTGTTACTAGACTGAAGTCTCAGGATTTCATCTATCATTCATTTGTCACAATTGAAATGCAAAATCTTTTGTTTTTTAAAGTAGAACCTCAAATGCTGTCCAAAGAATTTTTTTCAGCCATGAATAATTAAATTTTCTTTGGAGCTGTTCTTTCAGTTTTAACCACTCCCATGATGCCAAAAAAAAAAAAAACTATTCTATTTTAAAGTGTGTTACAGATTAAAAAGACAATTCTGCCTGTGAAAGAAATCCATTACATGTACATAATTATTTTCAAATTACAATCAGAGCTAACTGTTATCATTGCTGCTACTACTGTTAATATTGTTTGGCATACTTTCTATGTAGCAAAGCATGAATGAAGCAGTCTTGAGATTCATGGCTAAGTAGGGCTGGAACTGGAGCTGCTCACATCAAACGTCATCACAAGTTTTAAAAGAACCTTTACAGAGCACTGGTTAACAAAAGTGTGCTGCTTAAGAGTGTTTAGGTGTTCTGTGTAATTTACGTATGGATTAACAGAGGTATGGCTGGAAGGTGTTAGTGAATCCTATATTGTCTATTCAGTGTCTAATATGCCTCAAAAAAGGAAAATAGGTTAAACTCCAAGAAGCAAAATGGCTCATTATTCATGAGATTTCCATTTTTCATAGCAGATCCAAGAGGTTATTTTGCCATGCACAACCATATAAAATGTATTTGATTTAAGGCAGGGATGGCCTGGATTCGGAGCAGAACTGGCCTTCCCATGTGAAAACAATCTATACTCAAATTGGGGCTTTGGCCCTGCATCATGTGGACCGGGCAACTTGTGGGCTGGGGAAACCAGTGTAAATGGCCTGTGTAGAGGTGCCCCAAGCCTGGTTACTACTCAGAAAGGGAACTGCCAGAGAATACCAGGTATTGTAGACTATTTTCAGAGAAAGTCTATAGCAAATTTCCTTTAAACAAGGCTTGCAACAAATAACACACACCGTATGATAGGTTTACCATTAGGCAGAGTTCACTTGAAGAAACAAAGCAAGTTCAATTAACTTACTCCAGCTAAATACATTTTAATTGGCTTTATTATGTTTTAATTATTTTAGTGGTAAGCTGTTTGGCAGTGAGTATGGACTGTGCAGCTGAAAAGCAGCAACTAATTTTATGTACATAGGGGAAATTCCTGTTTAGCTTTATTTATTATCATACAATAATTCTTTTAAATCGGCAGTGAGTTTTAGTCCAAAAAAAGCTTATCCCATGATTAGAAAGTTTCTATCTGAAATTAAACATTAACATTTATGTTAGCATTACTAACTTAACATTAGTAATTCAATATGTGCAAACACACAAACCTGGAAATTACCTTCTTCATCCATTCCTTTTGATTTTCAAAGGAACTACCTGATATTCAACGCTAGTTTTGCTCTAGTTTTGCTCTATCAGAAGCCTATAATGCCTCATTATAAACAGTTTTCACCTAGCCACACACATGGGGCATTAGAGATCTCTACATGTGGCCAAGTAGAAATCCAAAAGCCCTTAATCCTACTGTACTCCTGTTGAAATACTGCTGAAATCTGGAGAAGGTGTATACAGAGCAGTGTACACTCTGGTTTTATAATGTGGTAGAATTTTGTATTGAGCACAAAATTCCACATACTGAGAACATCAACATTTTTACCAAGTTGAGTAGGCATTAGAACTATAAAGGCAGGCTTTAAAGGGTCTGTGAAAATGTTAGCTTTTCAAGATTAAGCAAGGGATCCACTTTTCCGATGAATAATCTGGAGAAATTCTGCTAGAGTAATATTTAAAAGCATGCTCCCTCCAGCTGTGAAACTGAGCTATACCTATTGACTGTACATAAAAATTAAAGTTGAAATTTTACTACTAATTACTATTTTACTATTTACTATTTTCTACTAGATTTACACCTCACTTATATTGAACTCCCTTGCATCTCACTTATATTGAAGTTCAATAGGATTTAGACTTACTTTTTATTGCGGGTTATCAAATCTCTACTCCAACCACCAATGCGGCTCTATTTTCCATTTAGAGAAATACACATAATCAAGAAAACTTCAGATTTATAATGGCCATACCTTTCCAAAATAGAAAGTCTAACTTGAAAAAAAGTATCTAGTGCCTCAAAATGACAATGCTTTTCCAAGATTAAAACATAAAACAATGTATAAAAGAATGGAACACAATCAAATAGCTTCATGTCATTTCAAAGTCCCAGAGAAAATATTAACAGGGAAGCAATATATTCCAAGATATGGCATCCAGTGCATATTTCATCATACTTTGTACAATAATGCAGCAAAAGACTTAATGTGAAGGAGAAACCTGCATTTCCATTGCACCCAGGCACACAGGGCAAGAAAACATGATTGATAATTAACTCCTGGTGCATGACCTCAATGGCATTCCCTTTCTTATTTCAACTAGTGCTACTGAAGTGCCACAAAGTACCTTTTTAGTACTATGGCAATAAAGTATTAAGCTCCTCTGTACAGGCCTAACTCAATTTTCTGGATATCATATCCATTATCAGTTGATCAACTCTATGATGTCTAACTCTTCTCCAAAACTACATGTTGTGTAATGTTAAAAGACTGTATATGCCCCACCAAAAAGGAGGAGGGAGAAGATGATTTTACAAAGCTCAGACTATCCAAATGAGAAAAATATTATCCAATATCAATTAGAGGTATTTCTTGCAAATTTGCAAAGGATTTACTTTCTGCCTGAAGTTCATTATTTTTAATGATGGAAACATACAGAACACCCTTCATTCTTAAATCTTTCAGAACATTTTACACAGGTATACACACATACAGTAATACATTAAAAAAGTATGCTTTTCATTATTCGTGATTTCTACCAAAATACATCAAGGGTTTTGTTTCTGATCTTTGTAAGCCAGTCTTAGAGGCCTTAATCAGTACAAAAGAATATACAATTAGATGTTAAGCTTTCAACTATAGTAGTTTTTCCCCCTATTCTGATGTTGAAAGTTGCTCAACCTTATGTGCAAAAGCTTTTATGCAACACAGGATAGCCATGCAAGGGGTACCATGCAAGAGTGAATTAAATACACTAGAAATACCTTTGCACATGTAAAATGTTCCTTCAGTAAACACTGCTATGAACAGGAGTTTTTCCAAAGGTCAAACAGGGCAGAAATAAGCTGTTTAATTTATATAAATACCCTTTATGATGCAGAAGTCTCTTGTTACAATTCAAAAGACTTGTATAAATTACTGTTGTTGTTGTTGTTGTTGTTAAACCACTAAAAAGTGTATTTATGTGAATTAAACAGAGAATAATAATTTATATCCCTACAGGAGGAATTTTAAGTTGGACTGAATTTTAAGTTGGAATGCAAAATTGGACTAAGATTTCAAACCATGATTTTTAAGGTGTCCTGACATTTTCTGCTACCAATAGTATAACTTACCTACTAGAGGAAAAGGCCACCATTTGGCTTCTCACTTTGATGTTTAGAATTTATAACTTGCTTCCCTCCCCTCATTTTTTTTCCTTTTTCAAAACAGAACCACTTGCTGAATGGATTCATTTTGGTTATAAAACAAAAAAAGTATGTATGAATACTCAAAATATTTAGTTGCTTTCAATGTGTTAATGTTTGTGTTAATATTTCAGTGTGAACTCTTGCATGAATTTAAAAATTCTCCAAGAAAATATCACACAAGAGAAAAGAAGCATGCAAACAAGTAACAGACTGATATGCAACTTATGGGTGCTAAAGCTGTGTGATAAAAATTGTGCAGTGGAAGTGATTCAGCTGCATAAAGCATCACACAAGAACAATTTGAGTTCAAATAGTTGCCTGATGTTATGTTACTATTATCTTCTGTCGTCTTCTCCACATTTTCCTGAGCTTCTAAATCCTCCTCAGGTGGATGAATTATTACTTTAGGGATATCCTCACTAGAAGGAGACACTAGAAGTTCGGCACCCTGAAGCTCAGTTGGCTGTATATTTGTGGTTGCCTCATGATCGCACCTAGGACTGGAGGGTGGAGTGCTTTGTGGGGTAGGTAAAGGGGTTGCTCTCCTTGAGACCGCTGGAGATCCAGGAAGAAGGTAATGGAGAAGAAGGGACAAACGATTCTCTCCTCTCAGGGAAATATTTGAAGCAGAGAGACCTGCTCGCAAAGAGTGGTGGGAGGCTGAAAGGCCTTCCCCTGAGATAAAACAAATAAATTGATGAAAACGTTCAGCAGAAAGGTATGCTACATTTTTTAAAATAACAAACTCTTTCCAGATTAAACATCACTCAATCACAGGTGAGATAAGCAAGTCTTGAGAACTTCAGCAGAATTTTAGATGTTAAAAAAGTCAGCATATGTTTGTTCAGTATCTACCAAGTAGAAATAACAAAAAATATATGACTGTTAACTGTCTAAACCCCTAGAAAATTAAGCAAATACTCTCAGTACTATGCTTGCAAAAAATAAATCTACATATTTTAAATAGTCAATAAAAATACTAAATAACCCTCTTAAAGCAAATTTCAACAAAATCAGGAAAAATAATTCATGGTGTAGAAGATATAAAACATGTAAGAGAAATCTACAGTCAGTATCCTTATAGTACCGTACACATCAGTACACAAACCATTATTTTTCTTTCCCCAAAGCAAGTTTTAAACAGAGTTCACCACAAAATGATGTGGTAGAAAATACTTGGATTGTGGCCTAGAAAGGCTCTGTAATTATTATTAGCTCCTAATGATAATTAATTATCTATATCCAACTATAAGTCAAACCTTCATCTGGCACAAAAATGTCACAGCTATCATCAAAACCAGAGTCCTGAAAACAATATACATATCTGAAAAGCCAAAGATGTGGCCATCAGAATTTAAAACCCAAAAGACAGAAATATAAAAATAAGAAAAAATATTTAATCACTGTTTTCTTGTAACACTATATTCCTGTTATGTGGTGTGTGTGTGTGTGCATAGATAGATAGATAGATAGATAGATAGATAGATAGATAGATAGATAGATGGCCTAAATCCCAACTGAATAGATGTATTAAAGCAACTGGAACTTGCTAAGTCAACACTCATTTTAAGTTCCTTGTTTCAATAGGTCTATTCAGTTGGGATAACAATTGGATTTAGACCCTCTCTCTCTTCTGCAAGTAAAACCAAAGCAGCACTTCAGATAAAATACCTTCCCCCAAACACCACTTACAGATTATTCCTAAAGGAAAAAATTATGTTAATAAATTATATTACCACATTACCAAATTTGATGACAGCAAGACCACAAAAATCCAGAAAACAGAGAAGTTTTAAGATGTAAAAGAATATCCACAGTCTTGGTTTCAAATGCATCTTTACATAAATATCATAGAATGTAACACAATTACCAAGTAAATTCAGACTGAGTTCAGTGATGTGAACCCAGCCTGTAATTCTTCGAGCTCAAAGGAGAGAAAGACAACCTTAGTATCTACAAACAAAAGCTAAACAATTTGGTATTTAAGAAGTAATTTTTAACATTTCATGTAAGTGTGCTGACTTTTCTTACATCTCTGCATCATATTGTTAAAAGTTAAAATAAACTTGATGCCAAAACTTATCTCACCATTTCTTTCAAGCAAGAGAGGGTCAGAATGTTTCTTGCCTATATCTGCAAAAGATCGAACAAGGGGAATCCGATTACTGAATTTTTTTTCATTCTGATGATGGTGCCTCTTCAGAAGAGCTTCTCTGACATTGTCTCTCATAGATTCATCCAAGTGACCTGAAGCAATCATGTTATCCAATACCATATCTACCAAAAGAAAAGAAATATTAAGTTAAGAAGTATACTGACCTTTAATCTATATAGAACATGTAGCAGCACTCATTTTTTAAAATAAAGTCTACCTTGATACTCTCAACCCTTTGTTAAACACTGAGATATCAACACCATTCATTGCTATTCCAGACTATCAGCTTTACAATAATAACAAAACTACTATTGTAATTACACAGCAGCTCTAGGAATCCATTGTCAAATTGCCCAACACAAGATTTGAGATTCCAAGGGGAACATGAAGGTCACCTTGTGTTGTTCTTCTAGTACTGACTGGTACCCAATGCTGGCACAGAAACATCAATCAGTGCTGCTACTTATCCCTGTCATCAGCACTACAAACAAAATATGCTATTAAACTGTCTCATTCCTATGTGACAAGCCTAAGCATATGCAGACTATCACCTTTTAACACATAGGCAAATGGAGCACAAATATTTCCCATTTTTCTTCATAACCAGCCATAATAATAATAATAATAATAAATTTTATTTGTATCCCGCCCCTCTAACAAGCAATCAGGGTGGATTATCAAGATTAGGATTTGTTGTGATGCACATTTCTGCATATAAGTCTTATGTTCATTGAACACGATACCTTCTTATCAGTTAATGGAAACAAGTAAGGAGGAAAAGATATGAGCTGACAATCAAACTATTTTATCTCTTGTTTTTATAGGATCTATGCTTACTTTAGAAACACATTTTATTAGTTTAGACAAATAATAAGCCAAGTTCCTAAATCCCTCAAACACGTACAGAGATATTTGTCCCTTAATGGGAAAACCTAATGGGAAAACAGCAGAACCCATTTCAGAGTCATAACGGAAAATCTGGACCATTCTATACTAATATGATCCTTAATTTCCAAATTAAGGTTTTTTTTTTAAATAACCATATTTGTGCCTTGAGTTTATCTCCAGATATAAAACTATTAGAACAAGGAATGCGGCAACTGAGAGAAAAAGGAACAAAGTTGTCCAATAAACCACAGTGCTGGCTCCATCTTCGCTTCTAACCTAGCAAGAATATTAATGACTACTAGTAACTAATAAGACTTTATTACGTTTTGATTGCATGCTAGCACTTACTGAATAAACACCAATTATTTGCATTAAAATTGTAGGAGAACAGAAATCAAGTATTCAAAGAAACACTGCAAGTACAACTTTTAGAATGCTCCCCCTTCTAGTAATGAAACATGTTAAATTAGCAGACATATACTTCAAGTCTATAGAAGGAAACTTAATGGGCTGGAAACCAACTTTTATATAGCAGCATGAGTACTTATCTCCTTATTAAAATCTTTCTTAGATAGCATAATGGGGAAAAAACAATATTTACTTTATAGCAAGATCCATGAACATTTTTTTTTTACAAATCTTAGGTAAAATTTGCTATAACCTGCTATTTCATCCAATGAATTGGCTCTCATATCCAGCATAACTGTCCCATTCAAAATACAGCTCCTGAGTTCAAACAGACTGTGGAGAGACAGGGTAGCCACATAAGGTTTACTCCATCGCTCACCACCATCTTCAACATCTTCTTCAAATTTCAGCCATCTGAAATAAAGACACACAAAAAACATATACATACAAAATGCCTTTCAAAATATTTCTGTCAACAGTCTAGAGCAGGGGTAGGCAACCTAAGGCCTCAGGGGGACGGATGCGGCCCCCCGAGGCGTTTGGACCAGCCCCAGGCCGGTCCTGCCACCGCCGCCCCCCCCACCTGCCATAATGATATTGATTATTGTTGTTATTACTTGTTCTTGGGGTTTTCTTGGCAAAATCTCCACAGGGGTTTTGCCATGGCTTTTCTGGGGCTGAGAGAGGGTGCATGCATATTTTTTTTTAAAAAAAATATTTATTTGTTTATTTATTTATTTATGGTGCTTCGGCCCCCAAATTGTCTGAGGGACAGCAACCCGGCCCCTGGCTCAAAAAGGTTGTCTACCCCTGATCTAGAGAATTCTCCTAACATATGCTTTCACCTGTCACTACTTCTCAAATCCTTTTTTCAGGGATTCTTCCAATACTACATACCATTTCAGGACTTTGTTCTGAAATAGTATGTATTCAGTGCTTCTTCCAGTGCCAAGTACCATTTTTGATACTTGTCTACTCAAAGCTCAGCAGGACTAAGGAAAGGAATGCAGTTTTGGTTATTTTTTTCCCCATTTTATTTACCCAAAATGTGAATCAAAAAGGCATCCAAAGTGGTTTGCACAGCATGCTTCCTGGCAGGATTCCAATCAAAGCCTGACTACTCTTATCTTTTAAACTCTCTCATCTTTTAAACTCTCTCACCAACAAAGACTTATATTAAACTCTTATATAAAATATATTAAGAGTAGTATCACTGATTATACAGATTGAAGAAAAATGCTTAAGGGGACTGAGCCATAGGCTTTCAAAATATTTCTACCAGTTATGTTGTTGTCTCAATGTAAATTTGGATTATGAAAATCCTATTATGATATGTGAGAAGGAACAGGAACTATTTATTACCTGGCAGTTTCTTTCCATTCATATTCTTCTCCTTCTCTAAAGCAAAGTTCATCCATTTCAGTGAACAAATCATGAGGAATGTGTTCTTCATCATCATCTTCAGTACCCAGAATAAACTGCACCCTCTGGGATGGTGTGTCTTCATAAAAATTAGAGAAAATTGAGAGATTTATTAGTAAAAAAAAAAAAAATCAAATTATTATCCATTTCACCATAATGCTAATCAAAACATTACAACTGTTTACGCTGGGCTAATCAAAACAACTAACAATAATTTCCTGTAAAAATAGCATCCATAGTTTTTTATGCAGATGTTTAGTTCACTATATCCCAGTTGGTCTTAATGGGCAATACTATATGTATACATTTATTAAACAGCTAAATAAAAAACCAACAAAACAGTCAATAAAACATGCAGTTGAAATGTCATATACTACACAGGTTTTATTTGTGGGAGTTGTCCTCTACATAAAAAAGGCAGCAATGTTTTGTGAGCAGGGCCTCCTCATGCAAGCAGATACAGACCTAATCTTTGGCTCATAGTTGAAATATGCACTGTAATAAGACAGCATATGAGGTCAAAGTTCATTCCTGCACACGTATGACCTATATGCCTATATCTATGACCTGTTTCTGTCCAAAAGCAGGTGTTTGGGGAGCAATGGTGTAACCCCCTATTAGGGTGTCATCTGGTGCAGTCCACTTTTCTCCAATGGCACCTCTTAAAGGCTGTTACTAGGTTACACTGTTAGAACCTTGATCCATATTTGTAGAAATGTACTTATATTAACCTGACATGTTGGGTTCCGTAGGTGACTGACTCACCCAGCAATCATTTTGCATTTGATTTGATCACTATTTCAGCCACTGTGTTCTGGCCTATACCAATTACGCAGGCCAGAAATTCAGATTTTGTGCTAATAAAAGCAATCATATATATCTGGCTGTCTTGTGACTGATAACACAGATAGCTGTTAAACAATGAAGTGGGATGAGCAAGTTTCAGCATCCAACTTCACAACAGGTCTGTATAGCATAAGGCAACGTACACCACCAAACTTGTGTAATACTAGTGCACAT
>CM034710.1:77552929-77567961 GCA_020142125.1 Phrynosoma platyrhinos | reverse complement strand
CTTATATGCCGGAGCGTCTTATATGCCGAAAAATACGGTAATATCTTTGCCTATGGCAATCCACAGAAATATGATTTGTTGTTTTGCAAATACATAAAATTTGACTACCCATTACACATGCAAATCAGACAATACAGTCGGCCCTCCATTTTCAAGGAGGATCCGTTCCAGACCCCCTGCGAAAATGGAGACTCGCCGATATTCAAGCCTCATAGGCTTGAATGGAGCATGCCCAACAGAGGCATGCACCCAGAGGGGTGCGCCCCATTGATTTTAATAGAGGTTGCTCCTCCGTGAATATTCAAAGCTGCAGACCTCAAGTCCGCGAGAATGGAGGGGTGACTGTATCTCTCAATGTTACCTTCATCTGTGTTTGCAGTAACAGAAAAATGCCCTTGGGGTACTTTATAAAACATCCAGACCAATCAATAAAAACAACAACAGCAATAATACATTTATTTGTATCCTGCCTCTCTGTGTAACACAACCGGGGCAGCTTACACGCTAAAACATACAATCCGTCTCCCAACAGCCCACCCACCCCCAAAATACAATTAAACAACCACAGTTTAAACATACTTTAAAATAACAACTAAACAAGTAACAAATAAATTAAAATAGCTGTAATAGAAGTCAGGGGTGTAACAGGCACAACTTTTTTGGTGGCTGGTTGTCTACTCAGGAAAGGCCTATAAATCCAAAATTATGATATAATAAAAGGAATTTCTATGTAACATCAAACCCTTTGAGATGGAAATATTATTTCAACACACACACAAAATCATAGCTATCATGAAACAAAAAAATATATTTGTCAACATGAAAAAATATTAACCAACACAAAACAAAAGATCAAAGATTTTGTAGCTTGAAAACACAACAAAAACTCTTATTCCATGCCAAGATTTATGACACTTTTTTTTGGTCAGTTCATCTTAAATAGTCTGGTGGTTATGTATTTTCATTTTTAGTTAAATGACAAGGAAATATGATTCTAACACCTGACCTAAAGAAACTAAAGCTCCAAAATAAAGTTCATTTTGGTGGCGCAGTGGTTAAATGCCTGTACTGTTGCCACTCACTCATACAAACCACAAGGTTGCGAGTTCAATACTAGCCAGGGCTCAAGCTAGACTCAGGCCTGCATCCTTCCGAGGTCACTAAAATGAGTACCCAACTGTTGTGAGGCAATGAGCTTACAGTTGTAAACCGCTTAGACACCCCATAGCGTGGTATGAAGCGTTATATAAATGAAGCTGTTTGAAGCGGCTTTATTTAACTGAAACATATGCAGAAAACCAAGGATTAATTCTCTGTTTTGTGAATGTGGTGTAAAAACTATTTTTAAGGAATTGTTTTAGTTTGTTTTCTTAAAAACTATTCTATACTGTTTTCTTTAAAAAATGTTTTATCTGCTTTGCCTACCTATATCTAAAGTTTTAAATAATGTTTTAATCGACTATACATCTGGCAGTCTGAAACACAATAAAGAAAAAAAATCAACAAATAAAAAACATTGCCTCTCAATTTCCTGTATATACTCATCTATAAGTTGACCTCATGTATAAGTAGAGGGCAGGTTTTGGGGGTAGAATTATGGATTTTGATATGACCCATGGATAAGTCAAGGATGGAGGCATGTAACAAAGAATGTAAAGGAGAAGCAAAAGAAGATGATGCCAAAGAACTTACAAACTTCCAGCAAGCTTAACTGTTTTATTATTATTATTATTATTATTATTATTATTATTATTATTATTATTATTATTA
Source organism: Phrynosoma platyrhinos (assembly GCA_020142125.1). Lineage (NCBI taxonomy): Eukaryota > Metazoa > Chordata > Lepidosauria > Squamata > Phrynosomatidae > Phrynosoma > Phrynosoma platyrhinos. Next base: position 77,566,191 of record CM034710.1, on the reverse strand, counting down.
TTATTATAAGACTGGATAGATGAAGAGGGAATTATAGTAGACTCTAGCTGTGCATTGTGTGGGGGAGACTACCAAGCATGGGCAGGGCCAAGAAAATGCAAACATGTCAAAAAGGATGAAAAGGCAAAGCAAAGCAAATGGTGATTACATTAGGAGTGATTATGGCCATTAACTTTAATGTAATAGCATGGCCTGATTCTAACCTAGGAAAGCTGACCAACATACACAGATTTCTTATCAAATCTTTCAAAGCCAATTCCTCTCAGCAGTCCTTTAAGGGGAATGCCAAAGAGTTGCCACCACTGCCAGTTTCCCATCCAGACATTCAAAATACCAGAAGAGACACCATAGCAGAGAGAATAGATGGCATTGGTGCCTCTTTCTGGGAGAGAATAAGCTCTTGTCTTTCGCTACTCAAAAAAGGGAATTGTTACTTTTTTCTTTTCTTTTTTTTTTATAAGAGAAAGTACAGTACTTACATTGACTCATGGAAAAGTCAACTCATGGTTTTGGGTCAATTTTTTTACTTAAATTTCTAGACTTATACATGAGTATATGCTCATGTAATTGTAATTAGAAATTCATCAAAGTTTTCAGGGCTGTTAAATAAAAATACAGTGAGAAGCAAAAACTAGGTTTTAAAACATTGCCAATGGACGTAAAATTACATTGAAATACTAGCAAAACTTCTTACCATAGGAGGGAGATTCTCGCCCATCTTCTCTATCAGTTTCCTTTTCCCTTCTTCTTCTATGATGTTTATGTCCGCGGTGCCTATGACGCCGTCGGCCTTGTTTTCCAAAAGGGACATGCACACCAACATATACAGCTCTGTGACCTTAACCCAAAAAAGGTAGACAACATGTTAGTCTAGTCTTGTTGATAATGAAGAAACTGGTCAATGAACAAATAATTTCCTTGCTACTTAAGGTAAAATATTTGGCTTTCTATCAAATTGATATCAACTGGCTAAAAATGGTGGTAAATTTCTGTGGGTCCACAGGCCAAATTTGTGGCCAGCACCCTCCAATGGCAAAACAAAACAAAAATCCAGAAACAGCACAAGTCCACTTCTATTTTTGATTTTTTTTAATGTTTTTAACAGTGAAAGGCAGCCCTGCAATCTATTTAAAAGGATTCCGGAAAGAGGCAAAATCATCCTCCAGTTCCTCTAGTTGAGGAATATTGTAACAGTCTTCTATCCACATTACTGTTACCTGCTTTTTTCCACTGGAAGTCGAGACTGGTTTCAAGGGAAATAATACTGAAATATGCCTCAAAATGTACCATCAAATAAGAAATTTATACTGGGTAAATTTTCAAGAAGTCAAATTTGAATTATAGCTGATCAGTTTCTGGCACAGCTAAATTCCAAGTTAACTGATAATCAGGTGAGAAAACTAAAATGGACAATCACAGCACAAAGAATATTATATCTGTCTGTTTCATTGGTTAAAGGCTAAGATGTTGGTACTCAAAACTTTTTACTTTGGGACCCCCCCTTAGCATTTACATGAGGATGTAACATACAGCCCCACACAATGTAATATATAAATAAAAACATTTTGTTCATTCAGTGTGCATATTTTTATATGTACATTCATGTAAATCATATTTAACATTTTATAAGGAAACAACATTGTTCAAATGGTTCAATTTAGAGAACAATCCCACAACTTTTTCACGAGACGTAGAGGGGTGTCTGACTATGCTATCATCTGTTGATTCAGGTAAAAGATCAGAGTGAAGTTCTCTGCAACTATCAGAACCAAGTTGCTTCAGAGAAGTCATTTGAAAAAAACGAAAGGATTTTAAAACTGCCAAAACTCAAGAGCACTGATGTGGAGAGCCTTTTCATCTTGTGCCCAATGACCTCTGACAAGGAGACCAGCAGAATTCACACCCCACACTCTAGAATTCACACCCCACACTCTAGTGGCACATCAGTAGTCACAGTCACTACAGGTTGGGGAAGTGAAAATGGCATCCCCAACAACCATGGTAAGAGGTACTGGGAGTCCTTTATGATGAGAACCTGCCAGAGAATCAAAGTTAAAACAGGAAAGAGGTCTGAAGGAGCAATTCCTGAAGCCTTGCAAAGGGTGCGATGACATGGTGGAGGATGTAATACCCACTGCCAGCTGAATATTCGCAAAACACAATCTCCTGATGCTTGTATGGCAAAGAGTGGTCCTACAGAGTGAGGTACATGTCATCCGGTAGGAAAAACCAGACTGAACACAAAAAACTAATGTAGTCCCAATGAACATTCTGATTGAGAAGGACACAGGTAGATTCCTTGTAATTCATGCTTAACCCCAGATATTTTTTGGAACAGCTGAGTCCAGAAGTGACTGAGAATTGTTGTTCACCTGTGACAGGCAGAAGCAACCAGTCATCTATAGAAAAAAAAACACCAAAAAATTGCTGACAAAGTCATGCAATCACCATGATAATGCAACTGGTGACCACACATGGGGAAGGGCATACATTTAAGAATGAGATGTGGAAGTGATATATGTGCTTTCCCCATCATGGTACAAAGGAAACTCCTATGGGCTAGCCACATTCTGATGTGAAAATACACTTCCTTCAGGTACAGCATTGCAAACCAGTTATAGTTTTGCATTAGAGGGAGAATGAAACCTAAAGTGACTATCCTGCAGTGCTTGGGTGGGACATAAAGTTAACATCTCAAAGATCCAGGATGAGATTCAACATCCATTCATCTTAAACACAATAAAGTAGTGGAAACAGAACATTCAATGCAGCTGAGAGAATGACAGAAGTTCAAGAGAATGGTATAGGCTTGATATTATCCCTCTAAAGAATGGATTTCACTTCACCTTGGCATGGTCTGAAAAACTGTACTTTCACACAGAACCGGTCAGTAATGCAGAGGGAAATTGCCAACGTGCACAAGCAGGACTGTAGCAGTGATGACATATGTTTGCAAGAAAAATTTGGAACATGATGAGAATTGATACTGAACTCAGGAATTACAAAGTAAGTCCAACATGCATGGGAATCACAATAGATCTATCTAGCAAATGCCATTTCTGAGCAATTTCAGTGTCAAGGCTTGGCAGCTTGCAAGAACACCTTCTAGGGGTGGAAACACAGACAGTTTATCGAAACTTTCTTCCATAGAGTTCTGATAAGCTCCTATACATGTAATGTAGTTTTGCATTAGAGGGAGATGAGAACAATCCATGAGAACAAGGAAGCAGCAGAATAAATTTTCATCCCCTGATAACCATCTTGTTACCCTAATGGGTCCCTATACTGAGAGAAAGGCAGGATATAAGAAAATAAATAAATAAATAAGCAGAGCAGAGTAAATTTTGAGAGGCCCTGAACTGGACAGAAGCCACAATAATTGAATTAATTTCAGATGCTGCAGTGTCTAGCCAATTCCAGAACGTTTCTCCCAACCCTCAAATTTTTTGTAAGTGGAAAGTACTGATGTGTACCTGCCACCAGGGCTGGTGCTGAAAACCAATGGAAGAGTAAGATGATGAGCTACCAGTGTCTGAACTTGAATAGAGCTGAATGAAATGGCAGAGCTCATGGTCTGAAGTAGAAAGTACATAGACCAATGTCAGAAATCAGAATGGTGATCAGCAGAAGCACAGCCGTAACCCTGAAATAAGGATACGGAGAAAAGGAATATCTCAGGAGACTCCTATATCACTCCATCGGAAGTTATCCACTCATAAGAATGTAGCACATATGGAACTAGAGAACAGTACCAACACCCAGCCTTCAGTATTGACTTCTCATTATATTTTCTCCACATCAACTAGTAGATAGTAACAATTATGATAGCTAAGTATAGAAGGTAACTTCTTTTGTTTCTTCTATAAGGGATTACAGATGGAACCTAAGATAAACATTTGGTATGGAGGGACCAACTGTTACGTTTGCTCTGTATAGAGTGAGAAGATGGTACCAATGATGGAAGTACCAACATCTTTGTGTCCTCCAGATGAAGTAAGGAAATTGTATTGACAATCAGCCTTTAAATAAGGAGGGACAGGCCTGTTAAATTTCCTCCATATGGGGCAAAAACATGTTAACAATTATTGGTCCTCAGTAGAGAGGAACCAATCTCTTCTTGTGTGTCATCCATATGGGTGAGAAAATGATACTGACGATCAGCCTTCAGTATGTTGGGGCCTAAATCTTCTTCTGTTTCCTCCGTACGGACGGAAGCTGTACCAATGACTGGCCATCAGTATGGAGGGAACAAGCTACTATGTTTCTTTTGTATGGAACAAGATGATAGTACCAACAAAAGGCCCTTGGTAGAAAGGAACCAACCATTTATTCTGTTTCATCAGTATGGACAGATAAAATGGTATCAATGATCAGTGCTCACTCATTATGGAGGGACTGACCCATTACGTTTCTTCCATATGGAGTGAGATGATGTACTAATGATCTGCCCTCCATATGGAGGGACCAACAACCTGTTCTGTTTCTTCTGCATAGACCAAGATGGCACCTAAAATCAGCCCTCAATATGGAGAGACCAACCTATTGTGCCCCTCTGTATGGAGTGAAAGAATGGTACCAATAATCAGCCCTCAGTATGGAGGAACAAGCCACTTCTTCTGTTTGTTCCATATGAAGAGAGAAGATGGTTCTGACAACTGACCCTCAGTATAAAGCAGGGGTCGGCAACCTATGGCCCGCGGGCCGGATCTGGCCCAAGGAGGCCTTGTTATTGGCCCCCGTTTGCTCCTGCCGCTGCCGCCGCGACGGCACCGCCGCAGCGGCCTTTTTCTTTGCCGGGCTTCTCCGGCCGCCATTTTGTGTAGCAACACAAAAAGAGGGTCCTGGCTGGCCAGTCAGTACGTTCTTCTGAAGCCGGCTTCGTTTGCCTCCCTGGGTGTCTTTTCTCCTTGGCATTGGGAAGAACGGAGAGAGGAGACAGCCAGGAAGGCGAATGAAGCAGCCTTCAGAAGAGTGCTGACAGGCCGGCCGGGAGGGGGCGAGGCGCAGGGGGCGGAGGGTGTCTTGGGGACAACATAATGGTGGCTGGGTTGCACGCAACTCTTCTCCACCTCTTTCTCCGCCGCTTAAATAGACCGCGCGCGGAGCAGCCACGTGTGAGAGAGCCCCTGCCAGCTAAGTGAGTGCCAGCCAGCCACAGCAAGCCACAAGAAGAGAGGTTGGTTCGCTGCAGGTGGGGGATGGGGGTGGTTATCTATTGTTGTGTTTTTAACAATTTTTATTAATTTTTCCTTGGGGTTCTTTTGGCAAACTCTTCACAGAGGTTTTGCCTTTTTCTGAGGCTGAGAGAATGTGCTTTGTTCTTGCATTTGTGTTATTTCTAGTAACTTCCACTCATGGCTTCCCTGATGGATTAATAATAATAATAATAATAATAATAATAATAATAATAATAATAATAATTTTTCCTGTGGGTTCTTTGGGCAAACTCTCTACAGAGGTTTTGCTTTTTTCTGAGGCTGAGAGAATGTGCTTTGTTCTTGCATTTGTGTTGCTTCTGGTAGCTTCCACACTCATGGCTTCCCTGATGGATGAATAATAATAATAATAATAATAATAATAATTTTTCCTGTGATTCTTTGGGCAAACTCTTCATAGAGGTTTTGCCTTTTTCTGAAGCTGAGAGAATGTGCTTTGTTCTTGCGTTTGTGTTGCTTCTGATAGCTTGTTACGACTGGCAGTGACAAATATGGAACTGGACATTGACCATCTCGTTAGCCAGAAGCAGGCCCAGGGTTCCCATTAAAACACATTGTTATTTAATACAGAATTAAGTTTGTTTATTTAACTTTATTTGTTCTTGTTCTTCATTAAAATACACGGTTATTTAATACAGAATAAAGTTTGTTTATTTAACTTTACTTGTTCTTGTTCTTCATTTTAAATATTGTATATGTTCCCATTTTGTTTTTTTACTTCAAAATATGAAGTATTTTTGGCTTCGGCCCACCAATTGTCTGAGGGACAGCAACCCGGACCACAACTCAAAAAGGTTGCCTACCCCTGGTATAGAGGGACTGATTTATTATGTTTCTTCTGAATGGAATGAGATGGTGTTAGGCCAGGGGTAGGCAACCCAAGGGCCAGATGCGGCCCCCTGAGGCCTTTGGACCGGCCCCAGGCCAGTCCTGCCGCCGCCCCCACCACCCCCCGCCATGATGATATTGATTATTGTTGTTATTACTTGTTCTTGGGGTTTTCTTGGCAAAATTTCCACAGGGTGTTTGCCATGGCTTTTCTGGGGCTGAGAGAGTGTGCATGCATTTTTTTTAAAAAAAATTAATTATTTTATTTATTTATTTTGGGTGCTTCGGACCCCCAATTGTCTGAGGGACAACAACCCGGCCCCCGGCTCAAAAAGGTTGCCTACCCTTGTGTTAGGCCTTCGGTACAGAACAAACTACTTTTTCTGTTTGCCCCATATGAGGTCAGAAGACAGCAACAACAATCAACCCTTGGTACAGAGAGACCAATCCTGGATGGTACCAACTACTGGCCCTCGATATGGAGAGACCAATCACTTCTCTTGTTCCCTTTGGATGGAGTGAGAGGATTGTATTGATGAGTGGCCCTTGGAAGAATTTCATCTTGATTTCTCAGTGCAGAATGAGGAGACAGTACCAATAATCAGCCCTTGATATGAAGGAATCACTTGATATGTGATTCCTCCGTATGGAGTAAGGAAATGGTGCTGTTGACATGCCCTAATTATGGAGCAACACCTCATCTCCCCCAACTGGAGTTTCAGAACATCCTGTGGCCATTAGCAGTGCCAGTCTAGTTTCTGCCTGACACTTCTTAGCCAATGCAGAAGTAGGTCCCCTGTAATACTTCTGAGGGCCAATCAGACCCACAAGATGATGAGGCAGAACAGAAGAGGATTGTGGTGGGATGAGGAACGAGAATAGTCTGTCAGATGAGACTGTTTCCCAATTGCCTCAGAAGCCCGAGATATGCTTTGTTCATACAGCAGAGCTATAACCTTACCTCTGTATCACAACTGGCCAATGCCAAGCAGACAAGGCACATACCCAATGACTGTTTAACTCTGTTATTTCACCAGAACACCTGGTACATTTTTAAGGTACCAGAGGTGCCATAATCATTGATGGACAAAGAAATAACCACCAAAACACAGGACAAACCAATACAAACACAGAAATAAAAGTCTGATAGGAAAAGTAAGCTCCGAAGCATTCTGCTACTGCTATGGTAGACAAAAAGGAACTGAGAGCTTAGGCAGGAAGTGAGCAGTAGGTTGCTTGGAGAATGGATGGGGCTATATCCAAAACATTTATATAATAGTTCTAAAAGTTTCCAAATGGTACACTGCACAGCTACAGATAACCCATTTGTATGATTCACAGAGACCACCAAGAACCACCACACATGAAGGTAAAAGAGAAAGATAAACATAAGGGAAGGTATTCATATACAAACACAATACAGCAGGGGTAAGCAACCTTTTTGAGCCGGGGGCCGGGTTGCTGTCCCTCGGACAATTGGGGGGCCGAAGCACCAAAAATAAATAAATAAATAAATAAATAAATAAAAATTTAAAAATATGCATGCACCCTCTCTCAGCCCCAGAAAAGCCATGGCAAAACTCCTGTGGAGATTTTGCCAAGAAAATCCCAAGAACAAGTAATAACAACAATAATCAATATCATCATGGCAGGTGGTGGCACCAGCAGAACCGGCCTGGGGCCAGTCCAAAGGCTTCGGAGGGCCGCATCCGGCACCCAGGCCTTAGGTTGTCTACCCCTGCTATACAGGAAAGGTAGGCTTTGTGAGTGGATTTTCTCCAGAGAAAGTCTGCCTGAATGATATTATGGTTGCATTTTGATCATATCTTGATGAACAAAACTTTTTTCTATACATACAACTCCTTCTATTCATGCTTTATTGTACACCTCAGTTAAATGCAGAAGAATCCTGTTTCATTTGAACCAGAAACTACCGACCAGCTTTGGAACAAGCTGGAATCTTGGATCAGGGTGGGAAAAGTACTCTGGGACCACATAGACCCCAAAATACTGTTTTTGTGGCTTCTGTTCCCAACCCCATCCACAGCTAAATGTGTAATGGAACTATATCATGGAAGAATGGATGGCATAAATCATCTTTTGCAAGGATGTTATCAGAAGCCAGGTTATAAAAATGCATCACTGTCTTCCTTCCAACTAACCTTCAAGCCCTTTTATCTTGCCAAAATAGCCTGGCAAAGTGAGCTGCCTCATCTAGAAACTTCAAGGAGCAGAAATTCATTTTTAAATAGGGCTCATGTCTTCTGAACTGTTTAAAAATTTAAAACATTATACCTGGTTTTCAAATGTGTATTCTGGCAGTCTGTGCACCCCATGATGTTTCCTGGAGCAGGAATTGTCCACCAAACTGCCATAGTTATTCACTCTTCTCTTTTATCCATTTCAAACATTGGCTTAAGATTCTGACCTATTCAAAAACTGGTAATCATTCTTTCAGGTTCAGGTGAAATGGGAAATTGTGGTAAACTGGATACTAAATTTCAGTGAGTTAGGGCCTGAACACACTGCCAGAAATAATCCAGCTTGAGACCACTTTAATTGTTCTGGCTCAGTGCTAGAGAATTATTGGAATTGTAGTTTTTTTCTGAGGCATTGAGCATTCTCATCAAAAAACTCTGGTGCCACAATAAACTACAGTTTCCATGATTTCCTAGCAGTTAAAGTGGTCTCAAGCTGGATTATTTCTGGCAGTTTGTTCAGGCCCTTATACAGGAAAAGAAAAAGAGAAAAACCTACAAATAACACAAAAAGCTCACATTTTCATTATCATTTATTAAGCAAAGAAAAGGTCAGAGGGCTTACTTAGCAAAGGAACAGTAATTCAAATTGTAGTCTAGCTGTATCCACATGAAAGGTTACATAAAAGACTATTCTGTGTGAAAATATTATTTTGTAAAATTTCTTGGCATTTTACCCCATTTATGGACAAAGGAAACAACTAAATAAATAAATGACCTTCAGAAACCCCACTTGCAGAATTGCTGCACCATACTGATTCAAAGAAAAGCTTGTTACAGAATTAGCTTAAACCAATCCTCAACGGGCATTAATAAAATGCAGGATACTAACTTTAGTACACATATCTCCAAGGATAGTTGTTTGGTTTAACTAGACATGACTTTATCCAAGCTTAGTTGACAAAATCCACAAATGGTTTTTAATAGTTAAGGTCATTAGTGGTGTCATTTTAAAGATTTTTTAAAAAGAAGCCCACTGCTTATTCTATTTACTATACTGTTACTCAGATCACATAGCATGGCTCTCTTGTAATTTAGCAGATTTTAAAATCTATAAAATGCACTTTAAAAGAAATTCTGAGTTAACTGATTTTGCATAATACCAGAATATTTTTTAAATCTAGCTATTTCATTGGTTCTTAATTTAAGATGTTAATATAATTAAAAAAATTGATTTCAATAGACATATGCAATACAAGTTTATAAATGTAAAGAAACTTTTAAAATATTTCTATATGAGTCATGGCTTCTTTCTTACAAGAGGTCTCTACTTGCTTAGCAATCCAATGTTTGATTCTCACTACTAATTTCAAATATATCTTGCATTCCTTTCACAAACTCATGTACCAAGAAATAAACCATGGCTATTTCAATAAAAATTTTAAGCTTAGTGCTGCAACCTCACAACTGCATGTTCCTACACAATTATTTCCTCAGTGTGGAACATGTCACATAGTATGAGAAATGGGGTGGGGTGGGGTGGTATCCTGTCAAGAGCCAAAATCCATGTTGAAACATATGCAGCCATTTTAATATATGCAATTTAAATGCATCTTCTTCACTGCTATATGTGCTATGGAACTATAGCATGAAAAAAACAAATGTTGCAAGTCATAATATAATTAAATCTGGAGGACCTACTTACTTCACAAAATTGCATCACTGTATTCCCACCAACTAAGATATTCAAAGCCATTATAAAAGTGGTCAGTACCATGCTTTTTTTAAAAAAAGTATACACTTTCCCCTCTTCATCATTATGTTGCACAGTACAAGCCTCTTCACTTAGTTTTGTTTCTGTAGCTATGGAGTGCCCTCTTTTATGTGATCCTCTCTCTAGCCAATATGCTCTCTTTTTGACAACTATCTACAAAATACTTAAAGAGGACAAGGAGATGCCCAGCTAGTATACATAAAAAATTACATTAAAAACCTACTGTATACGAGTCGACCTCATCTACTGATCGAGGGCAGGTTTGGGGGCCAAAATTATAGATTTTGATATGAACCATGGATAAGTTGAGGGGGTATGTAATAAAGGATCAAAAGGATGAAGCAAAAGAAAACAATGCCAAAGAACATACAAAATCCCAGCAGGCATAACTGTTTGTGTTCACACTGAAGGATGGATGCATGAGAGAGTAGAAGGGGGTCAATGCTTCCACAACAGATTATACTGTTGCCTTTCACCAGAGGATTACTCCTTTTTTATAAGAGTTAAAGTACAGTACTTACATTGACCTGTGAATAAGTCGATTTAGGTTTTTTGAGCCAATTTTTTGACTCAAATTTCTTGACTTATATATATATATATATATATATATATAGTATTTCTAGGAGGCTGCTATCATGCCATTAAGACCAGCTGCAAGTTCACATTAAAAGGGCTACAACTTTGCTTCTACACACTATTTAGTATTATAGATCCCTTTTCAATGTTGTCCTCTAATGAAGACATCTCTGAAAGAATTGCAAATGTGCAAGCAGGACCAATGCGTTCAAAAACTGTTTATGTCTTAGTCTGGAAAGTTTGCCGCCACTATGGAGAGAATTTTATAAACAGAAACATTATATAACTTCCTGGTGATTAAGCTCAGCTGGCGTAACATATTCATACTCTTTTCATATGCAATCAGTGGCCTCTTTCAGGCTTTCCTGCCAGCACGAAAGGGAAACTCATTCCAGAGTTATCACTTCTCCCATCATCATAGGAACTTTCTGGAGAAGCTCCCACTTCTTGAATAGTAAGATTATTTTTCTTTCACTCCATCCAGTTAACTTTCCAACCAGGAAAATGATCACAGCCAGGAGGCAGTTGCAGTTGCTTCAACTTCCATGCGAGAGAGCTGACCAGGAGGAAAAGAACTCTCATTCCAAGTGGCCATAGTAGACAAAAAGAAGAGTGCTTCATTGAGCTAGACATCTAGAGCAGGGATGGACAAAATGTAGCCCTTCAGATGCTACTGGATGTAATTCCCAATATCGATCATCACTGTGTTATGCTGGCTAGGGTAGATAGGAGCTGCATTCCAATAACATCTGGAAGGCTTCATTTTGCCAACCCTTGCTCCAGAGACTCCTACTACTACTCCTACCAAAAACAATTACTCACAGGCCAACATAATGACCACAGACCTATAGGATGACCTCTCATTTTCTGATGAGAGACCCTCTTGATGAAGCTACCAGGACATAATATTCTTGTGCTGTCTATTCCACTGCTGATGGGCTGCAGGCTTCTCAAAATCTCAACTCTAGCCCTGCACAGCCTCCTTCCTTTTTCAAATACAATTGTATATTATTCATCTGGTAGAATGCACAAGTTTATTAGTCCCAAATATTTTTCAACTTTTCAGCAAATCAAAGAAAAAGGCATAAATAAGTAGCTACCCTAGCATCTTTTAAAACTCTACAAGCACATTTAAAACACAACACAACAACAGGGATATTTCCTGTCAACCTTTCCAGTTCTAAGATGAAGCAGAATGCTAGGGTTCATTTCCCTGTTATATTTTCAACTCAGAACTGCTTGTTCTGGAACCGAACACCAGAATAAGAAACCCTGGCTTCCCTTTGAAGCAGAAGAGGAGAAATGAGTTCAAGATGGAAAGGGACTGTCCCTGACTTTATGTAATGCAGGGAGTGGGGGGTGGAATTGCCTTTGAAGAAGACTGTGACAAACTTAAGCATTTTGATTCACTACAAGACCCAACTTAATTTGCCAGCTGTTACTAGTATAACAATACAATAATCCTTAACACATAAGTGGAAATTTAGGCATCATTGCAAATAGTAAACACGCAATCATGATAGTCCAACTTAACACAGCAAAAAGGACATTAGGATTTTTATTTTATTTTACTTATGTGTACTGGCAAAATTAACACTACTAATAGAATGAAAATAAAACTTACTTTCAAGTTCCTCTTTCTCAAAATTTGTGTTGATAGTAGAGCTAATTTTACCTGTATCCACAACAGCTTCTTCATCATGACCCTAAGGAAAGAAAAGAAGAACTTAGGCTTCTTAATTTAACTATGCTGTATAAGCTCATTTTCCTAAATAAAACTGATGAATTTGGTATAGAAATTACATACTATTCATTGTCATATGCACCTATGGTCAGATAAAGCCCAATTTTAAGCCCAGTTAGATCTTCTTATTCTCAAATTGAATCAAAATGTGGTACTTGCATATGTCTATAATAAGAGCAGGCCAGAGCAAAATAAAGCAGGAGGTGGTTATCAACAATGCATATTGATTTATCCTACACTTATCCTAAGATTTTTCAGTCTATATTGTTAAGGCAGGATCCCATCTAAACCTACTATCTTGATATTAAATATGTAAGGCACAAAAATAAAAATGGTACTTGATTTTTCAGGAACGGTACTAAAAATTGTTTATTAATACCATGCAGATAATTCAAGAGGGGACAGTTAAATGAGGGGGAGAGAGGGAAGGAAGGAAAGAAGGAAGGAAACAACACCCATAAAGCAGTGGTTCTCAACCTTTCTAATGCCGTGACCCCGCAATACAGTTCCTCATGTTGTGGTGACCCCAAACCAAAATAAAATAAAATAAAATAAAAAAAATTGGTAGCTACTTCAAAACTGTAATTTTGCTACAGTTATGATTCAGAATGTAAATACCTGATATGCATTCTGTATTGTCATTGCTACAAATCAAACATAATTTAAACATATGATTAATCACAAAAACAATATTTAATTATATGCTGAGAAATAATGTGGTTTGGCACCATTAACTCTCCTGGCTCAATGCTATCGAATTCTGGGAATTGGAGTTTTGTGAGACATTTAGCCTTCTCTGTCAGAAAGCTCTGATGGCAGAACAAATTGTAATTCCCAGAATTCCATAGCACTGAGCCAGGGCAGTTCAAGTGGTCTACAACTGGATTATTTCTGCCATGTGTTTTGGCCCGCAAACTGCCATGGCT
>CM034710.1:77513507-77525758 GCA_020142125.1 Phrynosoma platyrhinos | reverse complement strand
CTAATGGAGGTAGAATAGGTTTCTTTCTTGAGATAGGACAGTTTGGAAGGTGTTGTCCTTCCTGCCCCAGGCCATATCTGCAAACTAGGAGTTTCAAGCATAGCATAATGTTATAGAACACATATTTACAACAGAAACTTCGAGGGGCAAAATGTTTAGCTCACCTTTTCTTATCTTACCATTGTGGCAAAATGTTTCTTAGCAGAAATTATAAATTCAGAGATATTGGGAAGATAGACCTGAAGCAGACAAGCCAAAAAGACTGCACTAGGACAGATTGCACCAGGACCATAGCGACCGCATGGGCACAGGCCCAATCCAGGCCACCACTACAGTCCTGAACAAGGCCACCAGAAGAAGTAGGTTATATCCTCTCCTTTTTGGCCCAATTCTTCTTGCTTGGTGCGGCATTGGCACAGCTTCCGGCTAAACGCCATCATTTTGCCCATGTATTGCAGGCCTTAGTTGATATTTTTCAAGGAAACTTTCCAAAGGCTCAGTTTAGGATCACACATACTGGCTATGGATTTAGCAATGGGAGATTCCATTGCCATCCAAATAGGGGTGTCCATTTCTCCTCTGTCAACCGCAGCAGGCTAGCAAGTTTTGTGGGCTTAGTTTTTGTGGGTTTTTCAGGCTGTGTGGCCATGTTCCAGAAGAGTTTCTTTCTGACATTTCGCCAGCAGCTGTGGCTGGCATCTTCAGAGAATACTGGAATGGAAGAGAATGGGTCTATATATACTGTGACACCCTGGGTAGGGAGGAGTGATTTCCATGTAAACTGTGTATTGTTCTATGTTGAATAGGTATTGTTCTGTTGTTAATGGCATGGCAGCAGGGTAGGAGGATATGTGGGCTTATTTATGGGACAGGCCTAAATGGTAGCCAAGGGCAGGAGAACATTTTATCAGTTTACCCTGCTGAGCTATCTGGATAAAAACCATCTGGCCATAGCTACTCATATCTTACTAGTGTTTAGACACTTTACTGTGCTCTATGTAGGTCTTCATTTGAGATATATTTATAAAAGTCAAAGTAGTTGAGAAATGTACCAAGACTTTACTAATGCATCCTTTAGAAGCTACACTGAAAAGGGAGACAAAATTTAACATGTCTGTGTTTACAGAATCCATTTCAAACATTCACATCCAGAAAACAGTATACGTAAAATTAAATAGTGAGAAGTAAAAACAAATGAACAGGATAGTAACAGGGTCTCTTGGAGGGTTCTCATTCACAGAATCTCCATAGGCCAAAGCCATGATGGTATAGCACATAACAGCTACCACTAAACTCAATGGAATCACACCAAACACTATAATATGCCTTCCCTTTTATTATATACCTTCCCTTTGTTATATGCTGGACTTGACAACAATATTCCTAGGCTGGTTAGGGATGGGAAGAGCTGCAGCAAACACATGTGGATCACTAGAGTGGGGACTCCTCCTGCAAGCCACTTTGTACATGCCATAGTGGTGATTGAGAAAGCATAGGTTGCAGATAATTTCTCCATTTGTTCTAAATTTTAGGTGAGCAAAGCATGTGAATGCTTTTCTTTTTAGTGGATGCATTTGCAGCCCATAATGGGGTGAACACCTTTCTCAGGGTAAACATGAATCTCTCATACCTCCTGTCTCATACAACAGATGAAAGGAGAGAGAGAGAGCACAACTTGCATTTTCAGTGCCTGCTACTGTGGAAAATGCAACTGATATGCTCAACATATCCCACTGTGAATCCCAGTGTGGGAGAAAAGTGGGATACAAATCCTTGAAATAAACAAAAAAACAAATAAATAAATAAATGTGTGCCTAGTTCCAATCTATCAACCTCAAGCATAACACTATTGGTACTAAGAGAGAGAGAAAAACAGCCACAAAAGAAGCTGAAAATCTGTGCTTCCCAGAAGACAGAGAACTGCACAGAACTGCATGCCATCCTCACCAAAATAAGATCATTAAAAGATGATACCCTGAACTATTGTGTTTTTGTTGTGTCGCTGGAATGTATGTTCAAATTAAACTGAATGGCGTTTTAATGGTCCTCAAATGCATGTCTGCATTCCTAAGAAGTAGTGTACAAAGCAACTTAAGGCACCGTCTACATCACTGTGACTAACAGAAACAGGTAGTATGATGCCATGATCTCAGCACCTACTGTGTATACTCATCTATAATCTAGGGTTGTCATAATTCTTTTCCACAAAACCAGGACAAAATTTAGGAAACAATGTAAGACAAAATGTGGGACAAATGTAGGACATTACAAAAAATAGAGGACATGACCAACTAAAAGCTGGCAAAAGTGCAGGAAAGACAATGGCAGCCTTAAACACACACATCCCAGCATCCCAGTGAGTCCACCAGGCTCTCGGTCGGCCCCAGCCAAGCCTGCCTGCCTGCCCACCCGCCCATGCTGACAAAAGCACAAGGAAGGAGGCGGGAGCAGCAACGGCCTTTCATCACTACCCTGGGCCCCCAAGACCACCAGGCCGCCCCTGCCAGGCTTGCCTGACTGCCCACCCATGCTGACAAAAGTGTGGGGAAAGAAGCAGGCAGTGGTCTTTCACCACGACCCTAGGCTCTTAAGACCACCAGGCCACCCCTGGGTGGCCCCAGCCAGGCCTACCTGCCTGCCTACCCACCTGTGCCACCTCAGCCAGTGGGCTGGGCCTCCGGCTCTCTCTGGTCCTCCTCCAGGGGTGGCACGTCTTCCTCCCACCAACCAGGGCACATTTTGTCAATCTCCAGTCTGACTAGAGATTGACAAAATATGGCCTGGAACAAAGGAATTCAGGATTGGAGGCTCTAAAATGTCCAGCCGCTCCAGGACAATGTTTAGACCCTCCAATCCGGGATTGTCCCACTTTTCCAGGATGTATGGCAACCCTATATGAGTCTAGAAATGTTAGTTAAAAAATTGACTAACTGAGTCAAAAACTCTGACTCAGCTTATCAATAGGTCAATGTAAGTACTGTATTTTAATTCTCATTTTTTAAAAAAGGGAACCATCACCCCAGTGAGTGTAATCTTTCCTGGAAGCACAGACCAGGAAATTCACAGACTTGGAATTCTGCAAGTTCTTTGGCATTGTTTTCCTTTTCTTCCTCCTTTAGATCCTTTGTTACATGCTTCTAAGTTTTACCTTCAACTTATCAACAGTTCAAAATTCATAGTTTTGGTCCCAAAACCTGCCCTCACCTTATACATGAGGTCAACTTATAGTCGAATATTTACAGTACTCTGAAGCCACAAATCTTCTCAGCCACTGTTCCTAATTTTAGTAGTATTGTTGCTTTATTTCAATATCTGGGTGGACATAAATGTTTAGGATCTTTAAATTTAAACAATTATGTGTTCCCAGAAGCAGGTATTAAAAAAAATCTCAAGTATTTCATGGTCACTATAATAAAAAATTAACCATCATAGGAGGAGGAGCATTACATATAATCAACTATGGTAGCCTCAGTGGCTGCAACATCTATGCTTAACATCACTGTTAAGCAGCATATAATTAGATTTGTAAGAATCTCTCAACTGGATACCAGCTGACTTAAGTGGCAGAGAAAAGGAGCTGCCCATCATCGTCCTTCAGCACAAAATATGACATTGCCTTGTCTCAGACACTTAAATATTGTCAAGAGTAATTAGATATTGCATATATCATTTAATTTTAAGTGTCTGTTTTTCACTACACTAAGCAGCTTGCAATTTCCAAAATGCATCTTAAGTAGCTTCCATTACAGATTATTAATTTAAGCAGCAGTGTGACTTGTAGATAACGCAGACAAATTGAATGCATCCAGCCCCAGCAAAGAGTAAGATGAATGCATTTTGCTTTTATAGAAGTAGGTCATGTATAGAAGAATTTTTTGGCATTTCAAGCATGGTCCTCTTTTCACCACTGTGACAGCATGTGCTGTACTAAACTTTTATTCACAGAAATATGTTCAGTGTATGATTGTACCACTTTAATTTGATGAAGTTGTTATGTGCCTTCAAGTCATTTCTTTTTTAATATTTCTTTTTTAAAAAATATTATAAGTAAACAACTATATACAAAACATATCACAACAATAAAGCAATAAAACAAAATAAAACAATTTATCTCACAACTTTGAATTGTGTTGTGGGTCTCCTTCTGTTCAGCGTAAGTGATCATTTTAAAGTCCAGTGCTGTCTTTGTGTAAATCTAATCCAGAATGTCCAACCAAAAGTTCAGATAAGATGGAGGTTGTCTTCTCTTGTTTCTGTTTTTATTTACAAAGTCAATGAATGGGAACCATTTGTCTATGAAAGTTCCTGATTTTGGCTGTCCTGCATAACTTTCCATTCTGTCAGACAGTTTTTCAACTAACTATAGGTTCCATACCTTTTTCCACCACATATCTAAAGATACCTCCCCTGTTTTCCAGAAATTTCTACATAGGCTGTTGTAATGAAGAAATCTATGAGGTTTTTATGTTTCAAATTTGAATTTGTATCTACATATATTGATAACAAAAGCATTTCTGGACAGAATTTTACTTCTTGCTGACCCTAAGGCAAAGCTATCAGAGGTTTCTTTGCAATATTTGTTCATAGGGGGGTTGTCTTTAACTTCCTTTGAAGCTGAGAGAGTGTGATTTGCCCAAGGTCACCCAATGGGTTTCCATAGCTGAGCAGAGATTCAAACCCTGGCCTCCCAATAGCTTTGTTCAACACTGAAACCACAACACCACACTGGCTCTCTTAAACTTGATACTTTAAGGAAATAAAGATACTTGAACAAAGAGATCTCAGATCACAATTCATTCCTCTTGAGCAGTACTGATATCATATCCAGATAGCATATCCTGAACTCGCCTGTGAACTCAAAGGGCAACTTAAGAGAACTAGCCTTATTTCAATATCATATACATTGTAATATGAACTAAATGTATGTGCTAAACATCATATCTACAGCAGTGCATAGAACAAAGTACAATTTCTCACTGTATCAGCAACTAATCTCTCCTTACTAAGCAAAGGTGCTACAACTATAGCAAAGAATAAATTGCATCTCACAGCTTTCCCCACACAGCTCAAGCTACCACCAGCAGCAATAGCAACTCCTTCTACCATTCATTCTTCTTGCCAATTCTAAATCTCATGAGCAAACACCTGCTACCCTGCTTATTGTTCTTACTGTTAGTGAAAGCATGCCCTTTTCAAACACATGCTTTACATTATCTCATTAGGAGACCACCATCATATGAGTAGAGCTTTAAGTCTATCTTTTTCATCTTTCCAAAATGGAGTACTGCATACACTGCTCATTCTAACTGTAAATATTCTATTGAATCAATTAGATTCTTGCTTGAAAATAATGAGTATCAAGCAGATTGTATTTTCGTACTGAGTCATGTAAAGATAGTTATGCACTATCTAGTTTTTGTGCTTAGAATTTAAAACCAGGAACTAAAACCTATTGGGAGTCCCAACTAAAGTAGAATCAGCTGCTGAATGGTGAATCAAAACTTATGCAAATCCATTTAATTTAGCTGGTTTACTGTCTAGAAAGAATTCCAAAAATAATTCAGGCCTAAACCCAAACTTCTGTTAGCAGTCACAGTGCTATTCCTCCTCTTCACCCCTCCTCAGCATTCCAGACCACCAAATAATAATAATAATAATAATAATAATAATAACAACAACAACAACAACAACAACAGATTTTGTAGGTACATGGGGGGGACTTTCAGGGGAAAGGGGGGGGGTCATTCCCCTTCCCCATCCTGCTAATTCCCCCCTTTTACACTACAGGAGTACCACCACTGAATAACTCCCTTAACATTTAAGTCTATAGTTGGTCCAATCCTGTATTCGGATGTACTAGAAGTAAGGAGAAAGGGACAAAGGCTATTTGAATGCCTATAATATATTGCTGGTCACATTCCAGTTTATATGTTACAGTCATCCAACTTTTTAAATCCATAAGTTTAATATGTAATTATTGCAGCAGTTTCCAACAACAGCAAAGGATACTTCAGGCTCCAGGTGTCAATCTACTTTTTAAATTGCATCTATAATTATTGTCCATACATGCTATCCATAACCCCTTAAAGTAAATCACAACAATCCAACTTACAATTTGGCAAGTGTAAGATACTTAAACCATGATTAACCTCTGTGTTGTAAACTCATGAATATGTTCATAGCACGAATGTCTTCTAACCTAGAGATGAGAAGAGTGCCCTCTAGTGCCACTGCAGCAGTACTCCTTGTGTTTTTAGACTAGACAGGAAAAAATGTATCATCTCAGTAAATCAGTATTTTAAAATGAAACATAGTGTCATACAACCCAAGTATTGTATCAGTACAGAAATGTTTGCAGATTATATATTTATACAGATCCTTTAAAACTAGAATTGACATTTCTTGCTTTATTTTCAAGGACACACATTGAGGTGGGAGGCAACTATTTGAAGACTATTCATATTTAAAATGGCAAAAATGGAACAGTGTAGTAGTGTTTTTTCTACTTGGTTTAAAAAATCTTTTTAAAAATTTATGCAAAAGCATTTTTTCATGTATTTTCATCAACTAAACAGTGCCTGTTACTTTTTGTTTGGATTGTCCCATGCACATAACAGTAGGGCTGTGCATAGGAGCCTGAATTTTGCTTGGAACCCTATTCTGTAACTTTCATCTGGGTAGACATCTGCTAAGGTCTAGAAAGGCATACTGGTCCTTCTCATGATGCTGGCGGATTATACACCAATTCCCACACACATCCACATCTCTCAATATATTTGGGATTTTAGAAAACTGTCCCCAAGTTGCCAATAGCCCCCTTACATCTTTATCATATATGGGAGAATGTAAGCCCCCTCATGCTTTTTGTTCAATAGAGATTTAAAGGATCTGTATAAATATATAATCTGCAAACATTTCTGTATTGATACAATACTTGGGTTGTATGATACTATGTTTCATTTTAAAATACTGATTTACTGAGATGATACATTTTTTCCTGTCTAGTTTAAAAACACTGGGGGTGAGATGGAATGTTTTAACTTTTTTAATCTTGTTCGCCACTCCGATTGCCCAGCAGAGGGGCGGGATATAAGTAAAATTTATTATTATTATTATTATTATTATTATTATTATTATTATTATTAATGTTTCTTCTGTCTATATAGACCATTCTTGAGACCAGAAAGTGACTGTCTTCCACGTTCCAGTCATTGTTGAAGAAATGTGCATGTAAGCCAAAAGCAAGTTTCTACAGACCTAAAAAAGTTGCTAGAGGTGAAAATACCCCAAATGTGCTCTGCAAGGACTACACTTTATGAACTCCTAATCCAAAAAATCCCCACCTACTGATCTCTACAGATGAAGAGTTTCACCAAAGGAAAAGCAAATACATTTTGTACCACCAGGTAAAAAGGAAGGGCATCAGCTTCAGGTACTTATAATTTGTGTCAGAATCACAAGCAAATTGCATCAAGCTCCTAATTTTATTTATCAAATATAATAATGGTAATGAAACAACAGCTTGCAAGGGTCTGTTTGCTTTATTCTGAGTAGTTCAACTGATAAATTTCCATCATGCAGCATACGGAAATTGTGACATAATGAAAAGATGCTTTATTAACAGTCTAACTAGTCAGATTCCCCTGACAAACATCCCTGATCCCCTTTATGGTATTTGGTGTTTTGGGCTGTTTTAACATGTAAGCTGCTCTGATTACTATTATAGTAGAAAAGCGGGATACAAATAAAGTATTATTATTATTATTATTATTATTATTATTAAATGGCCCCATATTTCCCCCCACCCCATTCCTTCCATAGTTGTATGCCACTACCTCTTGATGGGAAGGAAAGTCTAAATGTTCCTAGTGCAGAGGGATTCATCACTCTGTTATTAGCCCATGAGTCTTGTCTACACTGGCTCATTACTAGGATTTTTCTGCCTTTGTCCTGAGCTAGATAGAGCACTTGATGTTGCCTCTCAAGATGCTTGAGCAGACTGCTGATACCTTCACAATTTACCCCTATTCATTTAATGCTTACAGAGAAGGCAGTTAACAGTGTTGGGTTCCATTCCCATCACAAAGAGGTCTCAGAAAATGGTCTGCTTTTTCTATGGTGATTCACACTACCTGCCTCCCATCTCAGGGGCTGCCTGTATCATAGTGTTGCTGTAGTTGCTCATGCATGCCTTTGATCTTTAGATTCAGATACATCCTTCCTGACAGGGGAAGCAGACTTGCTCCAGCCACCATCCTGAGCCCTTATTAGGTCATACCGGGGCTAAAAATGGCTTGCTTCTACTACTACCCAAACTATTGGCCCTTAAAAATGAAAGTGAACCAGTTTGCGTTCCTCTGTCCAGAGGGGCAACAGTACTTTAGATATGCCTCATGACTGACTACGGTTAAACTAATGATCAGATATTAATGAGTTAAGTCTGCAAATAAGTTTAACAAATGAACAAATCTAATGGAAATTAAATATAATGGTTTGCTCCCTCAACCAAATGGGCAATAAATTTTGCTTTGCTTCTCAATGTGAAATAAAAAATGCAGTAGTAGTACAAATAATAGTTTGTTTATTAAACAAATATACTTGTTGGTAGACCAAAACTGTTTGGTAGACCAAAACTGTTAACACAGAGAGACAAAAAGAAGAATGAGAGATATTTATTGAAAATGAATCACACTGGGAAAGCAGATCAAGCACTTAATAATAACTAGTGGCAAAGGGGTGGGGCAAGTAGGTTTCACTACATGAAACATACAGAGACTCCTGAACAGAATGCTGTTCAAATTAACAAGTTTAAAAGAAAGGTAAACAGGGTTACACTAAACTATTCAACAAGACAAACAGTGGGGAAACTTTAAAAGACTCGATTTAGATGACAATCAGTAACTGCCCTAAACCATTCCACAGTTCTTATGATGATCTGCTACTAACACAAAACCTAGTAAATAAATGCAGGAGATAAATTACTATTTGCCTTCAAAGTTCTTGTAACATCCCTTCCCTAAGCACTGCAATTGGAGAGGGCTGCTGAAATTCTTGCCCCACAGTACATGTTAATTATCAAATCCAACCTTCTTCCACCTTTCCTATCCATCCAATTTAGGACACCTTGGCATTTTCTTTATATTATCACACTGAAGACACTGTCTAGCTTTATCAGATTATTATTAACATCCAGAATGATCTGAGAATTTTCAGGTTGTGCCATTTCACTCTGGAAGCAAACTGAGCCAATATGATTCAATACAGCACAAATGAGTCCATACTGGCCTAATTCACTACAGAATTTGGGATTTACACAAATCAGTGTCACAACCCTACCAAACAGTTCCTTATGACAGTTTAGACAATCCAGTCCTTTACCTACAGAATCCTTTTTAGCCTTGCAGGGGGGAATGCCATCACCTTGAGAAGCAAGGCCAAAAAAACTAAACCAAAGAAGTAATTATGTAGATAAGACATAGTTCTCAAAGGCTCTGAAAGTCTTTCTAAAGATCCACAACATTTTCAGAAAGGGAACAGAAAGTTGCCATTGTACTTCCCATCACTATGGATGGATGTGAGAGCTGGACAGTCAAGACAGCTGATTAGAAAAAAATCAACTCATTTGTGGTGTGGTGCTGGAGAAGAGTTCTGTGGATACTGTGAACTGCTAAAGAGATAAATAAATGGGTCCTAGAATAAATCAAGCCCAAACTCTCCCAAGAAGCCATGGTGACTAAATTGAGGCTGTCATACATTGGTCATATCATGAGAAGACATGACTCACTAGAAAAGACTATAATGCTAGATAAAGTAGAGTGCAGCAGAAGAAAAGGAAGACCACATTACAGGTGGAGGGACTCAATCCAGGAAGCCATGGCTCTGACTCTGAAAGACCTGAATAAGACGATTGATGACAGAAAGTCTTGGAGATGTCTCATTCATAGGGTCACCATAAGCTGAAGGCAACTTGAAGGCAGTTAACACAAACAGGAAATCACTCTCAAGAGACTTCCAGGACATCAGCACTGCTTCTGAAAGAACCCTGCTCCAAGCAGAGCCTAAACTGAATCAAGCCCTCATCAGAACATTTCTTCCACATGGAGGCTCATCAAGTGGTATTGATGGTGGTCACCTGAGGGCTGTATCCTCACTACTAGTTTGCTGTATAGCAGTGGAAACAAAATCCATTTTCTGGTTTTAAAACATGGTATACAGAGCTCTATGCATGTTGAAGGACTGCATTCCTGGAAGACTAATCAGGGTTTTTCCTCCTGCAGTTCCCCTGAATCAGTGATAGCAGCTTCATACCAGCAGAGCAATATGCTTCCTATGAGCCACATATTGCCCACCTGCTTTGAAACAAATCCTTTCACTCCTCTTCTTTTATGCATTGATCATTTTCTTCACCTCAAATTTGCACAGCCCATTCTTTTTTAAATAATAAGTTATGGCATTAGCTTATTTCTTCCCTCCCCAGTATTGCATTCAATGTCTCATTTGAGAACTTCTTTTTCATTTCCTCTGCCTCTCAGATAAAGGGTTTCTGGGTTTGCATCTGGTTTCAGTCATACTCAGTAAAGGCGCACCCTTCCCAAGTGACACCCTCCACACCAAGTGACACTTGCTAGTGATACCACTGATACTGGAGAATAGTTCTATGGATACTGTAAACTGCTAAAAGGACAAATAAATTAGTCCTACAGCAAATCAAGTCTGAACTCTCCCTAGAAGTCAGGATGACTGAACTAAGTCTGTCATACTTTGGCCATATCATGAGAAGACAAGACTCACTAGAAAATATACAGTTGTCCCTCCCTTTTTGCAGACTTGGAATCTGCATTCTTTCTCTTTGTGGGAGGAACAAGTGGCCATTAACAGAATGGCTTCATTATTTTCTATGTGACTCAAATATGTGCAAGTCACCATTTTCACAAAGGGGTCCAGAATGGATCCCCCACAAATTGGGAGGAGCAACTGTAATTATGTTTGGTAAGGTAGAAGGCAAATGGAAAGGAGGAAGACTGCATTCCAGATAGATAGACTCAATCAAGAAGTCACAGCCCTGAGTCTGCAAGACCTGAGCAGGCCTGTTGATGATAGGGTGAATTGGAGACCTGTCATTTATAGGGTCGCCATAAGTCAAAGTCAATTTGATGGTAGTTAACAACAAGAAATCTGAAAGTTACTTCTTGAGAGAAATACAACCATGTGAATAAATTACAACTTACATTTCAAGCGATTTCAGAGCTACATAACATTTATGATTAACTATACAAACTACCCACAACTCTCTCAAAGTGGAAAATAAGCAAAGACAGGAATTATCAAAGTGACCTAGACCAAACACTTTTTAAAAAATGTTTCTGAATTACAACCTCAGCTAAGTAAATATCTTTGTTATTCTCACTTGCTTAAATGTAAATTTAGTTGATACCTTAACAGTCTATAGCAGTACATTTTTAATATATTATGCAACATAATTCATTTTATAATATGTAACATTCTAACACAGGGGTAGGCAACCTTTTTGAGCTGGGGGCCGGGTTGCTGTCCCTCAGACAATTGGGGAGCCAAAGCACAAAAAATTAATTAATTAATTAATTAAAATTAAAATTAATTTTTTTTAAAAAATTAAAAATAAAATAAAAAATATGCATGCACACTCTCTCAGCCACAGAAAAGCCATGGCAAAACCCCTGTGGAGATTTTGCCAAGAAAACCCCAAGAACAAGTAATACCAACAATAATCAATATCATCATGGCGGGCGGCAGCGGCGGCGGCAGGACCAGCCTGGGGCCGGTCCAAAGGCCTCGGGAGGCCGCATCCGGCCCCCGGGCCTTAGGTTGCCTACCCCTGTTCTAACATACAGAATAATGCATTTGATCATATGTTACTTCCATGTAGAAATTACCTTACAAATAGGGATTTTTCAAGGGATATAAGTTCAGGCATGAAGGCCTGAGAAAAGCTAGCATCTGCTGAAGCAAGGCATCTCACCAGATCCAGCAAACACCAGTGATTTTTTTTATTATAGTGTTGGCATCTTCCCTAGGACAACTATCTGAAAAGAGTATTATATGGTATCTGCTAAATATATGTTCACATTTGTAAAAATACGAGAAAAACTCTAAATTAGATTGCTGGAGATAAATATAAGACTTCATAAAGCAAATGGAGATAAAGGACAAATCATAAAGCAACTCCTTAAAGTAAATAAGTACCATATTTTCTGGCATATAAGACGACTTTT
>CM034710.1:77447527-77462488 GCA_020142125.1 Phrynosoma platyrhinos | reverse complement strand
GTTAACCCCATTTTAACAGCAATGTGTGTGAAAATCTACCCACTTTTGCAGGTTCCCCCCCTTTTAAATCCTGTTTCTGCATGGGATTTCCCCCGTGTGCTAAACTCCTAAGACAGTTCACATCTTGGGCTGGTGCAGAATGCAGCTGACAGGATACTGATGATGGTGAGGAAGCACTTTGTACCAATTGCACTGTTGTAATTCTTTTTTCTGTTGCATTGTTTACTTACCTACTTACAAACTCAATTTACGGTATATTGATTTATTTTTCCAGGATGTTCATTGATCTTGCTGGTGGTGTGTGTGTTTGCATGCAAGGAGTGTTGGTAGTTGTAGTTCAAAATAGCAAGGTTTCTAAACTCAGATTAGCTGCACTCATATGGATCTATACAGGCCTTGTGACCAGGTTTACAGATCAATCTTTCCAGCTGACTAAGAAAGACTCTGGGACGTGATGGCTTAGTGGTTAAGATGTTGACCCTGATGATTGCAAGATTGGCAGGTTGGCAGTTTGAGGTCTAATTGCCTCATGATAGAGTGAGCTCCTGTCACTACTCCCAGCTTCTTCCAATCTAGCAGTTTGAAAGCATGCAAATACAAGTAGATAAATAGGTACTACTTCAATGGTAAGGTAACAGTGTTTGGTACAGTCATGCTGGCCACATGATCACAGAGTTGTCTTTGACAATGCTAGCTCTTTGGCTGAGTAGTGGAGATGAGTACTGTCCCCTACAGTCGGTTATGACTAGACATTCATGTCAAGGGGAAACCTTGACATTTTTTTAAACTAAAGACTATCAAATTGATGGACACTAGGGACAGGGCTTAATAAGTAGTGGTTCCATACCTTTCAAATTTTCTCCCTAGTAATTGTGTCTTGCTACCACCTCATTTGTCATTTTTAATAGGATTTACATTTTCTTTTAAAAATCTGTTCAGCTATTTGCAAGTGGTTTCATTTTTAGCCAATGGTTTTGAAATTTTATACCCAAACATTATGTCTGAGGTTATTGTTGTGTGTCTTCAAGTCATTTCAGACTTAAGGAGAACCTATAATGGTGTTTTCTTGGCAGAATTTGTTCAAAGGGGGCTTCCTTTTGCTTTTTGAGGCTGGAAGAGTGTGACTTGCTCATGGTCACACAGTGGGTGTCCCTGGTCAAGAAGGGATTCAAACCCTGGTCTTCCAGTGTCCTAGCCCAGCACTCAAACCACTGCACCATGCTGGATGTTTAATTAATTTCCTAATTCAGTTCTTAGTGGATTATTGTTTGATATGTTTATACATATTGACTGCTACAAGCCCTCTAAGCACCTGAAATGGGAAAGTATATATGTATGTGTGTGTGTTAATTCAAATTGGCAATTTTGTGTTTGTGGGGAAATGGAGAAAAAGAAAGTCAAATCCATTTTTAACCATTTTCTGCTTTTAAAGAGCTGAAGTAACCAAACCCTGGAGCTCAAAGTAAGGCAACATATACAGACTGCCAGAAATAGTGCAAATTGAGTCCACTTTAACTGCCCTGACTCAGTGCTAGGGAATCGGGAACTGTAGTTTATTGTGGCATCTGACAGAGAAGGCTCAATGTCCCATGATTCCCTAGCACTGAGCCAGGGCAGTTAAAGTGGACCCAATTTGCACTATTCCTAGCAGTCCGCAAAGGACCATATGCTAGGGAAATTACCTACCAGCCCCCATGACTTCCCTATTGTAAAGCTGGAATTTCACTTCAGACGCCCTATTAATTTCTCTTGGTCTTGGCTAACATCTGTAGTTCTGGAGGGAAAAAAAAATACAGATCTTCATCTGTTGGACATAAAGAATGAAGATATGTCTGAGCTCTGCATAGAAAAAAAAAAATACTAGCTCATTCCTACTTACATTTAAGCAGGTTTGTGATTCGCTTTCACTCCAGGTTGGTGAATTGATTCCTGTCGATCCGTTGTTCCCACTATGGAAGTGGGTCTTTTCTTTATTTGCTTCTTTTTTGGCACGTTTATCATTCCCACTAGTTTGTGCCACTTCAAAATGCCTGTCAATCATCTATGCATCATTAATGACGCAACCAGCAAAACATTGAAGAAAACACGAGAGGGAGTCATTGGTGCCAGAATTCTCCCCTGGGATGCATGCATCCAGGGGTGTTATGGAGAACTCTCCCCTGGGATGCATGCAATTGTTTTAAAAAATTGACAGTATATGCTCTCAATTGTTTTTGCAATTACTTGTCCCGCTGAGCCGCAGTCAGTCCACTCGCCTGGCTCGCCATCCACAAGTAATTGCAAATACAATGGAGTGCATATACTGTCTACTAGATAGATAGATAGATAGATATAAATATAGATATAGATATCTCATGCACCCATAGATCACATCACAAAGCACAAAGGCAGTGCTGGGGGGGGGGGAATGGCAGATTTCTTCCAAAACTGGTGAGGGATGTGCAAACCATCTGCTGCAGTAATCCCTCCCCTTCAGTTTGATGCAACTCAGGTCCATCATTCCCACTTGCTGAACACGCTTGTTAATTGCTTCTTTTCAAAAGGACTGGCAAAAAACTAGTGTCTGAAAATTGCAATTCTTTTGCCTTTGTCTCACTTCAAAGCAAATCCAAACGATTGCGGTCGCATCTGAAACTGTTTCAAATCGGGATGAGGCACATTTAAAGCAATCAGCAAATCAATGTAAATCATAGTGGGAATGAGCCCTTAGAGAAAGCCACTAGTATCAACTGTGTCTCTGCTTTCCAATCAGTTATTAACCACTAGTATCAACTGTGTCTCTGCTTTCCAATCAGTTGTGCTGATGTCTGAAGATTATACAGCACTTGAACAGTCTCCTCTGCCTCTTCCCACATTTAAAATCAACTTCAAAAAGAAATAGATTTTTTCAATTTTCCTCTTCTGGCTGTGTACTAATATAGAACAAACACAGTATAGAGGCAGAAATGTTTTTAAAATGTTTTGTGCTAACCTTCTACATTTTTGGGTTTCCTTGGTTCTTCTCATTAATAATGTTATCAAAACCCTACCAGAGAGAAGAAATAGATTTGAGTTTATTTCTTATTTCTGAATTTTTGGAAGTTAGTATTCCTTTTTCCCCCTATGCTTTCAGATAGTTACTAAGACTAGTACTATCTTGTTTCTTTATTTCATTAATTCCTCAAATCTAAAGTTAGGTATTTTCATAGCCACTAGTTTAAATAAAGGTTGAAAGTTTTATGCTAATTTGATAGTATCTGTTTGGATTCTGTAAACTTGTCTCCACAGCTTTTGGTCCTATAGTTGTGCTTTATAGAATCATGTATTATGAGAATTTATAACTCCATTTGCATTCACTTAATAAGATATCTCCCACCCCCCTTTCCTAGTAATACTTTTTCTTCAATCAGTTTAGCAATATTTTGTTTCTTTTTGTTATTATCTTCATGGTAATCACATTGTAACAGCTTCATTTGTTATACTTCAGTCATTATTATTACTCAGCCTTATGTATTAGTGTGATGCTCATGTTAACAATACAAATAGAATATAGATTTTTGCATTTATTCAAGCCTTTAAATGCGTATATGTAAAAACAAGCCTGCAAATAGGAAACATTCATCATGATCAGCCAGCCCATCTTGATTCCACACACTGTACCACATTTCAAAAACAACTGATTTATTTTAGTGTGAGTTTTTGTAGATTACTATCCACTTTCTCCAATGCTTCATTAATATTCCATCAGTACATCAGAAGAAATGGATTGTAATCCCCAAAACTCATGCTAAATAAATCGGTTAAGTTAAAGATACCATAAGACACCCCCTCCTTTTTATACTGAAACCATCAAAAACAGCAATCTCTTTGAAAAGTGAGGCTTACTTGAGAGAGCATGTGTCTCCAAGTCACCTGTAAGGAATACTCAGAAGTGGTTTTGCCAAGTGGTTCCTCTGAAATATACTACAGCACTTGGAATTCATTGGTGATCTTCCATCCAAGTACTAAGCAGGGCTGACCGTGCTTAGCTTTCAAGATCACACAGAAGCTGGTGCACCTAGTTTAGTTTAAAGGGTAAGACTTCCCTAATTGTTAAATCCATGAGGTTAGAGAAGTATTTTATTGTTTCTAAAATTTAATAGAACTGTGAGTCCTGACCCCTATTTTCCATCAGTCTGCTCTACTGGAATTCTCCCTTTTTTCAAGCAATCCTGTTGCTTGTTGAGTGCAAGTGTAAGAGATGCAAATGGAGATTCAGTGTCCCAGAAGGCAGCTTTGATTAAACAAAATGTATTTGTCACTCCAGTTTGGGCTTTAAAAGCCTATATTGGAGAAATGTCAAAACTTTAACCACAGTTAGGTTTGCTCCTTTTTATGAAATTGAAGCCTAGGTGACTGGAGGCCCAGGAAAGGGAGGAGAGACATTATGGTTAAATGACAATATAAAGGGCACATTAGACATAGGCCATTATCATCAATAGTATAAAACCTAGTGCAGGGCAAGCAGGGGGTTAGGAATTTGATTATGTTATTCTGATATTGATATTTAGGTGAGGTATTAATACCAAATGCTGGGGGGTGGATTGTTGTTGTTGTTAACTGCTGTCAAGTAGACTTCAATTAATGGTAACCCTACGAATGAGAGACCTCAAAGTCTTTGTATCTCCAACTGCCCTGGTCAAATCTTGCAGACTCAAAGCCATGGTTTTCTTGACTGGAGTCTATCTGAAATTTGGTCTTCCTCTTTTACTGCTGCCCTCTACTTTACCAAGCATTATTGTCTTTGCTAGTGAGTCATATCTTCTCAGGATATACCCAAAGTACAATAGTCTTGGTTTAGTCATCATGGTTTCTAGGAAGGTTTGAAGTATGATTTGCTCTAGGACCCATTTATTTGTCTTTTTAGAAATCTTCTCCAGCACCAGACCTCAAATGAATTGATTTTCTTCCTATCTGCTTTCTGCACTGTCCAGCTTTCACAGCCATACATAGAAATGGGGAATATGATGGCATGTACAATCCTAACTTTAGTATTCAATGATATATCTTTACTCTTCAAGATCTTGTCTAGTTCTTTTCTAGCAGCTCTTCCTAGTCCCAGTCTTCTGATTTCTTGGTTGCAGTCTCCATTCTGATTAATGACTGGGCCAAAGTATGGAAAATCTTGAACTATTTCAACATCTGCATCATCTACTTTAAAGTTGTGTAAATTATATAGGGTATGTAAAATAAATTAAGAATTTCAACAAGCTGTTTCAAAATATTTTGAGTTGGAAACTTGGTTTACCAAGCCATCTTTATTCCCTGATGTTGTGACAGTGGTCTTCCTTCTTCCCAAATGCTCTAATTAAAATGGAGCATAGCATATGAATCTCCCTTTTACAAAATCAGAGCAGAATCAGAACATTGGGCTATCAATGGTCTGTTTAGTTTAGTATTGCTCACTCTAATTGGTAGAATGTTTCAAAAGATGGTTTAGGAAGAGAGAAAATAGATATTAAAAGTTTGCATACTATTTCTAAGATGTAATGGAATCTGAAGAGACTCTCAACTGTATCTCATTGGATGAAGTGGTGGTTTCAAATTTCTCCCAGAGCAGCCCCTAGTCTTGCTGGGAACTATAATTAATAAACATTTATTTATTTATATAAGTATCCTTGATTCTTCAAAGTGAAGATAAAAATGCCCTTTATATGCTGTGGCCTCAGAGGGAGAGAAGAACTGATAGGTACAGCTCTATCATGTTTAGGCCCCACAACTGAATAAAGGTCCTCCCTACCTACTATACTATACTATACTATACTATACTATACTATACTATACTATACTATACTAATAGTGGTTGGTAGTATAAAGCTTCTGGATGTGGAATGTAAGGGTCAACTGGTTGGATCACATGAGAACATACTGATTTCAATATGATCTGACCTTTTGCTGGGTCAGGAGAGGCAAGACCATTAGCTTATTGTACCTTCAGATCTTTTATCTCCAGAAATGGACCTCATAAACAAATGAATGTAATCCCAAAGAATGTAGTCCTAGGTCTACTTTTGGGGATAGCATTCAGAACCCAGGCCTAATGCTGACATTCTGAGCTACTATAAAATTAAATGCTTTGAGAGGGCAGGGGGACCCAGCTACCAACAACCCAAACCATCTGACAACATTATAGGTGATTGTGAACCTAATATGGAAACAATTTCCTCCTCAGCTAAAACATCATTCATTTTGAATGAAAGGGTATGGCAAAACAGTACAGAACCCTGTCCTCACTGATGTTAATGGTTTAAAAGGAGAGAGAGTGAAAAGAAAATATTACCAATTGATTTCTGTGAGAGCTCAGTTGTGCTCCAGGGAATGATTTTTATAAACTATTGATATTCAAAGGAACTTCCTCCAATGTCACCCAGTAACCACCAGGCAATAATCGAAGGATGACCTTGCAACCAGTGCAGAATGAAGGTTCGCAACCTTTGCATTATTCTCCATTGTGCAAATGTCACTACATTTATTAGGATATTTATGTTTCACTTTGTATAAGGGTACAAATGCAGTAGGAGATATTTTATATTCTTAGAGTGACCTTTGCAAAGGAAGATTAGATTGAAGTAACAAGAGCCTTCAAAGGTCAGGCAACATTATTCTGCCCTAGTAAATATATACAGTGATAATATTGTTTTTAAAATTGCTTTAGGGGTAGGCTTTCTAGTGATTTATTGATCATGTGCTTTTATTTTTATATGTTGCTCATTTAAATTATTTATGGTCTATTTTAAAATAGGTAGTGCTATATTTTAAAACTAGCAATATAAAGACCTAGATTAAACAAAATCCAGGATTTTTGTAAAGCATTGTGTGTTTTGAGATCACTATTCAAGGCTAGATGACTGAGTATTTTTTAAAATTCTTAATATACACTATTATTGATTTTTTACAAGCTTAAATTGTCTATAATAGGTAGTGGTAGAAGCAATACTGGAACTGGTGCTTGGAAACATTGTTGCGGGAGACTTTAATTCCAAGAATAGAATTGAAATCTATATTTTTCTGGGGAATGGGATAGTCGAAAAAAGAAATTTCAGGGCAACCTTCTTCTGGAACACAAAAAGTTGTCTTATCCCATGTTTTGTCTGTATAACCCAATATTGTCTACTTTACTCTAACTTGCAGCAGCTCTCAGTGGACTTAGACAGAGGTTTGTCTCATCAGCAGCTACCAGGTCCTGCACAATAAAGTGTTTCAATGTCGCAGTTCGTCAAGTGAAAATATGTAATTGCTGAATTATATATCTACACTAAATCCTATTACTGTGACTCCCATTGTCATTGTCATCATCATCATCCATTATCATTATCATTATATCCTGCCTTTTTCCCAGTTTGCAAATAAAGATGATTGACAAAAGTTAAAAGAAACATATTTAAAAGCACATAGCACATATAAATTAAAAAGCAGTTAAACTATCATAACATTAAAACCAGTTAAAATAATAATAATAATAATAGTATTCATTTATAACCCGCCCCTCTGCTCGGCATTAAACCATTAAACAACACAAACAAAAATGACAAATAAAAATCCAGCATATTATACAAGGCTTGTTTCCTCTGAAAATCTTTTCTTAAAGGCCTGTCACCCTCTTAACTGTCTTTCTGCAAGCAGGTAATAACCGTTTTATTCTTCTTTTGCTCCTCAGTGACAGACCTCAAGTATAAAACTGACAGCACCCTTTTTAAAAGTTGTCCTTCCTTCACTGAAATCAACTGAACAAGCTAGTCCCATTAATTTCACAGCAAACAAAATGTCTTAGCTTGACATCATCCTTATACATCTGTTCCTGACAGGGCTGGGAGATATACCCATATTACACACAAACCTATAGGGCATTCTTCCCCAACCCGGTGCCCTCCCAAGTATGTTGGACTATAACTTAGGGAAGGCTGTCCTAGGGGTTAGGGACTAACAAATACTATTATTAGTCTCAACTAGAATGGGCTTATTGAATCAACAGGATTTCTGTATGAGTTGATTCACCATTGAGCAGTTGATTCAATGACTCTATCTATTTGGGACTAACCGATAGCCATAACAATCAGAGCCATGACCCTGTTGAATGAGGGGATTCAGGGAACAGTAGTCCAAATATGTAACTTTCACACACACTAATTGTGATATAGGGGCCTTTCTCCAACTATGAAGGCAGCTGTTGCTCCTCTTCCTCCTTTCCAAACTGAGACAATCTAACTATTTGCTCTAAAGAGCTTTCCCAGCAACTTGATACACTATTCACTTCCAGTAACAGCCTTCTGAGATAAACTGAACTACAGGCTTATAGGACAGATCTGCCCTCTGCTGGAAAAAACAGTGGCATTAAAAAAAAGACAATTCTAAATGAATGGATTTTCCTGTTATTTAAATGTTTTTCTCCTTCAAGAGAATACTGA
The DNA here is from genome assembly GCA_020142125.1 of Phrynosoma platyrhinos. Lineage (NCBI taxonomy): Eukaryota > Metazoa > Chordata > Lepidosauria > Squamata > Phrynosomatidae > Phrynosoma > Phrynosoma platyrhinos. The sequence goes on along the minus strand of CM034710.1, from coordinate 77,454,065 downwards.
AATTTTACATAAAAATACATGGAGAAAAATATAGCATTTATTTTATCTGATTAGTCTAGTGTAGAAAAGCCAAAACATTCCAGTAGTATGTTTCCCATAAAAACCTTTGGCTTACCTCTTTAAGACATATAATCTTGCACACACTTTTCCAGGAGTGCTACACAGTAAACATTCATAGACTGTGCTGTTCATACTTCAGCTGTATGCAAGTTTTGATACATACAATAACATTTCCTCACTTATATCCCTGGTGAGACTATAATTTTCCCTGCCTGTGTTAGAACAACTAAACAATGACAATGTTTGACTAAACATGATGGGGTTTTGCAGGAACAAAGTAGAAACATAGATCTTAGTGCATGAAGCTGGAGAACGACTGGAACGTCTCTGTTCAAAATCTCCTGTGATCCTCCGAGATCAATAAACACAGTTGTTTAACATGTCCAATTGATTATGCTGACAGAGAAGCAACATGTGAAATGCACTGTCAATTTGATTAGCATCCAGTTTACATCTATGAGGTTAAGATAGTGGTCTAGTCTTGTGATGTGCAAGAGTGGGCCACCCATGTTCTGTGGACCACATGAACTCCCCTGGTCCACCCTTTCTTCTCCCATGACTGCCACTGTAACCAGGGAAACTACAAGCCAAGATTAATTTATTTTATAACTAGTTTTCCACCTCTAAGATTACTGTTGCAGTGGAACAGGAATACACACACACCCCTGCACACACATACACATATTTTCTTTAAAAGAAATTATGTCCCCTTAAAATGCTTATTAGCATGTGAGACTATAGTTACAGAAATCTTGCTCCTTGTTTTAAAAGGAAAACTGCTGGATTTGTTACCACTGATACTTAAGCAGCAAACTTGACAGCAGCTGATGCCCCCAGTGGATTTGAAAAATGAGCCCTTATCTTCAGATGTTTCCCACCCTGTTTAAGATATATGGATATGTGTGCTATTTAAAATAAATTACTCTAGTGGGTTGGAGTCTCTTTACAGTGAATATTCTTTGTGCTATGAATGCTATAAAGAACAGAAATCTTAGCCAATGAGTTAACACTAGAGACTATCACACTCGGTTATAACGCAGCTTACCTGAGCCGGCTTAAAATTAGAAGCGGGTGGCATCCTGATAGTATCACACACATTTAGCTGCTGAAATTGCTGCCCAGCTGCAGCGTGGCTCCATCGCCGCTCCGAGGGGCGGTCCTCATGCCTCTTTTCGAAGCTAGGAGTTTTCCAGCTTGAAAAAATGGCCACCGGAATGCCCCTTGGAGCAGCGATGGAGCCGGGCTGCAGCTGGGTGGTGATTCCGGTGGATAAATGTGTGTGATACTATCAGGATCCCACTTGCTTCTAATTTTAAGCCTGCCCAGATAAGCTGCATTATAACTGAGTGCAATAATCTTCACTGTTAACAAACCCAGGTCAACTCAGATCCTGCTTTACCTTCCCTGGGGCTACTATAGGCCAGGAACATTTTGGTTTATAAATAACTTCTCACTTTTCCTTATTTGCAAAAAGGAAAGGCAGATATTTTTGTACTAGACAAATGAAATCATTAGGACACCTATTATGTGAGACCAACTCAAATCCTGTTTGCTAGTGTGGACCTTGAGGAGGGAATGCTTGAGCATTGCTCTTCATACAGCACTCATATTTACCTTCAAATAGTTCCTGTATTTATCTCCACCGGAATCGTGAGTGACTGTCCTCCTTTTCTCCACTGAGCTGTACAGCAGATGAGATAAGAAGGCAGAAGTAAATGAGAAGATTTTAAAAATTGCTGGAAAACCTGGAACACAAAAGGTTTTGAAGGGGTTGGGTGATGGAATCTTTTGCCTTATACTGAAAACATCTTGGAAAACTTGGACATTTATGTTATGAACCAGTTTATGATTATGCAGTTTAGAATTGTGACATTGCACAACAATAATATTTCCAGGAGAGGAGAACCAGTGAGACCATTGCACAAACAGAGTAAGCAGCATGACCACTGCACAAGAACTGTGATATGCAACAGTAAAGCACTTTTCAGAACAGACTGCCCATTCATAATGATAGCAAAGAAAGCGGAGGGACATCTCTCAGCACAGCCACGGGGCACTGGTATTCCAGAATTGACAACAGTAGAAAGTTATGGTTGTCTTGCACCAGAAAAGTATCTTGAGCTTTTTCTCCATTGTGCAATGGAACATCTTGTGTGGTGCCCCATTATGTGGTGGGATCCACTGTTGTGAAACAGGGCATCTTGCACAGTGCCCTATTGTGCATCACTGCAATTTCTCCAACATGATTGCATGTGTTTGTGACACAGCTCCATCATTGTGAAGTAAATAACTTCTCACTTTTCCTTATTTGCAAAAAGGAAAGGCAGATATTTTTGTACTAGACAAATGAAATCATAAGGATACCTATTATGTGATGCAAGATCTTGGCAAGCGTTTCAGGCTGTGCTTGTGAAGATGCCATCTGAAGATCCAAGACAAAAGGTCAAATCCATATTTTCACTTCAGTACTATTGAGCTAGCATTATGCTATGTCTTTTGATCATGTCCCTCCTACAGGATTAGATTCTGGCAACAGAGTGTTGCAAAAGAGTAATTATTCTAATGCAGGAATCCATAAGAGAATTTTCATTTGTAAGATGTTGCATTGATCATAGCATATTCACTTCCTTCTAGAACATTCATGGAGAAGCAGACACTATAGTGTCTTTCAATTGTGTTAATGCTCTTCAAACAATTTTGCTTAAAAAATTAGCAGTGAAAGACTCTACTTGTTGAAAGAACAATTTAAAAAAAACGCCCGGGGAAGTCTCTCTTAACTGAGAATGTTATATAATATAACAAAAGTGGGAAACCTCTCTGGTCCTTCAGATATTTTGAAACAACAGCTCCTAGAATCCCTTGCTCTTGGCCATTTTAAATGGAGCTAATGGAAGGTGAAGACCAAAACATCTAGAGATGGTTCCCCAAAGGTTCCCCACAAAATGATTGAAATGGCGATGGGGAAAAGAACAGGGTGAGGGAGCTTCTGCACGAAGAGATGGTGGACTCTTGGAATATGTAAGTGAAATATGAAGCGATGGTATGTGAGCTGAATAAACCTGAATAATAATAATAATAATAATAATAATAATAATAATAATAATAATAATAATAATTTTATCCTGCCCCTCTGCGTAATGCAATCAGGGCAGCTTACAACATTAAAATACACATTTCATATCCCACAATCCCATCCACCCCTTAAAATACTATTAAACAATGACAATTTAAAACACACTTAAAATGCTAATAAAAATAAACAAATAAACAATAACTGCAGCAGAATCAGGGGAGCAGGTTGGGCTGTCTTTTGATGGCTGAAATATCTATTCAGGAAAGGCCCACTGGAAAAGATCCATCTTAACAGCTTTTTTAAAGCTGTTCAAGGTGGTAATATGACGGATCTCATCCAGCAGGCCATTTCATAATCTGGGAGCGGTTGCTGAAAAGGTCCTCTGGGCAGTTGCAGACAGTCTAGTTTTTATAGGCTGCAGCAGATTCCTCCCAGAGGACCTGAGTGTGCGGGGTGGGCATGTAAAGAATTTTAGCCTAATAAAAAGTTGTACTGGCCTAATAAAAGTTTTATTATCCTAATATGGTGAAATAATTGGGTCCTGAACCAAGCCAATCTCTCCTCTCCCCACTAGATGGCAATACAGCATTGTATCTAGTGTGTGAGCCCAGTATAAGATAATGCACACTCCAAATCTTTGGGAAATATCCTACCATGCTGGCAGTTTGAAGCTTCTGAAGCATGAACAATCCTGGGTTTAGATTTCAACTTGTATCACAATTCTGTGAATCAGTGGGAAATTCCGAATGGAAGAGTAGTGCACATGAAAGGGATGCTGAATGATTTCTGGCTGCTCCTGGGGCATATCTCCAACTAGTCATGCTTCTCTCAGCCAAAATCTAAGAAGAGAAGTAAGCCTGGCTGAGAGAAATGCAGCAGGGGAAGATTTAGGGCAAAATTGTGATGCAGGAGGCCTCAGCGCCCTCTGCCACCAATCCCTGTTCATGTTTGCCCCATCCTGATTTCAGTGGCAACACCAGAAAAACAAATTGGGGTTATATATAAGGTGAGCTACATCCCACATTGACAGAAAATTGCAATGTAATTAAACAGAAAAAATGGGCTGGGCTGCAAAAGAGGCTTGAGGTATGCGTAATATACATCTGTGTATATGTGTATATGTTAAAAGTGTCTTTCCTTCAAGTAATGTGAAATGGGAGGAGGGGAAGTGAGGTTGAGTTTGTAAGCCCAGCCAAGGAATACTGGAAGGAATAGGAAGTCCTTTCCTCTCTCTCCTACTGGTATTGTCTGGTAACTTTGGAATCATTGCTAGGCTTAACTTCACCAGTCAATTTCTTTGGCTGACTAGTTAGTTACAATGACTCTTCTCGGCCTTAACTCTACCAGTCAATTACTTTGGCTGACTAGTTAGTTACAGTCTCTCACCAAAATACAGGAGCCCTGCTCTTACCTATTACAGCTGTCATTTGGGAAGCCATTGGATCTGAATAACTCCTAAGAGAAAGAGAGAGGTTTAGACTTATGGTTGAAAAAGTATCCAGCCCCACAGTGTCCATTACAACGATTGGATTTACCATTAAATGTTGCTTGGTCTGTAGTGTTTGCTCTATTAAGGAAGGCTGCCAGCTTGTATTTGTACATGTCATGACCACAATGGATCTCTTTCCTCCTTAGTTTCATACTTATCACTACTCTTGCTGCTTTTAAGAAAGCAATAAAGACGGATCTCTTTCGGTAGGCCTTCCCGGAATAACGGTCAGCTGAGAGATGAGTCCCTAATTTGTTATTCTGATTCCCTGTGTTATCTTGGATGTTTTCATTTATTAATATTGTATTTTAATTGGTTTGTTGTTTAATTCTGTTTTAAGGGGATGGGAGGGTGGGATTATGGGATGAGGGAATGTTTTTAACTTTGTTCTGTTTTAAATATTGTTGTACCCCGCCCCGATTGCCGCGCAGAGGGGCGGGCTATAAATAAAAATTTATTATTATTATTATTATTATTATTATTATTATTATTATTATTATTATTATTATTATTATCACTCAGACATAAGTGGTCCAATATACTAAAAGCAAATCAGTTGTGATTATTCTCAGTTAGGCAAAATAGCATTATCCACACACAACTGGAAGGTATTGGTAGGCTTTTGGAACCTATGAGGTTTGCTATAACAAACTACCTAAGTTGGAAGTAGAAGTTCAAGCAGCCTAGTGATGACTAGGCATGCTCAGCATAGAATGCTGACAACCTATATTGTAATAGTGATAGCCATAAATCATATTAGAAGAACTGCACTTGAGGGTTAATTTGTTCTTAAAAGGTTTAAAGCAGGCAACACAGATGCTAGTAGGGGGTCACCTGGGTGCAGAACTGATTAATGGCCCCAGAGTGGAAATAGAGGGTGATGTAGAAGGGTGCTGCCTAGTAACTCAGTGCTGCCTAGATGCTTCTCACTTAACCTGAGCCTCTTGTGTAAAAAAATTATCTTCAGGATTCTTTGGGTTTCTGTCATCATAGAAAAGACCAGTTTGTTCAGCCAAGGCTTCAACCACAGATTCAATAATTTAGTAGCTCTTATTAGCAGACTGTTGAGCAAAGAACTGGGAAACTATGGGGTATTTGTAAAATGGACCATCCATAAGAAAGACAATTGGATTATACCTGTCCGTACTCTTTTGACATTTTGTTGTATGTCTCACATGTATATTTAAATCAGAATATTGTTGAAAATATTTGCATATTAAACTGGTGTTATTTGGGAAGTAATAATGACTGAATTGATTTGTGCCATTTTAACTGATCTGATTTTGTTAGGTTTACATTCTAATTTTCTCCAACTTGGGGGGTAGATATAAGGCACATAGTGAAAAGACATAGCAGCAGAAGTTCAGACAAATACAAATCTATATGTGCACTAAAAAAAGACTTATCAAGGGACTCTTCCAGGTGAGTCTAAAGAATCATAGAATCATAGAGCTGGAAGAGACCACAAGAACCATTCAGTCCAATCCCTTGCCATGCAGGAACTCTCAATCAAAGCACCCCTGAGAGATGACCATCCAAGGAAGGAGACTCCACCACACTCCAAGGGAGTGTGTTCCATTGTCAAACAGCTCTTACTGTCAGGAAGATCATCCTAATGTTGAGGTGAAATCTCTTTTCTGTAGCTTTCATCCATAGTTCCGGATCCTGTTCTCTGGAGCAGTAGAAAACAAGTTTGTCCATCTTCAATGTGACACCTCTCCAAATACTTAAAAAGGACTATCATATCACCTCTTAAGCATCTCTTCTCCAGGCTAAACTTACCCAGCTCTCTAAATCTCTCCTCATAAGGCATGGTTTCCAGACTCTTCACCATTTTGGTAGCCCTCCTCTGGACATGCTGCAACTTGTTAACATCCTTTTTAAATTGTGGTGCCCAGAACTGGACACAGTATTCC
>CM034710.1:77419692-77441846 GCA_020142125.1 Phrynosoma platyrhinos | reverse complement strand
AGAACAAGTAATAACAACAATAATCAATGTCATCATGGTGGGTGGCGGCGGTGGCGGTGGCAGGACCGGTCTGGGGCCGGTCCAAAGACCTCAGGGGGTCACATCCGGCCCCCGGGCCTTAGGTTGCCTACCCCTGGACTGGACGGTCCTTGTGCTCTTTTCCAACTCTGTGATTCTATGATTCTATGAATCCTCAAGCCCAAATTGGCCAAGATATGTAGGGCGTTGCATCTCAAAAAGTACATTTGCCAGGCTTTGCTCAGGACACATGGAAGATGTTAGCAAGGGAAACATTACACTACCTATCTAGTTTCCTGTCTCATCTTGTCTCTGTGTTATTGTCTTTTCTTCAGAGAATTTCTCTTGTTCAGATTAAGATTTAATTGTATTTATAGTGAGTCCCTTCTGGTTGCACTCATTCTTTCAGATGAATGTTTCATCAATATGATTAGGATCACATCTCCAGTCTAGTTTATTCATACAATCCGTTGTGACAGCTCCGAGCATAATACTCCCTGAAGGAACTAGTCGATACCATCCCTATCATTTTATTCAAATCATAGTTTGCATTCCGCACTGACAGTATAATGTTCTTCTCCCCTGGATTATATTTTGTGAAATCCAGCAAACACTAAAATCCTTCTCATAAGGGATTAGATTAATATTCATATTAGCTAACATCATCATATTATTAGCATATTGGGATATTCTGCCAAAAAAAGAGAGCAACAAGGGACATATGGTCAGCATCATAATGATAATTTTGTAAAAATCTCTTTGGAAACTGGAATAGCAAAAGGGGGAAGAACTCTGAAGGGTTACAATATGAATTCTCACACTTTGCCAGATTTTCTTCCTGGAACCAGAACTACAATTTTTTTACTTGGCGGTAAAATAAGAAATCACTGACAAGGCAGACTGTGAGTTCTGTTAGCACTGCTTTTGCTGGTGGGTTGAAATGAAATCCCTTGGATGATGATCATATAGGCAAAAGAATGGGTATTTCAGTATAATTATGTTGGATAGTTCCACATATATCAATTTGTGTCCCTTTTTACATTCTGCAGTATCAACCAACTGTGGAAACAATGAGTTATTGATCAATGCCTGAAACAAGTTATCCTTTTTGCTAACAAGGGTATATTAAGATCATTTTTTAAAAGTAGCTTAATGCATAGGAATGAAATTACTCTCTGGGTGCAATTAGTAATGTTTTCTAATTAAATTTAACATAATGTTAAAAGGGCATAATCAAAGATAATGCTTAAAGAGTAAAAGGGCATTATCAAATGTTATTTAAAAGAGCTTTTTGATGGGATGTTTCAGATTTTGTGCCATTAATCCTAACATGTTTTCTGTTCACAAAAAGTAATTAAAAAGTAATATACACTGCAACAAATAACACAATGAGTTACTTTTATAATATAGTAATGAGTAATGACAGAAAATTAGATATTAAACCAGGAGTGGGAATTGGGCAGCCTTCCCAATGTTGCTGGACTGCAACTTCCACCAGCAGTAGCCAGCATAGCCTATTGTAAGGATTGTTGGGTTCAAAGTTATGGTTTCTTTGTGGTTCAAAGTTATTGGTCCTTCAGTGGTACAGTTCAAGATGCTGGGCTTCATTACCTTTCAGTCTGAGGAGGAAAATCCATGACACTTCATGCATAGGCAGCCTTCAGCATTAAAGTAGGGTGGCACAGAGACCAAGAAAAAGGGTAGGAAAGGAGTGGCATAGAAAGAATGAAAGACAGATGGCTCTACCAGCAAACAAAGTGAGGTACTTGGCTCAGATGGCAGAAGTGTAAAAAGGTAAAGGCATTCCCCACTGACAAGGTTGTCAATTTGTGTTCGACTGTAGGGGGCGGTGCTCATCTCCGTTACTAAGTCAAAGAGACAGTGTTATCAGAGACTACTCTGTAATCATGTGGCCAGCATGAATGCACAGTATAGTTATCAAATAAGAATTCTTTTCCCCCTTCCCCCATGAAATTTTCATTCAGCTTCCAAATTTCTAGCATTTCATTGCCTTAAAATTTCAGCTGATATCGTGTGTGTGTGTGTGTGTTGCCATTGCCTTCCTCTGGGGATGAGAGAATGTGATCCGCCATAGGGTATGCAGAGTGTGCTAACAACAACACCACCATTTTATGCTTTACCACTACATTTATTTATTTAGTATTAAAATATTTATATCCCAACCTATATCTAACTATTCCAGTGAAGTGTGTAATATATTCTACATACCTGATGATATATTAGAGCCAAACAACAACAACAAAAGCACAAGTTTGTCATCTCTGGTTGAAATAATATTATGATGATAAAAAGTTTGACATTTTTAAACCCTTAAATTATGGATAGTATGGTGAGTAGTTTGGATGTTGGACTAGGACTAGGGTTCAAATCACTGTCCAGCCATGGATACCCACTGGGTGACCTTGGACAAGTCACACTCTTTCAGAGGAAGGCAGTGGCAAATCCCCTCTGAAGAAATTTTGCCAAGAAAACATCATGGTGGGTCTTAGGTAACTTGGAAACAATATAAATAATAATAATAATAATAATAATAATAATAATAATAATAATAATAATAATAATAATTTATACCCCGCCCCTCTGTTAAAACAGAGGCACACAAGCACAACAAAGGGAAACCTAGCTGCTGGGCTCAAACCACCACAGCCCACAATACCATTATGACTGTTTCCCTGCTTTTGTACATCCTATCCATTTTTTAAAAACTTAAGGCTTAATTGCTGGCAAGAAGAGTTTTAAGTTAAAATATGCTGGCATTTTGGGTCCAGCTCATCTGCCTTTGGTCCTATCCACCACTGGAGTGTGACCCTAAAAACTATTCTGAACCCTTGACCCCTAGACTGAAACAGATCCCCCAGCCTTTCCTTAGATCACAGCTTTATTGAAATAATTTCTGCTCCTCTGTTGTAAATGCTTAGGAATATGCACATTTTTGACATCGAAAAGAAGAAAATATTTATAATACACAATGATAAAATATGCATCTGTAGTAGTGATCCCAGATCTCAAGGGCTGGACATTCTTCTCTGGTTCTCAGGGTTCTCAGGGAGGAATCTCAGGGTGAGAACACTACCTTGAAAAGTGTGTGTGTGTTTGTACATGTATAATTTCCCCCCGTTTAATAGACTTGATTTTTTTTTTAGCGAATACTGTGGAACTATGCTTCAATACTTCATGTATCATGCTTAATTACATCATGAGGGCCTGTTCCATCTGGTATCAAGATGTGACAGCAATAAGCTCCAGTAGGTCCAACCATGCTCATGTTGGGTCAGGGGCTGAACCCAGGCCTTGTTTTTACTATCCACTCATTGCATGCTACTGTCTGGATGGTCCTTGGCCTCAAGGTCCATTCCTAATGCACCAGGCACTATGACCAAGATCCTGTTCACTAAGGATCGCCAAAGCCCCAAGCCTCATGTCTGTGGCCTCTGAATCCCAAAGCTCCCCAAATGCTTAGATTTTTTTTAAAAAAAAATCTGTGCTGATTTTCAGGGTGTGTGTGTGTGTGTATGTGTGTGAAAAACTGGCTTAAAATTGGCTGGTTTACATTGTGATGGTTTACATGTTCTCCCCACCCTCCCCAAAGCAGCTGAAAACCAACCTCAGTAGAGCCAGAAATGGCACAAGCAAAGACTTTGCTATAGGTTTTTATGGGTTTTTCAGGCTGTGAGGCCATTTTCTAGAAGAGTTTATTCCTAATGTTTTGCCTGAATCTGTGGCTGGCATCTTCGGAGAATGGTGGCATGGAGATGTGTGGGGTATATATACTGTGTGAGCCTTGGTTGAGAGGATTAGCATGTAAAATAGCATGTAAATCTGTGTATTGTTCTGTTGAGGCAAGGTGGGAGGAGATGACAGGAGGATTGGTGTCTATTTAATTAATGGTCCATTGTCTGCTGGGAAAACCCCTGCCCATGGGTGAAGTTCATTTGCATTTCCTGAGACTTGATTTTTGTGTTTTTCAGGACTGGTAGCCATACTTTGTTTACTTTCAGGGTTTCTTCTTTCCTGTTAAAGTTATCCAAGTTTTTATGGATTTCAGTAGCTTCCCTGTGCATTCTGACCTGATAGTTTTTGGCATTGTCCAGAATTTCAGTGTTTTCATTATTATTATGAAAACAAATATTAATTTATCCAATAAAAAGTAACCCACAAATAATATCTTGCTAGTCCTGCTTTTATATTTGATGGGTGGAGGTGTATTTTCTTATTTATAACATTTGTATACTTTTTGTGAGACATTGGCTGCCATGCTGCCCAGGGACTGTGAGAGTTGTACCCTATCATATGATACTGAGGTGTGGGGGTTTTGGGTGGGGTTTTTGGGCTATGTGGCCATGTTCTAGAAGATTTTATTCCTGATGTTTCACCAACATCTGTGGCTGGTATCTTCAGAGAATCTCTGAAGATGCCAGCCACAGGTGCTTTAGAAACATTAAGAATAAAATCTTCTAGAACATGGTCACATAACCCGAAAAGCCCACAAAAAACCATGGATGCTGGCTGTGAAAACCTTTGACTTGATATTGAGGTGGTTTACAACTGATCCTTTATTATAATTCTTAATTTGTAATTAAAGTATTATCTTCCTTCTGCCACTCCATCCTATATTATTTATTTATTTATACTCTGCTCTTCAGCCAAAAGGCTATCAGAGTGGCTTACAAATGGTTAATTAGACATTACCCTGCCCTCAGGCTTACAATCTAAAAAGACAAGACACATAAGGAGAAGGGAATGGTGGTGGGGAAGGGGGAAAAGTCTAGCAGATCTTCTCTCCCTCTAAAGCCTGGACCAAGGCAGATGATCTGGAGGGAGGGCCCTTCTTCTTACTGTGGCTAGGCATGATGAAGCTGGCCTGCCTAAATGGTTTGTACACAAGAGACTACAGTATATGTCTACTACTATAGCCCAGTGATCTTCTGAAAACGAGACAGATTTTATTTAGCAAGGACATTTTAGCTGATAGATTACTGTGGTTGGACCTTTTCCCATGCTGCTCTCAAAAGTGGCAAGAAAGCGATATGAGCATCATTGCAGTACTATAGCGCTAGTATAAATATGGCGCTAGCACTATAATAGCGCTATGGATAAGCTCGCGCTATTGCAATGCCCGCTGAAACCGACATTCAAAAGAATGCGATTGATGTTGCATTCCGAGCGGTTTCTTGCTGGATTCTGAGCGACGTCGTGTAATCACACGGAAAACTATAGCGCTATAGCGCCTGATTCTTAGCGGATTCTGAGCGACATCGTGTAATCACATGGAACACTATAGCGCTATAGCGCCTGATTCTTAGTGGATTCTTGCTGCTTTTGGCCCTGTGGGATAAGGTCCTATTTGGCCTCTAGATGGAAGCTTGTTTGTTTTCTTATAGGCACTAGGAAGATCCAAGACCCAAGTAACCAGTGCTGGAGATTGAAAGAGAAATGTGCTGGAGCTTATGCCTACTCAAAGATGCCTCCTTTGTCTTGAAAAATCTTCCTCCTAAGACTGGCAGGAATGCATGGCCCCAATGACAGATTTAAGCAACAAATAAGAAGCTACTGTTTAGAACCTCAGATTGCTTGGGTCCTATTAATATAAACAGAATCCCTTTCCCCAAAACCTTGTAAAATAATAGATATTTCGAGGATAATGCTATTGGGCCACACAAACTTGATATAACTAAATGGGGGTGGGGGAACAAATGCAGTGGGTCATAGGATCAAATTTCACAACTGACACCTCACAAACTGACAAAATGCCTTCCCAAAGCAATGAACCAGAGGTCCACTGAGCAATTTATTAGTTTAAAGATTTCTATCCCTAGTTTTGAAGATCTCAGGGCATCATCCAATACAATCAGATCCACAGTTTAAAACATTAACAGTAGTTTAAGTAGGCAAAAAAACACTTTCAGCTATGAGACAAATTAAAACAAAAACATTTCAATACAAAACAATTTAAGACAATTTATAATCAAATACATGTGCAAATGGGGATGAAATCCCCTGTGCTTGGTGCCAGAATGACACTGGCATAGCTACCAATTGGGCCTCTAAGAAAAGCTTAACCCATAACCAAGTGCTACAACAGAAAAGTCTCCTTCCCATGTGTTCTTTTTGAATTGAGGTGCCCAGAACTGGACACAGTATTCCAGGTAAAGCCTGACCAAAGCAGAATAGAGTGGTACTATTACTTCCCTCAAGACACTATACTTCATTTGATGCAGCCTAGAATCACATTGGCTTTTTAGCTGCCACATCACATTGTTGACTCACATTCAACTTGTGATCTACTAGGACTCCTAAATCCTTTTCTCATGTAATCTTGTTAAGCCAGGTGTCCCCCATTCTATATCTATGCATTTCATTTTTTCTGCCTAAGTGTAGTGCTCTACATTTCTCCCAGTTCAAAATCTTTTTGTTAGTCTTGACCCAGCTTTCTAATCTATTAAGGTCATTTTGAATGTTGATCCTGTCCTCTGCAGTATTAGCTACCTTTCGTAATTTAGTGTCATCTGCAAATTTGATAAGCATGCCCTCTATTCCTTAATCCGATTCATTGATAAAGATGTTAAAAGCACTGGTCCCAGGACTGAACCCTGTGGCACCCTACTGGTCACTTCTCTCCAAGATGAAGCCATTGGGGAACACCCTTTAGGTTCTATCACCGGTCAACCAATTAAAAATCCACCTAACAATAGCATTGACTGGTCTGCATTTTACTAGCTTGTTTGCAAGAATATCAGGGACCTTGTCAAAAGACCTACTGAAATCCTACATCCACAGCATTTCCTTCATTTACTAAGCTGGTAATTTTATCAAATGAGTAAATTATTTTTATACCTTTTAAAGAAGACAGTTTGATTCTTGACTTAGCTAGATGCACATATAGGGGTGGTGCCTGGATCTTGCTGTTCTACATTGCTGTTCTACATTTCTGCCTTAGTGCAGTTTTATACTCTGCTAATGAGACTCACCAAATCTAATTTTTAACTAAACCCAGTAGGTTATGGTGCCCAGAGATTAAGAGCAGTTAAAACCAGATTGTTCAATCTTTTGTTCTTTTGTATTTTTTGATGTCAGTTTGTCCCCCATCCACCCCTTTGAAATATATGTGTGTCAGAGAACATTCCCTTTTGGGGCTGCTGAGTTCCTTTTCTACCTTTTTGGATTACTAACCAAGCAAAATGTCTTCAACAAAAGAAGCTGGCATGCATAGACAACAACTATTGTTTACATCTGATAATTATATCCAGTGACGGCAGAGACTGGAAACTTATTTTAAAGCACAGGTTAACTGCATTCAGAGAGCAAGGCCAGCAGTGGATGATAACAACACCTTCTCTCAGGATACAATTTGGAATTCTTTGGAAGATTGTCAATTAACGTATGTTAAAGATTGCATCACTGAACAACAAAACTTTGTAAGACTGAACAAAATTTGTTTAATTTTGTCCATTGATGAATCTCAAACTGCATGCTAAGCAAGACTGTGAATCACATATTACCAAGCTGGTCATAATTTTTGAGAAAATGACTTTGTGTGATCTTCATCTAACTGAGAAACAAAAAAGTTTCTTTATAGGGATATTGAATCCACAGTTTGATGCTTATATCTCTGTATTTGATATGTTAGAAGGAATTTATTTTGATAATGCTTTGTGCAGACTTTGAGAGGAACGTGTTGATGGCTCAAATTACCTGACTGATGGGCAGGGACAGATGGAGGTTTCATCCCAAGAACCAATCAGAGCTTGACAGTTATAATTGTCACCCTCCCTAAAACAGTTTCAGCTAATGGTATTTCTCTTCCTGTTGCACAGTTTGGAAAACAAAGGCAGCAGGAGCAGGTTGATTCCAGCAGCAAGTCTCACAGACCACAAGAGAAAGTAATTTTCTTTTAAAAGAAAAGTTTTGATGAATTGATGAATAGAAACAAAAATCAAATAAATAGATTGTGGATTTTGACAAGACTTACTCCCTGCCTGGTAGAAACAGGTTTCAGTCTTGGTGGTTTTAGGGCATTTTGAAAGCCAGCGTTCAGGATCCAGTAAAAGAGACTGAGCATTTGAGACGGTGCTCAGACTGCACTAGGCCAAGATATCAACCTCTGAAGGATCACAACTGATCAGGGGGACCAGTATGCCTCCAGATTGCCTGTTGCTTTATGGTGACTCCATGAATTTCATAGAGCTTTCTAAGGCAAGGTATACTTAGAGATGGTTTTGCCAGTTCCTTTCCTTGAAATGTAATCTACATGACCTGCTATTCATTGTCAGATTCCCATCCAAGTACTAATCAGGGCTGGCCCTGCTTAGCTTCCAAGATCTGATGGAATCTGGTGCCTTTAGGCTATTGAGACCCCCTCCAAATAGGGAGAAGAGAGTTTAGCAAATCTTACACTGAGAAATGCACAACTTTCTGGCTGGCTGGCTGAGATATGGAAAAAAACATTCTGCACACCACTTAGGAATATATATATTTAATTAAATAGTGTGAAGGACTTGAGTTGAGAATATGTCCCTCTCTTCGGGACAGGAGCCAGAAAGAGGCACATGGGTGGGTGTGTGTCAAGATTTCATTGCTGTTGTTGTTAGCTGCTGTTAAGTTGACTTTGGTTTAATGGTGACCCTTTGAATGAGAGACCTCTAAGTCAAACTATCATCATCAGCCCTGCTCAAGTCTTGCAGATTCAGGGCTATGACTTCCTTGATTCAACCTATCCATCTGTAAAACAGTCTTCCTCTTTTTCTACTGCCTTCTACCTTTCCAAGCATTATTGTCTTTTTTAGTGAGCTATTTCTTCTCATGATGTCCAAAATATGACAACCTTAGAAAAGAGGAAGAAAGGGGGGTGGGGGTGGGAAGAAAAAAAAGAAACGTGGCAGCACTGTTTAGTCTAACTGGTTTTTATTTTTGCATGAGTTTTCATGGATATAAGGTTTTGTGTATCTTCTGTATCTGAAGAATTTGGTTGTTATGCATGAAAGCTCATGAAAAAATACAAACAAATGAAACAACAACAAAACAATTATAAGTGTTGTCACATTTCTTTTCCTTCTCTTTTTCTTCCCCTTCCTTCCTCCTTTTTATGCTACAAGAGCTACTTCTTTGAAAACTCTCAATTTAGTTATCTTGGTTTCTATAGAGCATTCAGGCTTCTTTTACTCAATAGCCATTTATTTGTTTGTTTGTTTTTAGCAGTCAAAGATATCCATAGAACTCCACTACCACATTTCAAATGAGTTGTTTTTTTCCTGTCAACTTTCTTCCTGTTCAGCCTGCATAACCATTACTAGAAATGGGAAATACGATGACATGGGCAATTCTAACTTTAGCATTCAGTGATATATTCTTTACACATCAAGATCTTGTCTAGTTCCTTCCTAGCTGCCCTTCCAAGTCCTAGTCTACTTCTGATTTCGTGACTGCAGTCTCCATTCTGATTAATGATTGACCAAAGGGTTTGGAAAATGAACTATTTCAATGTCTTCATCATCTACTTCCAATTTATGTAAATCATCTGTTGTTATTATTTTTGTTTTCTTAATGGTTAGTTGTAAACTTGCTTTTACTCTTTTTTACTTTAATTTAATCAGTAATTGTTCCAAGTTTTTGTTATTTTCTGCTAGCAGTATGATGTCATCTGCAAATCTTAAATTCTTGATGTTCCTTTCTCCAATTTTCACGCCTCCTTTCTCTGAATCTAATCCTGTTATTCAAATATTTTTGGCATACAAGTTAAACAGATAGGGGGATGAAATGCAGCCTTGCTTGATCCCCTTACTAGTTGGAAACCAATCAGTTTATTTGTATTCTGTTCTGGGTACAGATTATATATCAGGTTAATCAAATGTTGTGACACACTCATTTCTTTAAGAGCAATCCCATAGTTTTTCATGATTCACACTATATAAAGCTTTGCTATAATATGTAAGGCACAGGCTGATTTTCTTCTGAAAGTAAAGCCAGTGTATTTTTGCAATATGATCCCTAGTACCTCTTCCTTTCCTGAATTCAGCTTGGATATCTGGCATTTTTCACACCATATAAGGTAAATATCTTTGTTGTAGAATGTTGAGCATCACTTTGCTTACATAAAGGATTACTGTAATGGTCCTGTGGTTACTGCAATCCCTAGTGTCCCTTTTTGGGGGAACTGGAATGTATATTGAACATTTCTAATCTGTAGGCCTTTCTTTTGTTTCCCCTATTTGTTGACAGATTTTTGTTAGAACTAGAGTAGATTTTCTGTCTCTATAACATGAAGCAGTTCTATTGGTATGGCATTTGTTCCTAGTGATTTATTTCTCTCAAGTGCTCTGAGTACAGCTTCTACTTCACTTTATAAAACTATAGGTTTGCCTTCAAATGGTTCTTCCTTGAGTGAATCTGTCATCCTTTCATCTCTTTTATATAGTTATATATAACTATATGTATTGTTTCTATCATATTTTTATTTGTACTTGGTCATGTACTGTGTTCCCCTGCTGGTCATATAGCATCTCCACTCTTGGTTTAATTTTCCCTTTGATTTCTTTGATCTAACGATCTGGCTCTCATTCACTTGGGCTTAATAGTGCAAATCTATTTTTTACATTATCTTTAAATTCTATGAGGTTATTCTTTGGTTGCATTTTGGCACCAAAACACTGTGTAATTATCTGACTTAAATTGTCTAATTCCCATCCACTTTAGCTCACTCACACTGGTATTGCAATGTTTATACATTCTGAAGTCGTAGGCTTTCATGGCCGGCATCCATAGTTTTTTGTGGGTTTGTGGGCGAAACGTCAGAAAGAAACTCTTCTAGAACATGGCCACACAGCCTGAAAAACCCACAAAAAACTATTTATGCATCCTGTTTCTTGTTTTTCTATGGGGCTGTACAGATGGGCAGGAAAAGGTGACACGAAGCTGCCTTTTCTCTAAGCCGCAGCAACTGCACCACCTGCCCCGAGGATGCCCTAAATGGGGATGGAGCAACCGCTTTGGGGGGCAATCGATATGGCTTTTCCGAGGCCATAATGAAGCCCCGCCAACTGCACTGCCAGCCCCAAGGAAGCCATGAAGAAAGGTGGAGCAAACGCACGGGCTGGCAGCAGCTGCTTTAATTTTTTCCTCGTTCTCTCAGACACATGAACACGTGCACAGGAACACATCCCTGCACACCTGCACACCTGTGCAGAACATGTCATAGGGTGGTATACAATCTGTCATTTTGTTTTGTACAAAGGTGACTGATTTCAGCATCCCTATGCACCTGTGAAGGACCTGTCATACACCCACAGATAATGCAATGATTTGCTGCCCTCAGCTTCCTCCAAGAAGTGGGTGTTGTAGACAGGTGCCACTGTCTGACTGTCCCACCTTTGGGGCAGAGGAATGAGTTTGTCAACTGAAAAGATGCCTATTCCGTCGTCCTTCACAAAACATGTTCCACACAGATCGGGGTAGGGGAGAGGTACATGCAAGGGAGGTTTGTGTGGACAGACTTGAAACATGAACTGGTGGTCATGCAAGGGACATGGTCAATAGGACACACAGAGAAATGTTACTCCAAGAGCACCCCTCAGCATGCCAGGAAGTGGTGTGCAGGTCTTATGCACACCTGCAAAGAAGAGGTCACAAAAGCCTCTTTCATGCAAACTACTGTGCATTCTGACAGCAAGTGTACATGCAACAGAATGCATTTATTGTCATAATAGAGTACAGTTGTTAGGGAGCATGCATAGGGTTACAATTAGAGTTAGGGTTAGGGTTGTAATATTCAAGTGCACCTGCAGTGGTGCATCCACACATGGAAGCATAGGGTGCTTTAAATTAAAGCCTGCATTATAGGGTGCATACTCTGGATCGCTGACTCAATTTCTGCTGCATATGTGGTATATGGATGTTTTAAATATCCAGTGCCCTTTTTCTGATGCACTGGTGTCACTGCATACATACGCACATGCGAAGGTGTGCATCTTTCCGGAAGAAGCGGAAAAAAGCTGTTCCTTTTTGGAGCGGCTTTTCCTGGCAAACGGTGCCTAGAGGCCGCTTTCCTGCTGTCTTTTAGGTGTGCATCATTTAAATGCCATGCTTCAAAGTCAGCCTGAAAGCACCCCCTTTTCCCCTATGTACAGACCCTATGTCTAGTTTCCCCTGATTCATGCTTCTCACATTCTATGTTCTTATAATAGGTATTGTGCAGCTTCAGACTTTCATTTCACCTCTGAGCACATCAACAACTGAATGTCCTTTCTGCTTGAGTCCAGTTGCAGCATTAGTCACAGCACTATTGATACTTATCCTCTGTTGTACCCCAGTAGCTTGTTGAGTGCCATCTGACCTGGGAGTGTCATCTTCTGGCACTATCTCTTGTTCCATTTTGGATTGTCTTATAGGGTTTTTGTGGTAAAAGACATTTAAAAGAGGTAAACTGGTGCCTCTTTCTGGTGCCACTGTCTGACAGATCCCCTGCCAGTGTCACACACACATACACACCAGCTGTTTGGCACATTTGGAGTCACTCCTAATCTTGATAATAATGATGTTTATTTATAATGCCCTTTCACCAAAGGGCAAAACATGAGATGTATACAGTCAAGAACAAAACAATAAAACTCAACACTATAATATATTAAAATAATAAAATATTATATCAATGTAAACCCTCATCAGGATGATGGAACAGATCTCCCTGCAGGAGTGCTGGTGGTGCTTCCTCTGGAGTGTGCCAATTTCTTCAGGCCACCCAGTCAGCCCCTTATATCCCTTTCAGGCCAGGGAGCAGATGATGTTCACCAGTTGCTGTCTCAGTCCTGTTGATACCTGGAACTTGCTCCTGCCAGTATCTCCACAGTTCTGTTCAGCAGGAAGCAGACATGCATGCAGCAGCCTTGGAGGGAGAGACCAGAGGAATGGATGATGAAACAGGTCTCTCTCTCTCTCTTCTCTTCAGGAGTCTTGGTGATGCTTTCTTCTGCAGGAATGATGGTCTTCCCAGAGTTTTTCTGGCCTGCACTTGGGAATGGTATCCTTGGTTAATTTTGTGTTGGAGGAGGCTTCAGAGTGTCCTGGAGCACAGCCCTCTTCGATGGGACCAGCCTGCAGAGGTGACAGTGATCCAAGGGTTGTAGCAGAGAAGACCAAGAAACCTGGTGGTCACACAGTCCAAAAATAGGACTGAACTCAAGGGATGAAAAACATTGGATTCAAATTGCAGGATCATTTTTATTGATAGCTGAGATGCATCTGGAGAGGACAGAAAGAAGAGGGGAGCAGAGAAAGGGAAACGTTTGAATCTGGAACAGACTTTGGAGACTAAACCAGGCTAGGGTCAACCTGCCCTGTAAAATGTGGACAGGCCTAGCTCTCTCTTTTTTATTTCTTGGCTGAGAACCACCAGCCTGTGGAAACAGGGCTGATGTGCGTGGGGTAGGGTGGGGGGATCTAGTTCAGGATTAGCCCTCTGATTCCCAGGGCTAAGCAATGCAAACCGATGAATATGGGACTGAAATTCCACTGCTCTACATTAAGGATGTTGAAAGGGATTTTTTTATTTTTGGAAAAAGAAAAAGTCACTTGGTGATGATGACACTGATATCTCAGGAAAAAGCAAACTGCTGCCTCTCCTAGTTTGTGCATTTCCCCTTATTAATAACTTTTGCCACCATAACCACATTCTGATGTTTCTTGTGAACTCTTCTCCACAAGGATATCATAAAGTAATAATTATCACCTGGAAGTTATTATGGTATATTTGATGAAATTTTATCAGGGTCATCATCACCAAGTGACTTTTTCTTTTCCCAAAAATAAAAAAAATCCATTGTGGGGTCGTTAAGGCACAATCTGCAGACTTCTCCAATAATGTTTTTGTTTTTTTTTTGTAAATTATATTTTATTAATTAAAAAAAACTTGTGTAATACATTAGTCTTCTCCATCTACTACCTATATACATTTCTATAGACTTCTCCTTAGTTCCTCAAAAGTAAGTACACATTTCTTTTTCCTTAAAATTTATCTTTCTATATCTCTTAATTTGTTAATTGATACTCTTACTTATAATACAAAAGACCATATCTTTAAACAATTATTTTTCAATATCTATCTAGATTACTTTCTACTTACTAGCTTTGCCAATTTATTCCCATCTTAATTTTAAATATTCTTCTATTTGAGCCCAATCTTCATTGATTAATTCTGAATCTTCATTATAAGTATTCTTGTTAATCTGTCCATCTCTTTCATTTCAATTAATTTGGAAAGCCACTCATCAATTGTTGGGATCTCTTCTTGTTTCCACTTTGAAGCAATTTGTATCCTTGCACCTGATACCATATAAAGGAGGATCTTCCAATATTTATTTCTATATTTGGGTCTATTCTATTTGTCATGTTTAACAGGTATAGCTCTGGGTGTAATTCAAACTTGAATTTTAATATATTTTCAATTGTAGTATGTATTTTTCCAATAAGTTTTCATCTTTGGACATCTCCACCATATGTGGTACCTTCTCCAATAATGGTATTTGGAGGGTCAAGAAATGCTGGAAAAATGTGTAAATCTGGATGGTGACTACGTAGAGATGCATGAACAACTACAAATCAAAACAAACTTTCTGTCAATTTTTTTTAAATTGATAATTAAAACTTTATGATACCCCCTCATACTGGTCTCTTTGCTGCAATCCTGTGTTCCTATGGGGTGTCTGTCTTTCAAGGGCAGCTCCAGGATGGGACTACAGATGTCCAGAGCTTCAAGGGGCAAAATGGGAAAGGAGCACCTCCAAAACCAGTGGCTGCATCTGAACTGCAGAAATAATCCAGGTTGACACCACTTTAACTACCCTAGGAATTGTAGTTTTTTGAGACATTTCGACTTCTGTGCCAGAGTTCTGGTACCACTAGTTGCTGTTGTTAACCACCTTTAAGTAGATCCAGACTTGTGGTGACTCTGTGGATGGAACATCTCCAAGACCCACTGTCCTCCACTGTTCTGCTTAAGTCCTGCAAATTCATACCTATAACCTCCTTTATAGAGTCCATCCATCTACCATGTGGTCTTCCTCTCTTTCTGCTTCCCTCTACCTTGTTGGAATATTAGCATCAATGCTTGTGTGTAGTTCTATGTTTTCCTTAAGAAGGGGGTGTTCTACACAGGAACACTGATTTATATCTCTATAGTAATTTGGTCAGCATTGCTTGTGATGAGGTCACTTCCCATACCCCTCCTTTTCTTGAGGATAATAAAGTCTTATGCTTGTTTGTTTGCTAGCACATTTTCCCTCTCTGCTCTTACCAAGCATGGATGCATAAACTTTGCTCCTAAAGATGTTTTTCTTCTAACTTGCACATATGGAGGTCAGCTATCTAGAGATCTCTGTACCAAAGTGTATTTTTTTCTACTGATTAGTTATTTTTGTAGAAACTATGTATTGCTGTTGCTGCTGTGTTGCTGCTGCTGCTAATTTACCACAAATTACCCAACCATATTTTTAATAGGTTATGGACCCCAGCTAGGCTTCAGAAAGTAAAATTTTTTGAGTTGTGGCTTTGGAAGCCAGAGATTTTTGGATTTTTGTCACAAGTGAGGTTGCCAGTGCATTTCCCCCCCTGAGTTTTATAAACAGGATGTTTTGTTTTGTTTTGTGTGGGCAGAAATGGTGCAAGCATCAATGGTATGTGGCTGGTCTTTGATACCTAAACTAACTGAGGATCATTTTAATATTTGGCTTCAACGAATGAAACTTTGGATGGATGAAGAAGGAATTCTATCTATTTTGGAAATGGAATGTCCAGAAGGAGCAAGAGAGAGACAGACATGGGAAAAGAATCATGTGAAGGTGAAGTGTTTTATTGCTCAAACTTTGGGAGATGATCAACATATTCATGTAAAAGATAAAACTGATGCTAAAAATATGATTAAAATCTTAAAGAAATGCTATGGCAAAGCAGACATTAAACATAAAACAAATTACTACATAGATCTGTTTACATTGCAGTTTTGCAGTGGTGGGAATTATTCAAAGCATATTCAACCATGAAAACGCTCCTAGATAAACTTTATTTAGCTGGTGGACATCTGGATAATCAACAGAAAATAGCAGTTCTGTTGCAATCTTTGCCACAAGAATTTGGTCCTTTTGTAACTGGAGTTGGAACTTTGCAGCAATCCATGCAAGAAAATCTGATGTTTGATGATGTATTGTGTAGATCAGGGGTAGGCAACCTTTCCCCTTTAAGGGCTGAGGGACTTCAGCTCCCAGAATCCCAGGAGCCATTGGCCAATATGGGACTATTGGCCAACATGGCTGAGGCTTCTGGGAGCTGAAGTCCCCTGGCCCTTTAAGGGGAAAGGTTGCCTACCCCTGGTGTAGATTTAAGTCAGAAGCAGAGCAGATTCAAAGTATGCAAAGAAAGGGTGAGGATAACTTCTCTCAGCCAGAATCCGTGCTCAACAAAGAATCAATGCAGGCTGGATCAAATTTCACTGCCAGAACTCAACAAAGGCAAGGCAGATTTGCATTTGAAACACTAAATGGCTCATTAGCAAGAGAGAGATTTTTTCATTGTTTTTCATGTGGTCAAAGAGGGCATTTTCAAAGAGACTGTAGAGCCAATCAGAAGTCACAGATGATGTCATCAAATCCAACCAATGGTAGCTATCACCCTTAGCACTTCACAAGCTCACAGACAAAGCATGAACACAGAGGGAATGATTTCAAAGCTGTTAAGAACAATGTAAGTTTACTAGCAGCAATGGTGAACAAACCAAATTATAATGATGCTGTTCTTATAGATTTTGGAGCCAGTAAACACATGGCTGGAAATTCAAATTTGTTAAGCAACTTGAGTCGAATTGATCACAATGAGGTTGTGAAAACTGCAGGTGGTTCATTTCTGCAAGATGTGTCTGAAGGAGATTGCCTGTTAAGATGCAATACAGATAATGGCACAAATTTAATCACAACTAAGAATATTTTATTTGTACCAGGGTTAAGTAAAACTCTGTTCAGTGTGTCAGTCATAACAGAAAAAGGGGTTGATGTGCATTTCAGTGGGAATCTATGCACAATAAGTCATGACAGAGAAATATATGCCACAGCATTTAAGGAAAATGGTGTTTATGTACTAGACTATGCACAAGAGAGAAGGTCCAAATTTGATGAAAGTGGGAAACCAGGTATGACATGTGCAACAACAGGTTGTACACAAACAGAAGGGGAGAATGAGCAAACAGAACCAGGTTTGGAACTGGACATCCCTATGGAAACAGACAGGGTTCCAGAACCATAGCTCAGATGCTCATCTCGAACAAACAGAGGAGTATTGCCTCTACCATTTTCTTACACTGCAAGCACAGAAGTACCAAATGAATGTTTTACATAAGAGGACATAGACAGATGTGGAGCACTTACAAGCTACAAGAGCTTCAAATGGGAAACTACATGAGGTGTTAATCAAAAACGGTTTTAAACAAAACAAAGCTGATCTTCATCTTTACACAAGATGCAAAAATGACAAATGGGCTTACATTCTAACTTGTATTGATGATTTGATCTTAGCTTACCAAGACAAAGCTGATTGTGAAGAAATCATTACTCATTTGAGCAAAGAGACTGAACAAATCATTTGTTAGCAAGGAATAAAAATAGAAAGAGAAGAAGATGAAAGTTACCTTCTCAGTCAAGAACAAAAGATTCATGAACTTATAGAATTCTTAAGACTCAAAGAGGCCTACCTCGTGGCTACACCTATGGAAACAAACTATTACAAGATAGATGGACACAGTGAATGTTTAGCAAATAATAACAAATTCAAAAGTGGTATAGGAAAACTTCTGTATCTAGTTGCAACTACAAGACCAGACATTGCATCAGTAGTTACAATTCTTTCTGAAAAGACTAGATCACTTAGAAAAATGGACTGGAATGCTATGAAAAGAGTGGTCAGATATTTGAAAGGTACAAAGCATTTAAATTTAAAGTTGCAGGCCACCAATAGTCCCAGAGTAATAGCCTATACTGATGCGGACTGGCTTGGAGATCCTTCGGATAGATAATCTGCCAGTGGAAACTTGTTCCTCTATGGAGATGGATTGGTGAGTTGGACAAGCAAGACATAAGATGTTATAGCACTCTCATCAATGGAAACAGAATACATTTCAGCAGCACAAGCAAATCAAGAAATTTTATGGTTATGTCAATTACTGGAAGAATTTGTAATAAATGAATCATTGCCCATAGATGTTTATGAAGATAATCAAAGCTGCATTAAACTTTCAAAGAGTGAAGGGATTAGTTCACATACCAAGCATTTTGATGTGAGATATCACGTGTTGAGAGATCTACAGAAAGAAAAGTTTATTGAAATGAAGTACTGTACATCAAAGGAAATGACTGCAGATATTCTCACCAAGCCACTACCTAGAGATCAATTTCAGTTCTTGAGAAATAAGATAAATTTTGTCACATAAAGACACGAATTGGTGAGAAGGGGTGTTGGAATATTAGCATCAATGTTTGGGTGTAGATCTATGTTTTCCTTGAGAAGAGGGTACTCTACACAGAAACATGATGTATATCTCTATGGTAATATGATCAGTGTTGCTTGTGAAGAGGTCACTTCCCATACCCCTCCTTTTCTTGAGGATAATAAAGTTTTATGATTGTTTGTTTGCTAGCACATTTTCCCTCTCTGCTTTTACAAGCATGGATGCATAAACTTTGCTCCTAAAAATGTTTTTCTTCTTACTTGCACAGATGGAGGTCAGCTATCTAGGGACCTCTGTACCAAAATGTAGTTTTTTCTATTGATTAGTTATTTTTATAGAACCTAGATGTAACAATAAAGTAAGTTTCTTTTTACCCACTTATGTATCCTGTTTATTTACCAGAAGCTCAGATCTAGTTGTTTTTACCAAATACCTGTGGAGTATATGCTTGCTGTTGCTGTTGTGTTGCTGCTGCTGCTAAACTGATTTTACCACAAATTACCAAAATTTTAACATACCTCTCCTAGCATCATTGTTTTTACCCAAGGAGTCTTCCCTTCTCACGAAGTGGCCAACATAGGAGAGCCTCAACTATCATCTTGGCCATCATAAATTGCAGTTCCCAGAATGCCATAGCACTGAGCCATGGCAGTTAAAATGGTGTTTTGCAGGCGGAGGCAGCCAGGAACAGGGCTGTTTTTGCGCTGGTTTGGAGCGTGTGAATGGAATACATGGGTCAGGATTTAACTGGGGAGGGATGGTTTGAAATCAGGATGCTCAGAGGGTCCAGTTGGATATTTGGGCGATCCTGGCTGATCTCCAGGGGAAATGATGTTTTCCCGAAGCCGGGAAAGCATCATTTCCCCTGGAGATCAGCCCAGATCGGCCAAATTTCCAGCAGGACCCTTTTTTCCAGATTCCATCGGATCCAGAGTCAGCCCCATTGAAATCGATGGGACTGAAGTTAGGATTCACTGATTTCTATGCCTCTCTTCTTAGGAAGGCTTCAATCCAACGCATAGCAAGCAATTCTTTTAGGAGCAGGGCGATCAGGGCGTCCTCTTTTTCCAGGACCTGTCCTCCATTTCAACCTTCTCTCAAGGAGGGATCCCCACAATGTCCTCCATTTGGAGCAGGGCTAAGAAGCACGGATGTATATTTCTATGGTTTTTGAGCTCTTCTTTGGCCGTGCCCTCCCTTTTTCTGGAATGTCCTCCAATCTATGGTGCCTCATCTGGTCATCCCGAGAGCCAAAGACATTTGAGGAGACTTTCCTTTTGCTCTGACTTGTTGCTTCCGATGCGTCCGAAGGTGCCTCCTTCCAAAATCCAACCCCATTTGTTGTTGTTGTGCGCCTTCAAGTCCTTTCCGACTTATGGCGACCTTAAGAACTTATCACGGGGTTTTCTTGGCAGGTTTTGTTCAGAGAAGGTTTGCCATTGCCATCCCCTGAGGCTGAGAGAGTGTGACTTCTCACCCAGAGTGTTTCTTGGCCGAGAAAGGATGTGAATCCTCTGCTCCAGAGTGATAGCTGCACCCACGCTGCAGAAATAATCCAGGTTGACACCACTTGAACTGCCCTGGCTCCATGCTACGGAATTCTGGGAAGTGTAGTTTTAGTGAAATATTGAGCCTTCTCTGTCAGAGAGCTCTGGCGCCACAACAAACTACAGTTCCCAGTGATCCATAGCATTGAGCCTTGGCAGGTAAAGTGGTGTCAGACTGGGTTATTTTTGCAGTGAGTACGCAGCCCATTGTCAAACCACTACACCACACTGCCTCTCAAAAGACACTGTTTAGGGAACACGGAAGAGAGCCTTTCAAACCAGGAGCAGAACTCTTCTGGAAGATTTGTGAGAACGTGTTTATTTCTCCCACGAAGGTCTATGCGACCTTGAGAGATGTTGATCCATGTGCCCTGAAGTCGTTTCTAACTTATGGCGACCCTAAGGCAAATCTATCATGGGGTTTTCTTGGCAAGATTGGGTCAGAGGAGGTTTGCCATGGCCTTCCCCTGAGGCTGAGAGAGTGTGACTTGCCCAAGGTCACCCGGTGGGTTTTATGGCCGAGTTGGGAATCGAACCCTGGTCTCCTGAGTCGTAGTCCAACACTCAAACCACTAAGCCACGCTGCCTGGGGAGGAAAGAGCCATCAGCCCATGGGTACAAAGGATCAGGGTTGAAAGGAGGTGTCATTTATCTTATTTTCCTTGTTGGGTAGACCGGGGCTCTGTAGGAATGTCAGACAGTATTCTCTGGATTCTTTTAATTTCATCCGGAGGGGTTTTTAAAAGCCCCACAACTAATAGGATTTTTTCCTTGAGTTTCGTTAGAAAGCTCAGGAAAATAGGAGAGATTGATTTAATCTCACCAGCAGAGTGAACGCAGCAGAAAATGCATGAGCAGGAAAAATCAAACTAGTCCACCTTTAATCTCCAGCCCTCATGTGTCTTTCAATAAAGAACCAAGACCACTTAAGAGTATTATAATTAAAAAAAGATAAATTTAGGGGGGGTTGCAGACTGCCAGAAATAGTGCAAATTCAGTCCACTTTTAGGGTTAGGGTTAGGGTTAGGGAATCAAGGGGACTGGAGTTTATTGTGGCACCAGAGCTCTCTGACAGAGAAGGCTCAATGTCCCAGAAAAAAAAAAATTGCCATGATTCCCTAGCACTAACCCTAACCCTAAAAGTGGACTCAATTTGCACTATTTCTAGCAGTCTGCAACCCCTGTTACTTACAATATCATGTGCATATTCATACACAGGTAAAAGCTTCATGTAGAAAATAGCCTACATGCTTGCAGAGAAAGTTTTATCAGCGTGCTAGAAAGCCATGCTGCCCTGGTCAGGGAACAAAAGGAGGACCATCATGGCAATTCCTCCAGAGACAAAGAAGAAGTGTGCTCTCTTTTAGGAGGAGGAAATTGAAGGGGTCAGAAAGCAATAAAAATCATAGATATGTATCTGTCATGCTTAAGTTGCAAAATTAATGCAAAATGTTTTCCCCGTGCTCATATCATGGGACTTTCCTGGCAAGATTTAGTCAGAGGAGGTTTACCATTGCCTTCCCTTGGGGCTGAGAGAGTGTGACTTGCCCAAGGTCACCCAGCGGGTTTCGAACCCTGGTCTCTAGAGTCTTAGTCCAGTACTCAAACCACTATAGAAGTGTCGTTTCCCAACTGGGAAGGGGATCTGAGCACAGTGCTTTCAGGAAAAGGTCCGGCTGAAGAGTCCTGGGTCTCCTTCGTCCCTTTGGAGTAGGAGTGCCTTTATTGGATCGCGGACATCTCACAAGCAAAGCCAGCTTTCGAGTTCAACAGAGCTCTTCGTCCTGTTCAGCTGGCATACACGGAGAGGCAGGAGAAAATGGAGGAGGTGGGTGGAAATCCCTCGAGAGGAACAGCTTCTCTGCAAGGAGAATGGACTCCATTTGCGACATTGGAGTGACCCAGGGAAGCCTTGGCTTTTGCTTGGCTTCAGGATCGCAAGACTTTTAATCGGGAGGCGCATGATCCTTTAGGAAGAGGAGGAAGGGTGCGATGGGTCCAAGGACAAACAGGGTGACCAGGCGTCCTCCTTTTCCAGGACACGTCCTCCATTCCAACCCTCTGTCCATGAGGAATCCCCAAATGCCCCCCCC
>CM034710.1:77388837-77402124 GCA_020142125.1 Phrynosoma platyrhinos | reverse complement strand
AAAAAAAAACCAACCCCAAACCCTGGGGCTATGTTGTCCTTTAGTGAGCCTCCCACTCCCAGCTTCTGCTTCCCAGCTTCATGCCACACAGAGCTCATGGCTCTACAGAAGAGGCTGGCCAGATCCACAGCCACTTTCCCTTGTCTTGGACCAAAGAGGCCCTGGAAATTGGAGTCCAACAAGCACCTGTTCCCCATAGTTGACCTAGAGAGTGAGCCTCTGAAGGCAGAGCTTGGAAAATGACTTTTTTGAACTACATCTCCCAGAATCTCTCAACCAGAATGTCCATTGGGAGCTGTAGTCACTCCCCCAAAGCTAGAGGCTGTTATTTATGCCTGAACTTAGTATATGTCTTAGTCAGGCCTCATAGCTGCTTTGATAGAGGGAGAGAGTGTTGGAATCCAATTCCAGGAGGGGAACAGTCCCAAATGAAATAGACTAGCTGAGGACCCTTTCACACTCCACAACTGCAGTGTTATGACTCCACTTCAGTTGCCATAACAACATGGAATACTAGGATTTCAGTCTGAGTGCTCCTCTTGTGTCTCACCAAACTGCCAACTCCAGAAATCCATAAGATGCAGCTAGGGCATGTAAAGTGGCATCACAATGCTATAATTGTATAGTGTGGAAGAGCCCTGAAAGTGACCACTTTCAGCCACTGTAAAGCCCACTGATTTAATGGGTCAACTCTAGCTGGCAATAGGAATTAGATTTAGGTCTTCATAGGCATCTTTCCCAAAGGATTCGATGGGTACTTTGTGGTACTCCTTTGTTTTGCATGTTGCACCCATGAAAGAGCATTTATGGGAGTATAAGAGATTGGCAGGGCATGCCTTGGGACTGGCAGAGCTGTTTTTTGTGGTGCCATTGGGGCTGATAGAATGAGAGTATCATGATTTTGTATGTGGTGATGAAGATGATGGGTGTTTCTTAGCTTTTTCTGAGTATAGACAGTGGGTATCTCTGCTGGCACAGTCCCTAGAGCTTCTAGGAATGCTAGGTGATGGTTATTTTGGTCATTTTCTAACCATTTTGTATCTTCCCTGTGTGTATTTTCCTCAGCCATAGTGAGCAGATATTGGATATAGTGGCCATAGTATTAGCCCAATAAGGGACAGGTCTCTTTTTCCTGCCTAGCCGAAAAGAGGGAATGATGCTAATGTAATGATTGGACTAGAATTTTGAAGATCTGTGTTTAAAGTGGTATCTACACTGTAGAAATAATGTAGTTTGACACTACTTTAAATGCTGTAGGTCCATTTTATGAAACACTGGGATTTCCAGTTTTGCAAGGCCTTTAGCCTTCTCTGTCAAAGAGTGCTGGTGCCTTACAAAACTACAGATCCCAGGATTCTGTAGGATGGAGCCATGACAGTTAAAGTGGTACCAAAGTGCATTACTTCTACAGTGTGGACATACCCTAAGTCAACACTAAACTTTAAAACTTAGGGCCGATGCAGATGGCCCGTTTGGGGCGGCTCTGGGCTGCCCCTGGGAGTGGCAGATCGAGGCCATGGCAACCACATGTCGCAGCCCCGATCTTCCTTTTTGCCACCCCTAAAAGACCAAAATGACACTCCTTTTGGGGGCGGCAAAAGGCCGCCCTTAGAGCTGCCGCCAGAGCTCTTTTGCGCCCTTTTGGCACAGCATGTGTGTACACTGCACCAATAGGACACCCTTGTGGATGGGTGTGTGGTGTTGGGGGCAGAGCCAGGGTGGCTGGCATGTGGTTGTCCTGCCCCAACTCCACCCCCAAGTCGGCCTATAGTGCCGGTCTGCATTGGCCTTAAGTTCCATGATCTTGGATACTTTTTCTCAGTCTGACCTACCTTTCAAAATTGTTGTGAGGATAAAGTGGGAAGTCCCATGTATATCACTTTGAGCTTATTAGAGGCAAGGCAGAATATGCATTTAAATAATAGATACTATGAACATTGCTTTGCTCTATAATGGGTGAGCAGTGTGACCATCCAGATGCTGGTACATTGAAACTCTGAGAATTCCTCATAACTTGTTATGGTGGGTAGGATTCATAGGAGCTGCAGTCCAATAACACTCCTGTTCTGTAAAATACTATACATTATGTTACAACTATCTGGATTTTATAGCAGCCACAAAGAAACATTATTTTAGTTTTTTTTTAATTACAAAGCAAAGAATGCATGGCAGCAACTTTCAGCTTGATTATATTACTAATTATCACATAGTTCTGTCTCAAATGATGTGTCTTAAAGCAAAACTCTTTAAGAAGTTGAAAATTAAATGACCCTGGTCCTGTAAAATATTTGATTAACACTCTTCATTTTATGCCTTATGAAGCATTGCATTGAAGCAAAATGCAATTTTAAATGGACATATAGTTTTGTGGGATTGGTTCCACAGGGTTTAATGTGTCATCTAGAATCAAGTATATAAAAGTTGCAATTATCAATTAAATTTATTTCAAACTGGTGCTTGGAATCAACACAACCCATTACTGAAATGTTTTTTAAAGCACATGAGCTGTTAGCGCTGCCTAAATTTACTCCAGATCTAAAAATTTTAGGTTTTTATTCAGTTCCCATCTGTTATACCTTAGCTTATGCCAGGGGTAGGCAACCTAAGGCCCAGGGGCCGGATGCGCCCCCCCCGGCCCCAGGCCGGTCCTGCTGCCGTCGCCACCACCGCTCCCCGCTGTTGCCACTGCCTGCCATGATGATATTGATTACTGTTGTTATTACTTGTTCTTGGGGTTTTCTTGGCAAATCTCCACAGGGGTTTTGCCATGGCGTTTCTAGGGCTGAGAGAGTGTGCATGCATATTTTTTAAATTTAATTTTTTTAAAAAAATTATTTATTTATTTATTTATTTATTTTTGGTGCTTCGGCCACCCATTTGTCTGAGGGACAGCAACCCAGCCCCCGGCTCACAAAGGTTGCCTACCCCTGATTTATGTAGTTTAGAACTCAATGGTTCAGTGACATCAGTTTACACGGAACTCTATCTTAAAAATACATTTTTTTGGACTTTGTGGTGGCAATCCCCAGAGTCTTGATGCTACAAATGCCTTATGTCTCTTTCTTATGAAAAACTGAACATAATAATAAACAATAACTGTAGAAACAAACTAAATAAAACAGACCAAGCAAAAAATACCAGTGGTGTTAAATTACAACTAACCTCTTCCCCAGATCTGGTACCTTTCTTAGTGTGGTTCTTACATTTTAAAAAGCTGCCTGGCAGGCAGAAATTTAACAGATAAAATTACTCCCATACAACTACACTCCACTTTTAAATCACAAAAGCCTTTGTAACACCACCACAAGATGGTATCTCTGTTCAGATACACCCCTTCTCTCTTGATCACATCCACCCACACTATTCTAAATGGCTCCTTAAAAGCCAGCATAAATACAAAGACTGTAAGTTGTGTCTTCAAGATGCTTGAGTATGGATGGCACTAAAGTGCCAGGTCAGGTCCTGAAATTTCAGTCCCTAAATCTGAGATGTAGAAACAATCCTTTTGGATATCCCTGATTATGTTATAGGGGTTATATTATAAGATAGATAATCAGTGATGTCATTAAGCATCAACCACAGCTGCACCAATATGTCATTCAAGTAAAAAACACCAAGTAAGTCCAAAAAATACAAGTATTCTTACCCTAAGATCAGGCCCCTCTCAATTGTGATGTCAATTTAATATTAAAAGGGACACTGAGGTGGGTAACCTTGAAAGGCTCCCCAATGTGGATACCTAGCCATACTACATTTTGGAAACCTGTTTGGCTTTGGCAAGGAGGGAGCAAGAGCACCCACTGTGATGAGGTCACTCAAGACTGTCATCAGCGTAATCCCTTCTCAATGGAGGGTGTTGATGGGATTCTGGCTGAAAAAGATTGTTGTACATACACAGACAAAGGATTCCTCTCCAGTAGTAGTAGTTTTCCCTGTCTGAGATACCATGCCAATTGTCCGGACATTTCCTCAATCTCCTGACCATTCTTCTTCCTTGGGGGAAACAATTTAGCAGTGAGGTAATCAATTCATCCCTAAATGGCTGCCCCAATATAATTTTGAGTATATATACTGCCTAGGCACTAGCAAGTTGGTCTAGTCTGAACCAGGACAGAATCTCTGTTTGACCTCTGCTAGATTCTTCAATGAGCCGGCCACCCTACCTACCATGGGAGCTATTGAGCCCTTTCCATTCCAGATGCCCCTTGATTGGAACCAAGATTCAAGATCAGTACAGTATTACCATTAGCAAGGCCTCCACTTTTCACCTGCTCCCACCTTTGCTTCTTCAGTTTTTGTGTGTGTGCATCAGAGTGTGTGCGTGAGAATGTGTTGATTATTTTATTAATAAAACTGCAAAACCTATTTGGAATTGCCTCTGGAGTTCTGTGTGGTTTGGAACTGATATACAAAGGGAAAGATCCCAGACTGAATGTTGCCCGAGCCATTCCCCTAAAATTAATTTGTGGGTGTCTTCCCAGGATGCCCAGCTTTTTGGATAACAATATATTTATGTCTATATTTTATTTATTTCTATATCTAGGCAGTGGTCTCACCCTGAGATTCCTTCTCCTCACCCTGAGGACTGGAGAAAAGTCTCCAGGCCTTGAGATCAAGAAATCTTGTTAGGTAACCTTGCTATAAGGAAATGGTACACAAATTGAGCTATTGTGTTTAGAAAGAAATTGCTCCTCTAAAAAAAGTGTTACTTAACAGCATGACCCTAATCCAGTTTCACTTCCATGGGACATAATCAGGGCTAGTATAATGGTTAATATGGCTTGCCATCTATCAGTACCTAGGTACCTAAGGGGCTAATTCTGAGAGCTTATTGGCCTCAATGCTTCTCTTTGCTTCTGCTATCTGTAAAGCAGCTTCATTTATATACCGCTTCATATCACGCTATGGGATGTCTAAGCAGTTTACAACTGTAGGCTCATTGCCCTCCAACAGTTGGGTACTCATTTTAGTAACCTCGGAAGGATGCAGGCCTGAATCTAGCCTGAGCCCTGGCTAGTATTGAACTCGCAGCCTTATGGTCTATGAGTGGCTGCAGTACAGGCATTTAACTACTGTGCCACCAGGGCTCTTATCTGTTTGCACAACCAATCTTTGAGCCAAAGAGGTGGTATCCCTTATGCTTGAAACCAACACAGATAGAAGAACTGGCAATGAGCATAGTGTCCTAGTCTTCTTGACTAGAGTTATCAGAGTGAAAACTGGATGAAGCTCCTGTACCTTTAATTATTGTACAGAAGACAGAATATGAGTAGGCACTGATTCTCTGAAGATGTCAGCCACAGATGCTGGCAAAACATCAGAAGGAAACTCTTCTAGAACATGGCTACACAACCCCCAAAAATCCACAAAAAACTATCAGTAGGTACTGCTTGTAACCTGGTTGCTTGATGAGCAACACCTGCTAAAATTCTCTCCTCTATACAACCATTAAATATATTCAGGGTAGCTGTGTTG
Source organism: Phrynosoma platyrhinos (assembly GCA_020142125.1). NCBI lineage: Eukaryota > Metazoa > Chordata > Lepidosauria > Squamata > Phrynosomatidae > Phrynosoma > Phrynosoma platyrhinos. Next base: position 77,396,649 of record CM034710.1, on the reverse strand, counting down.
GCCATGAAGAAAAGTACAAAAAAAAAATAATATACAAAATCCACAAAAGTGTAATACCTTTATTGGTCAACCAAAATGCTGAAAATACATCATGCAAACTTTTGAAGCTTCACTGGCTTCTTCATCAGGCAAAGATTTTCCAAATTATATAGGAAGAGGAGATGACTGACAATATTAGAGTCACAGAACTATATTTTGTCTCAGATGTAACATCTGTTGTCAGTTAAGATGGTCTAAGGGATATCAATGAAGGCAATTTACCATTAAAGGTACAGAACAATAGCATCACTGGGGTGTGTGGGGTGTGTGGACTGCACTGGGTGACACCCCAGAAGAAGTGGGGGTGACACCTGGTCAGTTCGTGCGGAGGCTGCTCAGCACTGCTGCAGGAGCTGCTTGGTCCTGCATTGGGTAGTTCTCTGGGCTGTGGGGCTTCTCCCTGGGCCTTCCCAGGGCAGCTGGGCTTCTCCCTGGGTGGTGGGGTTCTCCCTGGGGCTGCGAGGCTTCTCCCCGGGCCTTCCCTGGACAGTGGGACTGCTCCTTGGGGCTGCATGCACACTCCCGTGTGGCCTGCACATACTCCCGCATGCCCCATACTCCAGAAGTCCACAGGAAATCCCACTCTAGAAGTCCCCCCCCCCCCAGAAGTCCCGCTCTCTGCACCGGTTGTTACCTGGTTGGGGAACACCACTGGCACAGAAGCCTGCTCCAGTTTTCAGTCTGGCAACCTCAGCCAGACTACATGCCCCTGAAAAGATAAATAGGGCAAGGACAGGACATCTGAGGAGGATTGCTTAAAAATGCAACTTTAGAAAATAGACTACACATATCATAAAAATTTGAAAAGATGGATACTAGGGGTAAACGTTAAGGCCAAGAACCTAATGGCTCACTTTGTTGTTTTTTGCCATCACGTTGATTTTGAATTTTGGCAACCTATGAATGAGAGTCCTGCAAGAGTCCCAGTCAACCAGGAATTGCAAACATAGGGCCCACTAGTAGGATATAAATCTCTACCAGTATACTTAGAGTAGACTGTTGCTCAGGGATGAAGGCTGCTATTTTTTCCTTGGTGTAAAAGGGCAACCAGATTATATCCAAACATGTCCCAGCAGCCACTCAGTGTCAAGAGAACAGAACTGCATCCAGAAACCTCTGGCTAGCCTGGGGCAAAAGTCATGCACAAGGAAATATTGGGTACCACTTTGCGCAATCCCTAGAAAAGTACTCACATCAGCACAATTAGGGGATACACAAACAAAACCCACCAATCCAATTCCATAGCAGTCAAGATGTATATATGTGTATATCTGTGTATTTGAGTACAGGTTTTGGGGGAGTGTAGGGCTTTTGAGAAGATGTTAACATATAAATACACTAGTACTCTCATTCAAAGTACAGTGGGTTCTTGGTATCCACTGGGGTTTGGTACCAGGACCCCTCATGGATAACAAAATCCATGGATTCTCAAGTCCCATGAAATACAATGTTATAGTAAAATGGTGCCCCTTATATAAAATGGCAAAATAAAGATTTGCTTTTTGGAATTTATACATGCTTAAAAATATTTTCAAACTATGGATGCTTGAATCTGTGGATAAAAAAAATCTGTGGATATGGAGGGCTGATTGTAGATGACATTCTTCTAATGACTACTACTAAATTTCTAGTCATCAATGTAGTTTGAAGAGGTTTTAGACGACAGCCTTCTCCATCCTGGTGCCTTTAGCTGAGCTGAGCTACAAGCTCCATTGTGACAGGGATGATATAGCCCAGTATGGAGGACACCATGTGAGGGATGATAGTAGGGATGGCTTCTAAAAGCCATAACTTGCCCTTTTAAGGGTTCAGAGGGCTCTGCCAATCCACAGGTAATTATTCCAGATAATTTGAAAGATTATTAATGTTAGTCTAAGCAAAATTAAATCTAAATTGCTGTCTTGAATAGCTACTGTGTATTCAAGACAAGAATAGACACTATCTAGCCCAGTTCTCAGTAATGTGAGAAACTTTAGATGCTAGAGCTTAGAGCAGGGGTAGGCAACCTAAGGCCCAGGGGCCGGATGCGGCCCCCTGAGGTCTTTGGACTGGCCCCAGGCTGGTCCTGCTGCCGCCACCACCGCCGCTCCCTGCTGCTCCCTGCTTCTGCCGCCGCCCGCCATGATGATATTGATTATTGTTGTTATTACTTGTTCTCGGAGTTTTCTTGGCAAAATCTCCACAGGGGTTTTACCATGGCTTTTCTGGGGCTGAGAGAGTGTGCATGCATATTTTTAATTTTTTTTAAAAAAAATAAATTTAATTATTTATTTATTTATTTATTTATTTTTGGTGCTTCAGCCCCCCAATTGTCTGAGGGACAGCAACCCAGCCCCTGGATCAAAAGGTTGCCTACCCCGGCTTAATATATATCTTTGCTTTTCCTGTCACAACTTCTGTGCCATTGGCATGTGTTGTCTTTCCTGGCCTGCAGATATAGTGATTCACCAGGAGGATTATTGTTTGGCCCAAGGCTACCAGTGGCACATTTGTAGAAAATTCAACAGATGTTAAAAATGAATGCTGCTGCAAGGAACAAAAAAACAACAACACCTGAAACAAAGAACAGCTCAATTAACCATCTTTACACAATTTGGAATTTTTACAATGGCAGCGTGATGTTATGTATGTCTACACAAGCATAAGCCCTAGTGAGTTGAGTGGGGCTCACTCCCACTTAAGTGTGTAAAAGTGTATAGCAGGGTAGGCAACCTTTCCCCTTTAAGGGCCGAGGGACTTCAGCTCCCAGAATCCAAGGAACTATTGGTCAACATGGGACTATAGTATGTAAGAATGTATAGTACAGTAGTCTGTTTTACAGTGGTGAAACTGTGCTCCCAGGTATAGTAAATGTGTTAAGCCAAGGCTGGGCAACTGTTAGGGGCAAAATAATATCATCTCAAAACCAAAAATTTCAAAAAAGGATTTGCTCAAAATGCTCCCCATAACTCTTAGGGAGCCATGAGGGCAATTTCATATGTTTTGGTGGTGTGCCCTGTTTTGAGCCCAGGAAAAGTCTTTTTTCCCCAATAAGAAGTGACTGGAAATTAATTTTGTATCACTTCCTGTTAGGGAACAAAAGCAGTGTAGAACAGTTTGGAGGCACTCCCAAATTTGGCAATATTTCTAGTTATGTAACTTCCTGAGAGCATTGAAGGAATTTTGGGGTGACAAAAATTGGGGGGGGGATGCTGAGGGGCTCAGGAGCCAAAAACTGGTCTTGGGGAACAGGTGAGGCCTGTGGGGTGCACTTTCCTTTGTGGCTACTGTGTGCCTTCAAGTCATTTTTGACATTTGGCTACCCTAAGGCAAACCTATCAAGCCATGTTGAGGAATGCTTGATGCTCCAAATATTGGACAGCTACCCCAGTCCCAGCCAGCATTACTAATGGTGAGTGATGATAGGCGGTACAATCAAGCCCTCTACACATTACCAGCATGTATTATTACTAGTATGCTATTCTTAGCTTGGTTTTTAAATATTCACCTGGGAACAGCCATTCCATTGAGTTTCACCAGAAAAGATGCAGAAGGATGCGGTGCTGATGTAGTAACACTTTCTCTCCCAGCACAACTGCTCTTCCAGCAGACTGCTGTAAAAATAATAATATGGAATTCTATGAATTGGACCTGAATCTGAAGACTGGACCTTATTTTCCTTTTCTTTTATCCCCTTGAAGATTTACAGTATACTGTAGATCCCAACCTACATTCTTCCCACATCAACATAGCCCATCACTCTGCCAACAAAAGCAGAGACAGATGATTCTGAATATATCATTGTCCCTGCACAATGATATCTTCCCAGCATCTGGTATTTGGAGGCAAACCATTTCTCAGTATAAACATATCCATGTATGTCATTACATGTCCATATGTATCACAGCAAATAGCCACTGACAGCAATTAGAATTGAACCACAGGCTTCTATCTTGATTTGTAGGCAAATGCTTTGACAGTTAAACTACCAGTCTACTTGGTATGAATGCACATTATAGCTAGGTTCAATTATAATTCAGCAGCTATTCAAAGAATAGATACTGGTAGGTAGAAAGACTTGAAAATCTAGTTCACCATCTCTGGGTTATCTGTCACCTTCACCTATTAGCTTACCTTACATCTTTTTAAATCTACCTGAATTGTGAAAAATGGATTAGTATGGGAGCCAGTCATACTGTGGTCTGTCTGCCCAGAATCGTGGAACAACTTGCAGCAACACAGAAAGAAACCAAAAGGTGAAAAACAATCATGAGCCAATTCCACCCCCCTCCATATGTGTCCCTGAAGAAAGACCAAGGTTGGTGGTGGCTGTTCTTGTTTTTGTTGTCTGTCTTCATGACTTATGGCGACCCTAAGGAGACTCTATCATGGGCTTTTCTGACACCTTTCTTCAGAGAAGGTTTTTCAGGAAGCTAAAAACATCATTATCTGTATCTATAAACTCCCCCCCTCCCCAATATCTCCCAGCCTTATGTTAACTATGTTATTGGAGGAATCACCTGGAGGATGTATGATCAGGTTCTTCTATGCTGTTGATTAGTCAGTTTGAATTTCTGTCTTTGGAATCTGCCTAGCCTACCCAGAAATACCTCTGCTTTTTAAAAGACCATCCATGATTTAAGACCAACAATGAGTTGAGAGAAAATTGAAGTGTATTATAGAGATGTAGGCAGGCTTATACCCTTCACCTCCTTTCTTTGGTGAGTTACATAATGTTTAGCTACCATATTATAATTTTTATTTTAAAATCTGCCTGCCTATTTTTGAATTTCACTTTGTTTTGCAATAAATATATTTAATTGGGAGGAACTGACTGAGTTCCATTACTTGTTCTGAAGACTGACATTATTAATGCATTGGATTTCCTGGACAATGCTCTCATTTGGATTCCAGAAGTCCCCAAATTTCTAACATTCCAGAGAGGGAGGAATTTAAAAACATTGCACCAAGAATTCTTAAATTTGTTGTGTTCACATTCCCTTGGAAAGGGGATTGTTTACCCCTTTTGCTTGGATGCTGAAACTGTATTTCCAAATGTTCCACTGAAATTTTAAGTTACTGAAAAGCTAGAAATTTAGGGAATGAAGGAAAATTTAGTGGGAAGCAGAATTTTTATTTGGGGGGGGGGCAAAACCTTAATTTTGCTCCTCTTATAACTACACCCCTGATTCCCCCCACAGCTGTCAAGTCCTTAGAAGGACTGTTGCTGTTGCTTCTGTTTCTTATTGGTGGATAGGGTATGAAAAACCAGCTTGTCTTGGCTCAGAGGGGAAAGGAAATAGGAGTGAGTGCAGAGATGGCATGTACTTCCTAATGCTTCTACTGGGAACTGCTCTGAATTGCCTCTCCCTTCCTTCCTTTGCTCTTCACTTGTAAGCACAGCAATGGTCCCTCATAGTTGCATGAGGGGAAGGTTTTATATGTTGTACTGAGGCAGAAAAGCTCAGGTGCTCTGTGAATCCTACCCTAAGCTGAGTCTGGACCTTTGGCCTTCCCCAGATGGCCACATCCCTTTAGAGTTTAACCTCCCATAACCTCTTCTCATTTCTGCCCCTCATTTATATCCTTTCCCTCTCTAATGATCTTAGAATAAAAGAATCATAGAGTTGGAAGGGGCTCTTATCATGTTCAACTTGAGATCCAAGTTCAAGAAAAACATCTCATTTTGTCTTGCTCAGGACAAGCATCTCAAGAGAAGCATCTCTTGATGTCTTGCTAATGGAACTTTTTTTTACTGTTCTAGAATATCCACATGGCCAGAAAGAGATGGGGTCTGCCTGCATAAATGTCCTTCCATGTATAAAAAAATGCTTTTGAACTGAGAACAGCCACATCTTGACAAAATGCAAGCTTGTGAACATACTTTTTTGCCTCCTGTATGATTTTTAACATCAGGCCTGTACAGACTGCCAAAAATAATCCAGCTTGAGGCCACTTTAACTGCCCTGGCTCAGTGCTAGGGAATCATGGGAAGTTTATTGTGGCACCAGATCTCTCTGACAGAGAAGGCTCAATGACTCAGAAAAAAAACTACAATTCCCATGATTCCCTAGCACTGAGCCAGACAGTTAAATTGGTCTCAAGATGGATTATAAATGGCAGTCTGTACAGGCTCGATTATCTTTTATTATTTTGTTTTAATTTTTATTAATTTACACACAAATAAATATTACAACTTATCATTAAGATACATTTCTATGAAAATAATACTTCCATAGTTCTTTGAAAGTAAGCATGTCTCCATTATTATTACTTTTACTTATCTCTATTTAACCATTCCTTTGTTACCATCTCTCCTACTTTCCCCTCCCCCCATCCTCTTTCTGCCAGATCTTTCTTGTAAAAATCCAAATTGTTTTCCAATTATGATATTCCTTTTCCCTTCTTCTTACTGGTTTTCTTTCTTGCCTTTCTTTCTCTATTTCTTTCAAATATTAAATCTATTTATATTATTTATGTTTTACAGTTTATGAGAATTCTGAGAGGCTCTTCCCTATACTCCCTTTCACTTCCACCGGCTATTATTATATCTCTTTGCCAGTCACCTCCTTGTCACCATTTTCTTTCCTTTAAATTATTTAAAATAAATTGTTCTATCTTCTATCTTTATAGTCCACAAATTTTATAACCTTAGCAATTGTGGTGACTCAAGCCAGTTACTAATATTCTCCTTTTCAATTGCTACAGTCCATTGCTTTTACTTCTTAATTTTAAGCTCCTGATCATCTCTTCCAACCCGTTCTTGATGTTGCTTTGAATCGGGTTTTGAGTTACTTTGTTTCTTTATAAAATTACAGTTCTTAGAAACAGTAGCAAAGCGAAAGTCCCAAGTAGGAGTTATCCATATATAGAAAAGATTGCCTTACTTACTTTCTTAGATATCCTTTGATGTTATAATTAGCTGTAAGAGTGAAATAGCGGTTGGCAGGGCTAAATGCCCTAAAGCAGCCGAAGTGGGGCTGGCTGCTCTTTGACCCTAACTTTCTCCTCTCCGATACCCCAATCCAGAGGTCAGGGAGGGCCCGGGTTGGGTCTCTGATGAGCCCCAAATTTTCTGCACCTTTCCCGGGGTGCAGATGTCAAGGGATCCTTGGTCCCTTTGTACCCACTCCGACAGTCCAGAAGAGAGCCCTCAAACTGGACTAGTCACCATGCCTTCCGCCGGAAGTCCTCAGGCCCAATTATCTTTTCCTGATGAAGAAGCCAGTGGAGCTTTGAAAACTTGCAACATGTGTTTTGTGCATTTTGGTTGACTTCATATCACTGTCTAGTAGATTTTGGATATTATTGTACTTTGCTTCATGGCCAACATGGCTACCACTGGATATAGTCTCAGTTTAGTCATCTTGACTTTTAGGGAAAGTTCTAGTTTAATTGGCTCTATGACCCATTTATTTTCCTTTTTAATATTCCATAGTATCTGTAAAATTCTCCTCTAGCCCCAGATTTCAAATGAGTTGATTATCAGTTTTCTTCACTGTCCAGCTTTCACAACCATACATAAAGACAAGAAAATCACCACTTGGCTATGAAACTCATTGGGTGACCTTAGACCTGTCAACAACTCTTAGTCTAACCTACCAGATATGGCTGTTTGAGGATTAGATGGAACACATAAACACCATGTCCATTACCTTGAACTCCTAGAAGGAAAGGAAAGGTATAAAAGTAGTCCAAAAATACATCAATACAATGTACCCATATTTTTTGCCATATAAGACGCTCCGCCATATAAGACACACCCAATTTTAAAGGAGGAAAATCTAGGAAAAA
>CM034710.1:77366512-77378483 GCA_020142125.1 Phrynosoma platyrhinos | reverse complement strand
TTTTTTGGTTTCTTTTTTTTATCTCAGGAAGCTCCAGAACTGATCTGAATCTAATTCATAACATTTACTGTATTTCTAAGCACTAGTTCTACCATTAGGGAGGTAAGTGGTGGCGATTCAGGTGGCAGATTCTAGAATTTGTGAGAAGTGGCTGCAACAAAGGAGCTCCCCTACTATTCCTTCTAAGCCCCCGTGTTGCTCACCTTGAACGCCCCTCATCTCCCAGCATTGGCACCCACCTAAGTGAATGGGTTGATTGTTTCATCTAGCTGCATCACAGAGAGCATTGCTGGGAAAGATCTCTAACAGAGCAAGGAGGTGTGCTGTCTCTTTTACATGTTTTCAGTGTGTCTTTGACTGTTTCAAATGAATGTTTTAAGTGAATTGGTTGCTTGATGGTTTTTAAACTTTTGAATTCTTGCTTTAGCTCAGTTTGTAAGCTGCTTTGGGTCCCATACTGGAAGAAAAGTGGGCTAACAATAAAATAAAATAAAAAAGTCAGCAAAGAAGCAACCACCCAGACCAGGCACTCGGTACGTATTACCCACCCATTTGTGTTGCTTTGCCAACGTGCTGCATATTGGTGCTACTGCTCAATGCAGCCATTGTCTGACTGGGTAGAAAACAGGTGCCAGGTATAGGAGATCAGTGTCAAAGAAGAGTACTCAGTGTGTTACATTCCTTACCAAGGCCCCCTAAAGAAGCATACTGCACTTAGAAACAATGGAAAAATGCTAACCTATTGCCAGTAATAGTCAACTGTCACTCATGTTTGGCCTTCTATGTTGAATAGGCTGATGAGGGTGGGGGATGCCAACTTTAACAAAGAAATTGCTGAGGGCAGCAAAATAGCTTCATTTGATCCACCCAAAAAGGACATTTAGGATTGCAATATCCACTGTGGATCAAGCAGAGAGCCAGGAAGGATAAAATTTGTGGTGGAAACAAAAGCTCTATGAATCACCAAGAGACTGGATTGGATGGCCACAGAGAGATTTTTGTCAAGGGTTAGAGACAAGTAAAATCAATCCCTCCACTTTATCTGTTTTGAACATGCTACAGAGGCAGCTAAAGATGTCACAAATGGTTATAGTTGCCTGGAAACCTTCAAAGTGTCAATTGACTATATTTTTAGGTACAGGAATGTTACATGGACATGCCAGTTTCACCAGTGATTTTTTAAAAGACTAAAAACAAAACAAATGGACTTGGCAATATACCAGGGAATAAAAAGATTATGGGAGTGAGGCTGGGTTGAGGCAGGGTAAATCAAAATCAATATTTTGCTTTTAAACTCTTAAGAGGAAGCCCATGAGGGCTGCACTCATTTTGTCCTCCTTACTTATTATTCCCAGAGGATTGGCTGAAAAGTGTCAAGGCTACTCCATACTTACAGCTAAGACATTCCATGATGACATCCCACTTGTAAGACTATTTTGCTCTCCTTTACCCCCTTCCATGCGGCTTATGTAGAGTACAAAGCAAAAGAGCAACAACAAGAACCCGCACTTTGTTGTAAAATTTAGTGGCTTCATTTCATTGTAAGCTCATTGTTTACTTCTTTCAACTAACAGCTTTTCCATTTCTCCAAAGCACAGTGCATACTCTGCAGAAGTCAAGTGAGTGACAGAATGCAGATGGGGTATCAGAAGGAAAGGCTCATCATCAAAATAATACCTTTATTCACATGAGGTCACCCACCCTGCACACAAATTGGCCTTTTAAAGAATTTCTAGGTAGAGATACCTAATTAATTGTTATTTAAACATTTGACATGGTTAAAGTTATGTTTGTCACTGATTTGAAGTTTTTGCAAGTGGGGTAGACTTTAAAAAACCTCAGTAATATATGATTTTCTTAGTTTTGTTCCTGTTCTTTCCCCGGTTTCAAGCTTTGAAAGGGAAATGCATATTTTCAAGAGTCATTGACTGGTCTGAGAATCTTGCAAATTGCCCTCACACTCACTATGGCTAGCCAGTCCTCTCGACTCCACAGGATGTATTGGTCTTTGTCAACCATATGTGAACTAGGAAACATATTCAGGGATAGCCATGTTGGCCATGTAACAAAATACAGCAAAGTCTAAAATCCACAAAGCAATGATAACTTTATTCAAGTCAACTCCAAAGCATAAAAAATATTATACAGGCTTTTGAAGCTTCACTGGCTTATTCATCAGGCAAACATGTTAAAAATCATACAGGGAGAAAATATTAAGATGTTAGAGTCACAGGCCTACATTCTGTCTCAGAACATTCTTAGGAAATTCAGCATTCATAGAATCCTAGAGTTGGAAGAGACCACAAGAGCAATCCAGTCCAATTCCTTCCATGCAGGAATTCACATTCAAAGTGCTCATGGCATATTCTAATACGTATCCAAGGATTTTTTTTTACCAGCCTCCAGTTTTCTTATGATTTGCATTTCTGGTAGTCAAACTTAAACGTCTGTGTTTTTGTTTTTGTTTTTTAATTGCTGGGGATAGCTGGTGAGGCATACTTGTCTGCTCTCTCCTTTTTTCTCCATTTTGCTGCTCACACATGCTCAGTAAGGGATTTTGGAGGCAGCAGCTGTTTACCTTTCCTGTTACAGCTGCAATAGGATTGGCTAGGGTAGAATCCCAATCTTTATTAGCTCAAGCTTTATTTCATTGCCTCCTAGAAACAGGTTGCTGAGGCCCAGCATTGAAAACATGCATTTCTGTCCTCATTCATTATCTTCCCAATGCTGATGCTGCTATAAAACCTTCCTGCTAGACAGAGGACAAGTAAGCAAAGGGGACTGGGTGGGTGTAAAAAGACTTTGTAAAAAGAAGCTTCTTTGTCAGAGGCTATGTGAATTTAGGTATACCTAAGGCTATGTGAGGGGACATGGTGGTTCAGGGGTCAAGACACTGACTCTGATGATTGCAAGATCAGAAGGTTAGCAGTTTGAGGCCCAAGTGCCCCATGAAGGGGTGAGCTGCCCTCACTAGTCCCAGCTTCTGCCAACCTAGTAGTTTGAAAGCCTGTAAAAGTGCAAGTAGGTAAATAGGTACCACTTCAGTGGGAAGATAAACAGCGTTCTGTGCAGTCATGCTGGCCACATGATCACAGAGTTGTCTTTGACAATGCTGGCTCTTCGGCTTAGTCACGGAGATGAGCACTGCCCCTATAGTCAGACAGGACAAGACAATCTTGAATTAATGGAATGCACAATACTTTTGCATTTTGAACTCAGTTTGCAGCAATTGAAGTAAACCATGAACAAAGGGAAACCATGGGAGGATTAGAGTGAAACTGAGACATTTTAAAAGCAGATGAAAAAGTGGGATGAGAGAGAATTAATTAGACCCGCCCCTGTCAAGTTGGGACCATTGAAGGGTATAAGGTGTGCGATTCATGTAGTCCCCAGGCCCATTTTTCTGGCTTTAGGACCCCTCCCAGAGAATCTAATGACCTCCCAGGAAAAAAAAATAAGATAAAATTAAAATCTAAACACTTGCAAAATAGGGAATTTCTACTCCATAAATTGTTTCCAGGACTCCTAGTCCTTGCCCAGAAACATTTCACAAATATACCAAGAACTTCATATCCTTTTAGAGTTACCAGGTCTCAGGGTCTGGACCATCTTCTCTTATCTTCAGAGTGAAGAAGAGGGGTCTCAGGGTGAAAGCACTACCGTGAAAATTCTCTGTCCTCCTCGCTTACCCTCACCCCTATTGCAGGCTGCTTTTGATGTTTTCTGTTCAATGCAGAGCTTGGAAAACTGAATTCCAACTACACAAATGTTTTTCTTGTTGTTGTTAGATTAGAATTATTTCTATTTTTACTTGAATTACATGCTCTGAGCAATTGTGATTGATGCTTAATGTATCATGTTTAATGATATCCCCAGGGCCCATATTTTGTGACGTCAAGAGGAAATGTTGTTCCATCTAAGATTTTGGCCCTGAAATCCCAAGGCTTGGGTTGCTCCTTGCCTGGCAACCCTGATCAGAAACTGGCTGGTGGAAGCTTCCAGGTCCTCCTTCCCCTCCCCATGCCCTGACAGCCTATGAGGAAGAAGGATCTCCATAATTTGCTCCATATAACTATGGTGATTTCCATGTCTGTCACTCTACCTCCCAGTGAGACCCATTCTGTGCTGGCATTTGTAGAAGCCAGCTGAACCCAACTGTAGTTTGCAAACACCTGCTGACAGCATTTCACTCTTTTCCCCCCTTCTCTGAGTGAAGAAGAGGGGAAAAACAGCAAAAAAGACTTCTCTGTCCATATTTGTTAGCAGCACCTTCACTCTTTCTTTCTCTTGTCTGTGTAGAGAAGAAAGAGCGAAACCACTTGCTTTTTTCATCAGGTGTGAAACAACCTGGAATGAGGGCCACAACAACCTTCTGGTGGATTCTATATCATTAGGGGGAGAAGGGGAACTGGAAAGGGGCACTAGATACCTTCATACAATTTTTAAAAAAGTATTTATTTATTTTATATCTCATCTTCCTCCAGGACCCATCTAAAGTATGTAAAAAGTATAGCCAGTTGGACAAGTTGCAATTGCACTGGTGCAGTGCCCTAATGGGATGCTGGCCCAAGAATCCAGAAAGCAGGATGTGAATGTGATACATTAGGTTTATAGATTTTACTTGGGATTTAATTTGTTTCTTGCTTTGTTTTAATTGAAAAGGAACATTTTTGCACATGTTCTTAAATGACTGCCAGTGTTTAATGTCACCATGGCAATAGAAAGGCATGTGTGTTGACAACTCCCATATAAAATCCTTTTAATTTCCCAGGAGGGGAAGATATTTTCTGGGGAGTGGTCTCCATAAAGTCATTTCATTATCATTTCACTGCTGGATCTGTATCTAAGCATGCCTGTCCTGACAGTGATCATATAGGCAGCAAGGAGAAGCCCATCCCAGGAGATTTTCAGTAGGTACTTGTGGTCGTTTCCATTTCACTTCTCCAGCTACAATTCCATTTATTATTTATCACAGCCCTATAGTTATGTGTATTCCTGGGCAAAAAAAAAGCAAAAACAAAAAAAAACCTTTGCCCTAAACATGACTCTAGTCCTTCAATAATCTGAAAGAAAGAAGGATAGGATAAATAAGTAAGTAAAATCCCAGAGATTTTCCCAGGAAAATCCCAAATCATTCATTCACTCCCTTTCTTACTGTTTTACCACCTTCTACTAGTTTCTACGAAATATGGTTTGCAATCAATGCAATTATTCTCAGCAGCAGACAAAATTCAATGACTGTTTAAAGGCCCTAGAAACAGTAACAATTTTACTGGCATTATCATGTGAATGGAAGAGTCATTAGTGAGGGTTGGGAATGCCTTGGTATAACTATGAGTCTGTCAGTCTTGGGACTTGAATCTCATTAACTTCAGTGATTGACTCATGTATGTGATTTCTTTTTCAGTATGTGTTATTTTTGTTCTTAATAGCACCTTACATATCAGCCCCCCACTGGAGCAGCTGGGTGGGTGTTATAGGCAGAAAAATATGTATATTTATCATTTCCACTGCTCACATCATGCATCTGGTAATCAGACTCTTGTGTATGAGAGCTAATCCTTCAGTAGCCTTTAAGGTGTTATTTTAACAGCACAGTAATAAAACAGGTGTTGCTTCAACTATACAGCAATAGGAAATATAATGCAAATATTTAATATTAAATATAGGTAAGTTGGTATTCACAATAAATACATTATTCATTGTCTGCTAGAACCAGTGGCTGTATGGCACTGCCATGATGAAAAACAGTATGTCCCGATGTCCATGTAGTTTGGGACCAAGAGTGAAGGATGACCTGTTTGATAGCCTTTCGGAGACATATGACTGGCCTTTGCAGAAGAATGATGGATTAGATCTGGGGTGAGGTACCTCGGGCTCTGGTGCTAGATCAGGCCTTCTAGGGTTGCACCAGTGGCCACTCCACCTTCCCCATGATACCACTGTTTGATGATTTCCCAGCTTTGGGTAGCTTCTCTCCCCACTAACCCCCATTCTAAAAGGTCAAAATGCATCTTCTACTAGTTATAAAAAAATTAAGCTAAAATATGCTGATCTTTTTAATCTCACTCTTTTAGATCTCCTTATATAAATCAGAGCATGCTTTGAGATTGCTGTTTCACCACCTTCACATGCACAGTGTTGGAATAGTAACAAGCTCTACACTTGAGCCATTATAGGGTTAATGACCATTATAGGGTTAATGGAGAGTTACTGAGAACAGATGATCTCCAGCTGTATATGCATAGCTTTAATCAACCTTAGAGTCTTAATAAGGCTAGCTTTGTAGTGAGCTCTCTCTCTCTCCCTCTTTTGCTCAGTCTATCCTCAGCCTTCTTTTCTGTTACATTATATTTGTGTTATTTGCTTGTATTATATAGTTTGTATTATTACTATTTGCTATTTGTGATTATGTTTGCCATTACTACTATGCTTTATTTTGTATGTATTGTATATATGGGTTTTGTATGATTTTGTTATATATATTGTTTATTACCCTTTTAAACAATTCTAGATAAAGCCTTATTTATAGTACCTTAGGGCCTCGGCAGACGGCTTAATTGAGCCATCTCCGAGGCCAGGAAGAGGAGGGGCCACCGCACGCGCGGCGGCCCTTCCTCTTCCTGAGGTCGCCCTGAACGCTTCCGGGCCACCGGACGTCCGGCACGTTCAGGGCGACCTCCTCCCGCAGCGTCCGGACGCACTGCGGGGGATAAGTCAGAGAAAGGGCGCCCGCCGCATTTAGGGCGCCCTTTCTCTGACTTATGAAAGGAGTGCCTTTTTGGCGCTCCTTTCAGGGTCGCTCTAGGAGCGCCATGGTGGGGCTGCCATAGCCCCGCGGCGCTCCGGACCAGGGCGTCCCAAACGCCCTGGTCTGCAGAGGGGGTTAGTCTCATTTTGTCTCTTTTCAAATCCATTGTCCCAACACATAGTTGGGGAAGACTTGGGAGGGAACCTTCTCTAAGGTTGCTCCCAGGCTGTGGAACTCCCTTCCATGGAAGATCTGGTTGGCCCCCTCCCTCTTGTCTTTTTGCTGGCAGGTGAAGACATTTTTATTTAGGCAGGTTTTTGAATTTTAATTAAGGAGTTGCAGTGTGTGAAGTGGTGTGTTGTGTGCCCTCAAGTCTGACTTATGGCAACCCTAAGATGATCAAGGCTTTTTTTGACAGGTTTCTTCAGAGGAGGTTTGCCATTGTCATTCTCTGAGGCTGAGTGAGTATCCTTGCTCAAAGTCACCCATTGGTTTTTCATGATTGAACAGGGTTCAAACACTGCTCTCCAGAGTCATAGTCCAAAAGCTCAAACCTTTATACCATGCTGGATCATCTATCTATCATCTATCTATCATCTATCTATCATCTTATCTCTCTCTCTCTCTCATCAACCTTTTATTGAAACCGTGTTTTAAATACAGTTTTTAGTGTAGTGTTTTTAGCATTTTAGCTGTTTTTAATTACGTTGATTTTTTTACTTTCTTTTTAACTTTTGTAACTTTTGTAAAGTTTTAGTTGGGCCTTTTAGAAAAGCTGTGGCTGCGTATTCTAAGGACCTCTCCTCTCCTTAAACTGTAAATCCTAGGGCTCCAACTGATGCAGCCATGTTAGTTGAAATGGAATCATAGCACTACAGTTATGCAGTGTGAAAGAGCCCTCAGATTATTGGCTTTTAAATCTGTCCAAACCAATGTCTAAAAGAAAATAAGAAAATTACATTATGTGATATGGTTCTAATGCATAGATTCTTTTCTTAAAACACGAGACTTGGGGAGGTAAGAAAATGTAGGCAGAAGGTCTGCATGCAATCTTCTGTGGTGGTAGAATTGATATATTCTCTGACGGGCTTTTATAAATAAAATAAATATAAAAAGACAAGTAACTTTCTCACCTAATTTGCTTGCAGAACTGATAATTAAGTGTTGCTGCCTGCATCACCAGCACACATTTGTGATACTTGATATTGTGTCTCTGCATATTTAGAAGCTAAAATCGTTTTGCTGAGTAAAACATCCATTTCATGGATGCTTTCCACCCCCAGATAATGTCTAGCTCTTTTGTTATAACTTTTCTTTCAGCAGAAAAACCTATTTGGGTTTAAAATCCCTTCAGATCTGAAATCTTCAGGGGAATTATTCCTCATTCTCAATGACATTATGCACTAGGAGTGCAAGAATTAAAGGCTTTCAGATTTTCAATAACCAAGTAGAACAGGTAATAAAGGATAATGTAGGTCCACATTCAAAGTTTCTGTCTAGTTATAAAATTCTAGAATAGGCTTTGGAGGGTGTTCTGGGGACAAATTACTTCATTGGCTGTTCCAAAACATAAACTCTGTGAAAAATTGTATCCGATACATACAAAGAAGCCATCTCATAATGGGCTGATGATAAACAGATAAACTAACCCCAAACTGGCATCTTTATCGAGCTGTACTTTTATGGTTTTATATTTAGTCTTCTACCTTTCTTTAATTGCAAATATGGAATTGTTTCTCCACCCCCAAATGTGGTATTTGTATAAGTCTAGAAGGGGAATCCCTCATTTTGTTCAGTTATTTTCCACAATAATTCTATTCAGACACAATTGCATGTTGTGGGTGGGATTCCTATAGGCTTATTCTTGCTTATAAATGAGCAAACTTACAAGCAGTTGATATCCATAAAAAAATGAGTTCTTTGAACTAGTAATTTAGGCAAGTTGCTAAATTTGATACATATATCACTTTTGTCCACCATGTACACTGGTTTGTAGACCTTTACAGACTAGAAGGGACTCTTCCAGAATTTCATGTGAATCTCTATGGAACCATATATCTAGACCATGCTCCAAATTTCTGTAATTAACAAATGGAAAATGCAGATGGGTCTGTCTTAATTTCTGTTGCCTATCATTGTATTCAGGAAGTGACTTTTTAGGATAGAGTGCCAAATTCTGTTTGGGTTATTATCCAAATATATCTAGGAAAGGCAGAAGTTGAAAACAGCAAAACCTTTGTTTTTTTCCTCTATGTTTAGATCAGAAATTATGATTTCGAGTCTGTTATTATTGCAAACCATGGCTAGGTGTTACACCTGAAACAATCTATTGAGGCCAAGGAGATACTGTACAAAGGGTCAACTAGGCCTTTAACTATTTAGTTGCAGGTCTTTAGTTATTTTAGTTATTGTAATTTGTTACTCTT
Source organism: Phrynosoma platyrhinos (assembly GCA_020142125.1). Classification (NCBI taxonomy): domain Eukaryota; kingdom Metazoa; phylum Chordata; class Lepidosauria; order Squamata; family Phrynosomatidae; genus Phrynosoma; species Phrynosoma platyrhinos. The sequence continues at coordinate 77,369,306 of CM034710.1, read as the reverse complement.
ACATTTCACCAAAAAAGGCTATTCTTCAGCAATAGTAAACCAGTTCAAAGGTGGTAAATTATTTCACAGACCACTCACTTTTTAAAAAAAGCTGTAGCAAACCTTTTGTTACAGGAAATATGTCACAGTATGCATTCATATTGTATGATTATACTGAGGGATTTAGTGGATCTATTAAATTCTAGGAGTGAAATAGCATCTATAACCTCACTTCTTTTTCTTCTTTACCATCTTGTAAGAAGTCCACAGAATACATGACATTTATCATAACAGGTTTGATCCATGCAGTTGACAATTAGAAATCCCCTGCGGCTGGCATTGGGGCCTGGTATTTGTTTGTGTTTTTAAGATTCTGTAACCCTTTGTTTCCATTGGTGCAAGCCAAAGGTCATCACCTATACATACTTCAAATATACTTAACTCAATAATGGTATCTTTGCAGCAGATTGAGAAGGACTTTGGTTACGATGCATCACCTATGTGGGGGTGTTAAAAGGAGGTGAAAGTAATGTACTTTTGCTCAGAAGGCATACTTGCAAATATCAGTCTTGTATCATTCCACTGTTGAGAACCCAGCAATGGGGAACAAGCAGAAGCAGAAGAAAACAAGTTCACTGAAAAAAATGGATGTGTACACATAGAATCAATGTCACAATATTTCTGTTATACCTGTATATGACCTGATTGAGAGTCTTATCTCAGTTTCAGTGGTTTAATTCTCCAAACAGATGTGGATATATGGTATTATCACTAAAACTAGAGTGTCTCTCTCTCTCTCAAAAGATTTTATTTTTCTGTGTAATGTATTACAATATTTCCAATTAAATAATTTCCATTAAACAGAATGTACTGTAAAGAAAAGAGTTAAGTTTCTGGGACTCAAACTCCAACATTCCCTATATTCTGATATCTATTCATAGTGAATGTCCTTTCCTATTTTGTCTGTTCTGTTGCTTTCGGTGGATGGTTTCTTAAAAAGTTATTGGTTGCTCTCCAGGTCTTGGGTCTCAGTCCACCATGCCCTGTAGTTAAATGTTTGAAGTGAGAAAGATGTACATCATCTGTCATGTGCATCTCCCTAAAGGCTATATGAAATGGCCTCCTATTTCATATATTTCTGAGCTTCTAAGATATTTTCTCAGTAGCTGATAACATACTGCAGAAGAATTTTGTCTTTGTTTTTCTGTATTTTTTACTTAAATAACCTCTTGACTTTTAATCAATGGAAGTCAAGCTACTGGATAATATCCAGTGATGGGGACAGGAGGCCTTGAGATAGGGTCCTTGATATGAGGAAAAGGTATATTATAAAGTGTATTGGTGGGTATTGGCATGATATATACAGTGGCCATGTGTCCCATGACAGGCCTCTGAAGGTCTTCCCTACATCAAAGGTGGGAATCATTACTTCCTCCAGATGCTGTAGCTATGCAATGCAAACTGCATTGGCTATGCTCGCTAATGCTGATGGGAGTTGCAGTTTGACAACATCTGGAGGGCAACACGATTCCCATTTCTGGTCTATCTGAAGACCTGTTCAATCCAAAGATAAAGAACCATAAGAAAGGGAAGCAGAGGCTTTGCAGTTGCTGATCCACTCTTAGCTTGACTAGCCACATATGTTACCTAATCAGAGCTTATGTCAATTATGCTGAGATGTACTGTAATTTCAACTTAAATTATAGCAATTATTTCTAAACTTGCATCTATACATGCACTTTTGTTGTTGTTGCTATGTGCCTTCAAGTCAATGCTAGTTTATGGCATCCCTGTTACAGGTTTTTCCCCCCAGAAAAATTTATTCTGAGGAGGTTTGCCATTGCCTTCCTCCAAGGCTGAGGTAGTATAACTTGCCCAAGATCACCAAGTAGTTTGCATGGCTGATCAGGTATTTAAACCTGCTCTCCCACATTAGCCCCTCTTTTTGAGTGATCCATTTCTGCTTTAGTACTGTATAACTGGCCATTCTATTAGATATTAGACGTTATTTCTAAGCAATATTTCGTTATAATTCCTTATTGCTCTTTATTTGAACTTTTCTTTTCCACTTCCTTGTCTTTCTAACATTCTTCAAAACTGGGTCCCAAAATACCTGCTCAGCAGAGGATGTGTGATTGTATGGCTCAATTTTTAGAATGGGGCCAGTGCTTTCCTCTGTTATCAGGACAGACCACTTGTTCCATATTTTCATATCTGAAGTGGGCAAAATAACACTATCCTGCTTAGCATGCATGGATGTTCCAATACAAAGTTCTTTAGCAGAGAAAAGAATGAGGCCCCCAACATCCTTAGATAAACGCTTGACTACTAGATGTTCAGGGGGACTAGCTTTTGTAGTTTTGACACAACAAATAATGTACTATATGTGAGTTAATACTGAGAAAAACAAGAACTGTCTCTGTCATTCATACATTTGTAATTTTAAATCTTAAGTCAAGCCAATCTTTCCTACCTCTAGAAAGAATGTATTTGCTTCTCTAGCCTGGACTGTAGACTGGACTGTCAGGCTTTGCTTCTGTGTCATCCACACCACAGATTCTGTTCTACCAGAACTGCTATTACCACTAGTTGCAATGGGTGCAACTTCACAGTTGGTAAATTCCCCCTCCGATGGCTGTAATTCTGCACTGCCTGGAGGTGTGGAATGTTGATTGAAGCATGGTTCCTAAGCCTTATGTGTCAAGGAGAATATGTCACTCAACCATCCTTGAAACTCTTCCCCCCTCCCACATTCCTCCCTGGAACAAGGACTTGATTATGACTTTATATATATATATATATATATATATATATA